>CM060948.1:298645928-299032909 GCA_030765055.1 Mantis religiosa | reverse complement strand
TCTCTCTCTCTCTCTCTGTTTTGTAGTTTACATCCTCCAATGTTAAGTCCTATCGGACGATGAATGGAATGGGTGAAATGATGCTCAAATGAGCCCAGGGTCAATGGAGCTTAGAGTTACCTGACATTCGTCTTTCAGGATAAGGGACTGACAGCTTGCAATGCAAGCGTAGACATTACATTTACTATTTAACACACTACTTACTAAATATGACATAGGGCTTGGAGCTGTATGGCCCTGAGCACCATAAGTACAAGCACTAATGACTTCGTCCTTTGTTTCAGGACAGCGATGGAACTTAATATTTCTTAGGACCCAGTCTCCGGCTGAAGACAGCAAATTTCCTGACATTCCCACACCTGAAATTCCAAGGGCACAAGCAGGGCCTTGGTCATGCTCATGTCCTGGCGCCTTATTCTCACCTGGTCCAGGCCACCGCCTGGCCATTATATCCTCACCCTGAATCTGCAGGTGCAATAGCGGTACTGCTGCACATCCTCTCCCGAATACTCACCGGTGGAGGTTTTTTAGTTGGTAGAGCTGGTGGTTCAATCTCCCAGAGGAGTCCCACACTCCAATCCCAGGGTTAGTGCGTAAAGGCATTTTTCCTCCACTAGGGAAAAAAAGAAAAGAAAAGAAAAGAAAAAAAAGAGGCTCCGTATAAGTCGCAGCCGAAAGTACAACGACAGTGTTACGGCCACACCACTGAAGATGTTCGACGCAGTTTCGAACGAAACGTCTGGAAGACTATTTTCCAATAGACCACGGCCTACAAGCCCGGATAATCATTATCTACCAAATGACTCTGGCCGTGAAAGCCTACGCACTACAAGAAATGTTTATAGCATAGCTCAACTGAAGCTCTGTGATGCTATTTGTACAAATGTAATGTGTATTAAAATTTTAATAATGTGTATTAACTCTGACAATGGCAGATGCTCTTGTAAAGAGTCTATTGGCTGCAATAAAGATTATTATCATCATCATCATCATCATCATCATCATCATCATCATCATCATCATCATCAGATATCTTGGATAGGAGATGAACAAGAAAATCTTACATTAATATCCGCAGAGCCGAAGGGTCAATAGTAACATGTAGATGCTCTGTTGGATCTTAATGGAACCTAAAACCACAATTGTCCAGTTGGCTGTATGTGTTGTCATTAGGCTAAGGGTAACTAATTTATGGTTTCCTGTTCTGCTGGGGAAAGGTGAAGCAGTCAACAATGTCAATTAAATTGGCAAGTCTTCAAAAGCTAAGTTCCTATGACAGGAAAAGCAGTACTGGAACAAATCCCAAGGAACTTAATACTATAAAATAGGAAATAGAGATTGCACAAAAGACCTATAGTTGTGGTGCGAGAGCCGTGAGTTCTCTCCAAATCTCCATAATACCACGACCACTATGGAACAAACTGGACAAATGTAAAACATAGCACAAATGTTAGAAAATGAAAAAGAGAAAGAGGGTAATTACTGAAGACATAACTAGTATTACACAGAAAATGAAGCTATTTACAGTGGAGTAACAAACACTACACAAATACAAATATTTAGTAAATATTCTCCACTTAACTTAAGAAGCCGATGACAATACTTCGCAAAAACATAATAGAAGTATTGTCATGGACTTCTTAAGTTAAGTGGAGAATATTTACTAAATATTTTTATTTGTGTAATAACTAGTATTGCTGAAGAAAAAGAAGAAACAAGATAAACCTGGCCCCCATATTGTGAAGTAATACGGAAGTAGTTACATAAGTGGAAATTTTATGTATAAAAACACAACCACTACTACTTGTATGCATTTTGGCAAGAGACTTGTTCACACCTTCAGCAAATGTGCAGGTTGTTTCATTTCCTGTTTGGAGGAAGTGTGTTGTCTGTGGAGAGGAGATTCTTATGTTTTAAGATCTTTTCCCAGACATCCAATTTACTGTCTCCTGAAGATCTGTTCAGATTTATGTTGGGTATGATGTCATAATTGAAACTTCAAGAATGATGCTACAAGATATTTTTGTGTGTTTCATATATTATGTGCATCTCAAAAATATTTCCATTCTGGCTTCTCAAGTTTCCTGCTGTTCTGCCAATGTATACCAAGTTACATTCATCAAAATCAATGCTACTTACTCGGGCTTTCCTAATACAGGACATAGGATTGTTTAATTTGCTGCATAGTACCTTTTGCATGCTTTAGTTCTGAAAAACTAAGTCTATGATATACTTTTTGAAGAATTTTAGGAATTTGTAAATTCATGAAATTTAACTCAAAACTTACAAATGAAAACCAAAAATGAAACAAATATTTCACTTTTGCAGTGCAACATATGTTCAAGACAGTTACTCCATTTGAATCTGATGTTTTGATTCCATGCAATCCTTTTCATTTGTTCCCATTTAAACAATGTGAACAACCACTAATTTCATATAAATGCATAAAATTCCCTTTACTAATAATGTTGAGCTCATGTAAACGTTTAATAACTTTTGCTAGCACACAAATTAAGTTCCAGTATTACCTTCATCCTTATATTTGATAGTAATGTCATCTGAACTACTGAGTTTACCACGAAACACTCTTTGCATCATTAGCACCAGTTCATCATATGTTATTGCTTCATTGTGGATTGGTATGCGACGCACATCATCACCAAGTTGAGCCTGAAAATCCAGAAACACCACAGATCAGAAATTATCCTTACTGTTTACAGGATAATTATCCTGTAAAGGATAATAATGTTTAATGTTTAATAATGTTTAAGGATAATTATCCTTATAGTTAACTTAGAATTTCTGCTCTAAAATCTTTTTTTTAATTGTACAACCTACATCTTATATCATGGCAAATAATATTAATGATATTACGACAAGCGTTGGAACCTCTTAGAATATGAAGTTATATAGTATAGTCGCGGCAACGGGCATAAAAGTTTCGGCGCAAATAGATAACAGACGGATAGTGTTTCACGATAAATAAAGAGCTTGCATAAGCAGTTAAAGATAGCATGAGATAAAGGTCTGCCGAAACAAACTGAGATAAATGGAAATTTCTAGTGATGTCTTGGTTGATAGAGATTATTTGGTTTCCTTATTGTTCCGGAAATATCTAGAATTTATCAATGAGGTATTTAAGAAAGCGACGACTCGCCAAGATCCGGGTCGCGAACAGTCGTAAGCAGTAAACAGCTGTAGAGTGTTCTTGTAACGAGAGCTGATGTAATTAGAACGCTGTTTGTTATTGTCATCGACCTTGGTAGATTGTGACGTAATGTTGTTACGTGAGAATTGAAGTGTATTTCTACGGAAATAAAGAACATTTGGAATATCTGCAACTCGGACTTTTAATTCTAAGAACCCACAAAGTCACAATGGGTGTCAGAAAGTGGAACATTTGACCATGGACGTGGCATTAGAAAAGGTTTTACAGAAAATGGAAGAAATGAAGACGGCGAATGACAACCTCGCAGTAAAACCAGAAGCGGCAAATAACCTGGCCGCGAAGCTGGAGACCACAAATAACTACTTGGCAGCGGAACTGAAAGAAATGAAGACGGCTAACGATAACCTCACCGAGAAGATGGAAACTACAAACAACAGCCTGACCGCGAAGATGACCGAATTGACCACGGAAATGAAAGCAGCAAACGAGCACCTCGCCGCAAAATTTGAAGAGCAGTTGATCGACGTGAGGGATGACGTCACGGAGCTGGGCAAGCGGATGGGTCAAGAGGACGAGCGCGTCGAAGACCTGGCGAGCCACGTTAACGACCTGGAGGGAAAGGCGGACAGCAACACAAAGTCCCTGAACGCCATGGTGGAGGACGTCGTTGGCAGGAGGTTGAAGGATTTAAAGGTCGACGCGGCGGGATGCGACATAAAATCTGCGCGCGTCAAACCACCTTAATATGACGGTGCGACAACTTTCGAGGTCTTCCGCCGCCAGTTCGACACAGTGGCCAAGCACAACAAATGGTCACCGGAGGAAGAGGCCGCACAGCTAATAGCCAGCATCCAGGGACGGGTCGCAGAAGTCCTGAACGCGGCCCAGACAGCGGCGGCGCCCAAGGACATCTGGGAGGCCCTGGAGAACCGCTTTGGAAACCACCCCTTAGCCGCAGCGTACCGCAGCCAGTTGAAATCAAGGCCACAGCAGTCAGGGGAGACGCTGCAGGAGTTCGCCCTGACAATTGAGCAACTGGCTAGCAAAGCCTTAGGCGACCTCCCACCAGAGTTCGTATCCCGGGAAGACACCAACACATTCGTTGACGGGGTACGAGACACGGAGATTTGTCAGCGTCTAATGCTTGGGGACTGCAAAACTATCCACGAGGCGCTAACGCCACCATTGAGGATGGAGGAGGCCAAGGTGACAGCTACCCCGACTTCCAGAACAAGGAGTATCCGCTATAATGAAGACCAAAGACCAGTCGAGGGACGCCGGCGAAGACCTAGTGGCCTGTGTTGGGGGTGTGGACAGCCGGGACACCTGGAAAGACAGCCGACACCAGGAAGAGCAGCTGGAAGAAAGAGTAGGGCCCGGTGTGGTGAGGGGCACGTCGGCGGCGACATCACCATCCCCTCGAGTGACACTGCGCGCCGTCAGCCAGCGTATGGATGACAGCCTCATCGGGGACGGTTGGGTGAGGGAAGCCGTGCCGCGTGCTGGTGGACACCGGGGCAGCCGTGACTATCATCAGACCTGACGTGGCCAAGGGTTTGCCGTCGAGAAGACCGAGCCGACCATACCAGATAGTGACGGCATCGGGCGACACCTTGCCTGTGGAGGAGGCCCTGCTAAGGCTGGTTTAGAATTAGGTTTGTTTACAAAGAATTGAGGGTGGGAGAAGAACGTCTGTAGAGCATGCTACACCTGATTCCGACCTTGGGTACGTACAGTAGGTCGACAAAAACAGAGGCTCTTGACTAAGCGTGTATATATGAATAATATGAGAAAGTACCTAAGCTTATTCATTCTTTCTTTTGTGATCAGATACACAGACCTATTGAAATAACACTGTTTAAATTTTAATTATAGTCATTAATTTTATTGCAATGTATCACTATGTACATTTGTAAATTCTCAAATTTGAAACTTGTTCTATTGTCTGACAAAATATTTTTGTATTGAGAGAATGTGCTCTCTACATCGCATGATGTGATTGGAGCATACTTGAAAAAGTTTATATTTGAATCTGTGTTGCTATTTAAACAATTTTGGAGTTTCGAATATGATGGACTGTTTTTATGAACACGTTGAAGTTTTTGTTTAACATAATTACTATTTGTTTATTTTTTCACAAACTTTTTCCACCGCCCCTAAAGCAGCACACATTTCAATATTCGAAGTCTCACCTTGGACCCTCCCTTGGAACGTGACTACATCAGGACAGCAGTGGATCACGAGGTACCATAGGTCAGTGTCTCGCAACCTGCACCTGCCTCGTTCTAATGTTTTGGTGTCCAAAGTTCCTGCCCTGGCCATCAGAGCGATATGTTGCATCAATGTTACGGCTACTTGTATTAGTCTGTTTCAAAGGCTGAATATTTTAACGCTTCATTGAGAAAACAAGAAAACACTTATGTGTTTCTATATCAAAAATCAAGACTACACAAAATGTGAATATACATAGCATAAATACTAGAAAAGAATGAACTTACACAAACCCAGTACTAGACTAACTTGTTTCCAGAAAGGAGTTTACTCGTATTATGAATATCAGCATATTCAAAGCCCTTCCAAAATACTTAAAATTACCATCTTCAGGGAAAATAGACAACTGTAAGTCTGCTCTTAAAAACTACCTACGCAGCAAGGCCTATTACTCGGTACAGGAATTTATGAATGATTGTGAATAGTCGTAAGCTTTCATGGCCGGAGTCTAATTTGTAGATAGAAGAATTTTCCAGGTTCAGGAACCGTGGTCTGCTGGAGTTGGAAGATCCAGACATTTCATTCACTTCTGCGGTAAACATCATCAGTGGTGGCGTGGTCTGAGTCTTCTGGGTGAAGTTTCAGTCACAACTGACTCACTAGCTGGAGATGCGGCCATATTTATACCTAGTCTGCTGTCTCGTACTTTGCTCGGCTGGTGCTGCATGGGAGAGGGTGGTGGTAGGCAGGGACTAGCTGCTCCAGTGCATTCGGAACTAATTAGTTCGCCTGTATTCTGTGATTGTTAAAGTGTTTGATCTGCTCAAGGATTGGATGCCAGTTTTTGTTTAGTTTTAAAGCTTCCTCCTTGCTGTTAAAATTGTAGGGGTGTTTGAACATTTCTATGGCTTTCCATTGTAGTCTAGCATGATAATATGGCTTAGATGAGAGGACTGATGCTTCTTGGTATTAAATTATGTGTTCACTTTCTGCCCAAAGTAATGTTTAGCAACTGCGGACTTCTCAGGGTGGCCTAGATGACATCTCTTGTGTTCTGTGAGCCGGGTATTGATGCTACACTGTGTAGTGCCTATATAAACTGAACCACCAGAGCAAGGGCTATAGGAAACCCACTGAGCCCAGTTATTGCCCACTTTTTCATGGAACCCTTCGAATCCACAGCCCTGTGTTCTGCCGCACACAAACCATCTGTTTGGTACCACTATGTGGACGACACATTCTTCATCTGGAATCACGGTGAGTCAGCACTTAACAATTTTCTTCAACATCTGAACAAAATTAACTCACATATCCAGTTTACTATGCAAAAAGAGATAAACAGCTACCTTTTCTTGATGTTATGGTCAAAAGAAAAACAGACGGCACCCTTGGACATATGGTATACCGCAAGCCCACACATACAGACCGATATTTAAACAAGAACTCCAATCACCATCTCAGACAGAAGCATGCCATGATAAAGACCCTTACAGACCGCACTACCCAGATTTGCGAGCCAGATTCACTAAAACAAGAACTGCGTCATCTTGAACAGGCCCTGGTGACCAATGATTACAAGGCACATTAAGTCTGCAGAGCTATACAACCATGTAAACCACAAAATAATAGCCTCAAAAAAGAAGCCCAAAAGCAAAGGTACTGCCTTCCTGCCTTACTTCAAAAACGTTAGAGAGGATAGAGCGCTTACTCAAGCACCACAAGGTCAAAACCATCTTCAAGCCCACAACACAAATCAGTTCATTATTACGCTCCACTGAAGACCACTGTGGTTCAGTTTATATAGGCACTACACAATGTAGCATCAACACCCGACTCACAGAACATGCTAGATGTTGATATATTCTTGTTAGTACTGCCAAAATCTGAAAATAAAGCAAATTTAAAAACAGAATCAACTGCCAGTATTTCAAAATTCATTACGCGATTTTTTAAAAATAAATATCTTTTCCCAAACCATTAAATCTATTGGACCATTTAATTGTTTTAATAATTTAACTTCTGGATTTATTTCATGGTTAAATGACCAAAAATGATCTGCTACGGCCGATTTATCAGTTTGTTTATACTTAATGTTACGAAAATGTTCTTTCGTTCTGGTTTCTAAATTACATTTTGTCTTTCCAATATAAACTTTATCACAACTGAAAAAATTAAACTGATAAATACCAGATAAATATAAATAGCGTTCGTAACGATGGCGACAGCTTTGTTTCCGGCTGAAGACGTGTATAAGTTTACATGAAATTGCGATCCCGGAGAATTTATAAGAATTATCATTTCTTATAAGATAAGTGAAGTTTTAAGTTACAAATTGTTATATTTGTATATAACAGAATTTTCTTGAATTTTTGTCAATTTTCTGTTTTCGATACCAATTATTATAAAGTTGTAAGACTTGAAGCTTTCACGGCGAGCATTACTAATCAAGGCTTCGCAGGTGATCAGCCGTGTCAAATTAATGAACGTCGAGCTTTCGGCCATTGTAAACTCCATGGCCTTCAGATCCTGAAGCCTTGGTTATTATAAAGTTGTTTCATATCCAGTACTAACAATACCAACTTTTATTGAACACATATATAGGTATATACATATGTGCAAAACTTAAAGAAATTCATTGAAAACTTCAGTATCTGGAGTATTTTGAGTATTAAAAAAATGCTAAAAATTGTACACGAGAAAATTCTAGTTAGAAGCTTTAAATATAAACAAACATTTTTTTCTCTGTTTTAAAACCCTCCTGCACTATATGAAGTCCCCTCAGCTAGTTTATTATCTTCTTTTAATTTAGTCACTTTTAACTGCTTCCTGGCAGATTTATATGTGCTCAACGAACTTTGAGCATTCTGTTTTAGCTTTCACCTACCCCTAATACCACTGATTTTCTTGCTAATGGGACTTACTTTCCTTGCTGACATTTTTTCCCTTAACATTTTGACTAGCATTACAACCCATATTAAATTCACTAACAGCTACAGTCACTGCAATCTGCAATTTCTTTCTAGATACCAATATCTTTGTTACATTTATTCCATATCACACTATGCAAACTTTCATTAGCATTCTGTGTTTTTCCTTTGGTGCAACCCTCCAGAGATTTAGTACTAACTAATCTCTTTAGTTTTTTCACCAAAGTGGAAAGCAGACTGTTCTTTCATTTTAATATTTTTTTTTAATTTATTTTCTGTTAATTTTTGTAATATTGTAGCATTTTGGTAAAATTTTACACAAGCCAACACTGAAAACAAAATACAAAATGTTGCAGAAACCACTGACGCGGAAATCTGTGACAAACATTGACAAAAAAAACTTGAAAGTTAATGTCCTGCAAGCAATGCACATGCTGACTGCAGCCTAGGAATCCAATGGTACAGAAACTATTGCAAATAGTTGAGCAAGGGGTGGTTTCAATTCATGCAGAGACAAAACGGATCCTGATTACTGTAATCTAGTTTGCAAATATGCTTTTAAATACTTCAAGCACTATGCAACATGTGGTATTATGGAAATAATCATTTCTTCCGAACTAGCCGTGTATAGGCTAAGGTTTGGATGAGTTGAGTCAGACTGAAAAATTCAATGCCATAGCCAGGATTTGAACCACGGATCTCCCGCTCTCCATGTGGTTGCTTTAAACCACTGAGCTACTATGGCCAACATGCTGACATGACATCAAATTCTCCAACTGACTTGTATGTTTCCCGGTAGAACACTAGGGGTTCTCATATGCTATGAGACACGCACCTTTTTGTGGCAACATACTATGCTGTAAGTACTTAAGTCCCAGGCTTCATAGTTAAACCACTATTTTCTTTTTTTTTTTTTTTTTAATTTTAGGTAAATTGATGGAAATAATAATTTTTTCCACACTAGCCGTGTATAGGCTAAGGTTTGGATGGGTCAAGTAAGACGGAAAAATTTAATGCCATAGCCAGGATTTGAACCATGGATCTCCCGCTCTCCGTGCGGTCGCTTTAAACCACTGAGCTACTATGGCCAACTTGCCGACATGACATTAAATTCTCCAATTGACTCGTATGTTTCCCAGTAGAACACTAGGGGACACCTTTTTGTGGCGACATACTATGCTATAAGTACTTAAGTCCCAGGCTTCATAGTTAAACCACTATTCTTTTTTTTTTTAATTTTAGGTAAATTGATGGAAATAATCATTTTTTCCACACTAGCCGTGTAAGGGTACGGTTTGGATGAACAGAGTCAGATTGTAAAATTCAATACCATAGTCGGGATTTGAACCATGGATCTCCCGCTCTCCGTGCAGTTGCTTTAAACCACTGAGCTACTATGGCCAATGTGCTGACATGACATTAAATTCTCCAACTGACTCATATGTTTCCCGGTAGACCACTAGGGGTTCTCATATGAGACACGCATGAGACACCTAGTGGTCTACCAGAAAACATATGAGTCAGTTGGAGAATTTAATGTCATGCCGGTGAGAAATGTTTGAGAAGAAAACTGCTCATTTCCTATGTGGTTTTATGCCAGGTGAAATGGAAAAACCCCCAGTGATTGCTAAGGCTGCTAAGCTGAGATGCTTCAAAAACATTGGCATTCAGAACCTGCCTGTTGATTGGAAATCCAATAAAAAGGTGTGGATGATGTCATAGATAAGATAAATGTTAACGGCATTTAATGGAAGAATGAGACTAAACTGGCAGGTTCTGCTTTTTTTTGGATAATGTAACATGTCACCCACACATCGAACCTTCCATGTCCAATTTGCTTGGTTCTCTCCAAATAAGTGTGATTTTGGAGCAATTTAGTAACACTGACATCCAAATCAATTCATAACATTATTTGTCATTGGTTTTTCACACATCACTTACATTTTAATTTTTTGAGGGACTAGTTCTGGGAGCTGTTGCTTTTATTTTCAACTGAAAAAATTAAAATGTAAGTCAAAATATGAAAAACAGGCTACAGTTAATTGATGGAAATTAATCATTTCTTCATACTAGCCGTATATAGGCTACGGTTCTTGATAGATGCAGTCAACATGAAAAATTCAATGCCATGGCCAGAATATGAACCACGATCTCCTGGCCTCCGTCCAGTCGCTCCTACCACTGAGCTACCAAAGCCAACTTGCCGTCATGACATTAAATTCTCCATTTGACTCATACATTTCCCTGGTAAACCACTAGGGGCTCTCCCAATCGAGATACACTGTTTGTGGCGACTTACTATCATAGGTACTTGTGTCCCAGGATTCATCATTTAACTCTTACTATTTTAGTTAATTGATGGAAATTAATCATTTCTTCATACCAGCCATTATAGGCTAAGGTTTTTGATAGAGTCAACAAGAAAAATTCAATGCCATGGCCAGGATTTGAACTACGGAGCTCCTGGCCTCCGTCCCGTCGCTCCTACTTTTTTACATCTAAAAAATCTATCATCTTCACTGGGTTTGAACCTGCAATCTTGGGAACCAGAGGTTAGCATATTATTCCTAGACCACAGAGGATGACTTTATATTGTTTAGAAAAAGTTGCTCCAGAAAGAGATGGTGATGTCAAAAGTTTGCAGCTCTGCAGAAAGGACTAAGAAGGGAGGGTCTTGACAAATAATTATATGGGTTCCTCAAACGAGGTAGCTGAAGTGTGCAAGAGTTCATAAAATATGTAAAATATCATAAACTTTCATAATCTATACAGAAACTGATGTAGCTCAAATTACCTTTTAATTGCCTGAATTATAATGTACAGATGGTTGTCAATGACTCTTTTACCTGTAATAAAGTAATCTAAGGGAAAAACTAAATAGTGTTAGATTACATGATAAAATTGTAGAACATAGAAACAATTGGAAAGAACATATGCAATGAACTGAACACCAACAAACACCAAGAAAAGTGTTACAGAGTACAAACGAATACAGAAAAGAGTAGGATGCCCATACCTGAGATGACCAGGATTTTCTTTGAGGATGGAACAGATCAGTGACAGATTAAACTGTGATGGTAATGATGATATTTTTTTTTTTTTTTTTTTTTTTTTTTTTTTTTTTTTTTGCAATTTACGTCCTCCAACATTAAGTCATATCAGACGATGCATGGAATGGGTGAAATGATGCTCAAATGAGTCCAGGGTCCATAGAGCTTAGAGTTATGTGACATTCGTCTTTCAAGATAAGAGAAAACCCCCGATAAACCTTGTGGTGGCAGTGGTGGTGGTGATGAAGTAATCTAAATTATAAAGGAGCTGTTATGTTTGGTGATAACAGGGCCACTTAAAGAGATGTATCATTAGCAAATATCATTAATGGAGATGATCTTTTTGTCTACTCAATTATCTATAATCAATCCCTTCTTTTTCCCATTGTTCTTCAAAAATTTCCTTTCTATACATAACATATCCCTTATACATTGCATGATAGATGCCTTGGTTTCATCCAATCCATGGTAATCCCATTTTCTTAACATAAGGAAAAAGTTGGAAACAAAACCATGATAAATTCCCATGAAGAACCATGACTATGCTGTACTCTCCAAGCACATGACTATGCAATAACAAATACTAAAAATACAAATAACTCTCATAAGTAGTACAAAATTGTGTGTCATATTGTAGTTAAATTAACAATGGGCTACCCTTCAATTTTTAACTTGCAAAGTAAAAGGATGGTGGTGGCACTTTTCTGACTGGAGCACTTGTATAGGAGAAATTGATATGGAAAACTGTATTCCTACAGAAACTTATAACTTCACACACTTGTGCCAAGGCTTTTTCCAATGTTGGAAGCACTCATGGAACTCAATTTTTGATAAGGTGTTCAGCTCCTTCAGCAATTATGTTTAATCTCATTTTCTTCTTCTTCTTTAACTTCCCTAATTGTACCATTATCGTGATGCTAGGAGACTCTTGTTCCTCTATCCCTTTTTAAGGTAGGGCCTGAGGAACCAAAGCTTTGGATCCGATAGAGAACCAGGATAGGTAATCAGCCCAATGCCTGGTGTGAAGGTGTAAGAAGTGGCTGATGTATATGAGGGCAAGATAAATGAAAAGAAAGATGATGGAGTAATAGGTGGAATGCTGATGGGGGAACCAGAGGAACCGGAGAAAACCCGTCTCAGTGCCATGTTGTCCACCACAAATTTCACTTTGCAGTCGCCTGGGATCGAAACCGGGCTGCCTTGGTGAGAGCCAAGTGGTCTAACCACTCAGCCAAGGCACGGCCTATTTTAATCTCATCAATGGTGGCAAAACATCTTTTTGTTGTTCTCTTTACACTTCGGAATAGAACGAAGTTGTAGGGTGCAATATCCAACAAATATGATACTGTGGCAACTAAACTGTTTTGTTTTTTGCCAAGAAATCATGAACAAGCATTAAGGTGGGATTAGAAGCATTATATCCATGAGTGGTTTTGCCACAATTTTAATCAACCTCTCTGATGGTGATTTGGTGATGTTCAAGAACTATCTTCTTTACTTCTTTCACATTATCATCAGTAAGTGATGTGCCGGAGTGTCCAGAATGGTCACCGTCTTCAATGTCTTCCTAACCCTCTTTGAAACGTTCCTACCATAGCTTTTGTCTTACTCATAGCAGATTTGCCAAAGGCCAAAGTTAATATTTCATTTTTCAAACAAAATTTAATGCAAATTAAGTAAAACTTCATTGAGCACTCGAAAACACGTATAGCCTTTTCAATTGTCAACAATAAACCAAATATTCCAAACAGCTAAAAATGCATGCATATATTGGGAACATGTGTACCAACAAGATAAATAAAGGTTTTTAAAATTGGATGGATAGAGCCTGAGAAATTAAAAAATACTTATTTTGTTATTCACACCTTGTATTTGTCACTTAACATGTACTGCAAAATTGGGGAGTAGCAATTAGAAGGTTTGCTGACCAGCATTTTGCATTGGTCAGTTTCTTTACTCTGGCCATAGCATTGTAAGACCCAAGAAGACACAAATAAAATGTAAAGGTGTGGTTTCAAACCAGATAAAATAAAAATATTTAAAACATCAAAAACTGTTAAGTTTTCATCCAAATTGACTGAAATCCTGAATTATGGTAGTAACATAATGATCTTATGGAACAAAATTGCTTCTCAGCCACTGTAACAAAGAACTGGCAAACCCACTTTTCTTTGTGATTTGTGTAGCTTCTTATGTGTATCATTTTCATCACTTCCGTCATTGTTGCTTATTTTTACACTACCATTACCAAAAATGTCACATACATCTTCCTTTTCACTGGAATCAATATCTGACATACCAGAATACAAAGCATCAAATAAGCCAGTAATTTATCATTGTATAAAATGTGCACCTATCTTCAAGGACTAGCCAGGTTTGAAAAACCAATGAATCCTTGAGATCATATTAGCCAACACAAGCCTGTCATAATAAACAAAGCAAACTGCACACGCAAGCCTTTGTATTTTTAGCTGCAGATTCCACTACAAGGCACAGAGATCTCTGAAACTGTTTCTTACTGATCCTAAGAAATGACAGAACATATTCCTTCAATTAAAAATGGGTACAAAGATTCCTTTCAATGCCTAATAAGTCTTGTTTCTGCTGAGTAGCTTGGACCATCACTGTAACAAAGTACAGTGAAACTTAAATCCCCTAACACCAATGCAGTGAAAAGGTTAAGGGCACAAGCTTGTCACATGACTATTCATTTGAAATGAACATTGTGAAAAAATGAAAACAATTTACTAAATTAGGGGATATTTCCATATTTAGGTTCACTAAAAAGCAAAGAAAAATAGTACTAACAACTTAAGACAATTTTATTTTCAGAACTGTGTTTTACACTACACAATTTATGATTTGTAAGACTAGCAGCCAAAAAGTTGACTAAGTTAATAAGGGAGAAAGTTGAACACCCATTCTGTACCTTCCACACATACATTTTGAAATATCTAGTATTCAGATATAGGAAAACCAATGATGGTTACAAGCTTCTGCTAGAAAAAAATGAGTTTGTTACTACAAAACTGAAATTTCTATGCGCAGTGCACAGTATAAGTAGAGATAATTGCAGGCCATCTTCTACTTAGATGAAATTCGGCTTCATCAAAATCATTTCAAGAAGCATATACATCAAGATTTATCTGGAAGGAAGGTATTGAAAGTACCTACAGATGAAGGTGGAAGCCTTATCACCTAACAGGTAAGTTCGTCAAAAATGGGTATTACACCAGAAAGCAAATAGGTTTCTCACTCTAAAACACAAAAGCAGCATTACAATTATCACACCAATATGAATGCAGACAACTTCAGATTTGTATGTATTTTTTAAGATTTTTATGTGTTGGAAGAGGGGTTCCATAATCATTAGGGATAGTGAAGGCTACCAGTAGTTAAAATAATGTTTACTGAATACTATTAACCACTTCGCCGATGGCCATTTAAACCCTGTATGGCCGGGAACGGATACCCAATAAACAGAACAAGACATTTAAATTGTTAAATGCTGTAAAAATGCTTCATATATTCGTATCTTCCGTATTTATTAAGTTATTTTAGCAAAACAAAAACTGGTTTAAAGCCCATTAAAGGCAGCATACATCTATGGTATCATTAAAATAGACTATATTAATAAATCGTTGAAATTTCATTACTTTGAATCACTGTAGAGAAAGCCATTCGCTGCGTCGAATGCACCTGACAGTGAGTAGTTTTGTTTTATTGTGCATACAAACTATATGTGTATATCAGCTGCATAAGCGAAGTGTTGCGTTCAAGGTTTCAGTTTATGCTACCACGCAATAATAATTGTATGAGACACGCATGCAAGCATGCAAACACGCGCACACACACTGGAAAGAAACCTCTCTGTCAGCATCTCTCTTATTGGAGTATTTCACAACCAAAGTTCATGGTAGCTGACAGCTGTTTTCTTCGCTCAGTTCATACAGTATTTTGACTGTGTCAGAGTTCCAAGCGATTTGTTTAGCTAAAACACATTTACAATTGTTACCTCGGAGCTAAAACAGCTTCAACTAATAATGTAGCAAATTAGCTTGTGTAGGAAGTGTGTGGGTTTCTGAAATTACTTCAAAAACTGTGGAAGACTTTTTGCTGTTTGACAGTTTTTTTTTAAGTCCTCCAACGTTAAGTCATATCGGATGGTGAATGGAATGGGTGAAATGATGCTCAAATCAGCCTGGGGTGCATGGAGCTTAGAGTTACCTGACATTTGTCTTTCAGGATAAGGGAAAACCCCGGGAAAAACCTTATCCAGGTAACCCACCCTGACTGAGATTCGAACTCGGGACCTCTTGAACATGGCTGTTTGACAGTGATTTGGATATTGATGGTGAGTTTTCAGATTTTGAGCAGGATGTTGAGGATATAGGTAGCAGTGAGGAGGAAAATGACTCATTTCCAACAGGTGTTCGTGAAGAATCAACATTAAGGAGTTGTCAAAATAACTAAAACAAATAGACATACCTTCATGAGCACAACCTCTGGTGTACAACTGCATACTCAGCTAACTTCTGACAGCCAACCAATTGACATTCTCACAAAACTTTTTACTACTGACTTACTCTCTCTCTCATTGTTTTGGAAACAAATGTATATGCAAGTAGGGTGAGGGAAGACCCGACTTCTAAAGACAATTTAGAACCTAAGAGTAGAATTCAGAAGGGGACAGAAGTAACAATGAATGAAATTTACAGACTACTTGGTTTAATTATGCTCATGGGTGTTATTCGTAAACCTACGCTAGACATGTACTGGTCTATAGATGACATGCTAGCTACCCCATTATTTGGGAAATGCATGTCAAATAGCAGGTTTACTTTCATTTTGCGCTTCCTTCATTTCACCTGCACAGAAAATGTAAATGATAAACTACACAAAATCAGACCAGGTTTTGATTACATTTCAAAATTCAAAGAAAATTACGTGCCTAGTGAAAAGATCACTGTTGATGAAAGCCTGATGATTTGGAAGGGTTGTTTAGGTTGGAAATAATACATCAAAACAAAGAGGGCCAGATTTGGCATAAAGAGTTTTGATGTATGTGAAAGTAAAACAGGATATCTTTACAATAGCTAAATGTACATTGGCCAAGGGACTGGTAACACCGGAGACAAAGATTTGGGGTTATCTGGCTCCATAGTAATGCACCTGATGGAACCTGTACTTGATCAGGGTAGGAGTGTATATATAGATAATTGGTACAGTTCCCCATAATTATTCATGGCCTTACACAAAAGAAAAACAAATGCAATTGGAACAGTATGCTCAAATCGTATTGGTTTGCCAAAAGATGTGAATATGAAGGTTCTAAGAAGAGAAGAAATGCAGGTGAATCAGCTCTCACCCTTGACCTATGTTGCTTGGCATGACAGGAGGGTTGTTACAGCATTATCCAATTGCAGCTCTAAGATTTTGATGATTAATACTGGAAAAATTGATGCTTGTAACAAAATGTCAATTTTCAAGCCCAATATTATCCATGAATACAATATGCATATAGGTGAAGTGGATCTAGTGGATCAGGTTATTACATGCATAACCCTCTTTGCGAAAAACAATCAAATGGTATAAAAAAGTATTTTTACTCCAGCTGGATATAACAATATACAATTCTTTAGTAATTTGGAGAGCTCTAAACCCATGCAAGACAATGATGTACCTGGACCTTCGCATATCAATAGCTTGCAGCCTAATTGAGCACTATAAAATTCAGAGACCGCTCCATACTGGGGGTAAGAAATCCACCACCCCAGCACCCCTCAAACTTGAAGGAAAACATTTTCCTAAAATGATATCACCCACAGCAAAAAAGTCACATCCCTTTAGAAAATGTCTGGTGTGCCGCAAGAAAGGTGTCCGCAAGGAAATTAGTACGATTTGCTGTGCATGTTGAGATGTGCCCTTGTGTGTTTATCCCTGTTTTGAGGTGAACCATTCAAGAAGAAACTTTTAAAGGTAAGCTTTTACTTCCTATAGAATTTACTTAAATTTACTGTAAAACAAACTTTAAAATAATTAGCATTAAATAAGCATTAAATGTATGCATGCACAGGACATCTATACATGTCCACATCAGTTTGGGGCTTTTTAACTTGGACATCATATGACACTCATATCGGTGAAAGGGTTAACTGAACTTTTTTGCCAGAAATAAATGCAACAGATTTACAATGTGTAAATACAATGAGAAATGATAGTAAATTGGTAGCTATAATATGCAACCTTTAGTCAAGTTAGCCCAAATGAAGTTCACAAAAATTTGATAAACGTGAAAGTGGCCAAGGATGACATTCTGGCAGTTCCCTTGAAGCACTTCTTCCACTGTTAAGGTAAAAGTTTATTAATTATTAATCATTCCATAGATGTTATATTTTCTGGCTTCTGCTTTGTTCTTTATAGAGATCTGAGGATATCACTCAAAGTATAAACTTGGAAGAAGCGTAGGGACAGTGAAGCACAAATTAGTACAAAAGTGAATCGAGAAGATATTGACACATTGCTTCACTCACACTGTTTATTCACAGGACATGTTTCAAGAGCTCTCGCTCCTATCATCAGCTGATACTCGACTAGTGCAAGTTGTAGTCTCTAATCACTCAAAGTATAAAGTTGGAAGAAGCGTAGGGACAGTGAAGCACAAATTAACACAAAAGTGAATCGAGAAGATATTGACACATTGCTTCACTCACACTGTTTATTCACAGGACATGTTTCAAGAGCTCTCGCTCCTATCATCAGCTGATACTCGACTAGTGCAAGTTGTAGTCTCTAATCACTCAAAGTATAAAGTTGGAAGAAGCGTAGGGACAGTGAAGCACAAATTAACACAAAAGTGAATCGAGAAGATATTGACACATTGCTTCACTCACACTGTTTATTCACAGGACATGTTTCAAGAGCTCTCGCTCCTATCATCAGCTGATACAACTTGCACTAGTCGAGTATCAGCTGATGATAGGAGCGAGAGATCTTGAAACATGTCCTGTGAATAAACAGTGTGAGTGAAGCAATGTGTCAATATCTTCTCGATTCACTTTTGTATCTGAGGATATGTTTATGCTGTAACTATAGCTCTTGGAATAACACAACTCAATTCATATTATGCATAAGGCAATTTTGAAATGAAAAAGACAAATCTTCCATTTCTGTCTCATCCTTACTATGTGACTGGCAATGCAAGACAATGCTATCATTGCCCTGGTTAAGCCCATTCTCATTCTTGTTTTGTACTTACCTTAGAAAACTTTAAGGCTTTACATTCTGAACATGGATGGAAGTTGGCAAAAGAAAGATAATTAAAACCCATTAAAATGAAAATAAGCATAGACATATATATTACCTTGATTATTAACTTTCCACTTAGGTCCAATTGTGGATAACTTTGATCATCTGCACTTCCTCCACCTCCTTTTGAAAATGAAGAATTCATGGCTAGTTATTTCTAGAAAAAAAAATAAAACAAGCTTCAGGCTTTGTTCCAGTCTACATTTACTATTAGTTTATATGTGTGTTTATTAAAGCTTCTCGGGTTACCAGCCATGCAATGTTTATAAAATTGCTCGAGCTTTCGGTATATATGAAATCCAATGCCAAAATGGGAAGACATATATAGGACAGACAGGCTGCACCACCGAAGAGAGATAAGCGGAACATAAACAAAAACTAAAAGTACTCCAACCAGTGAAGTCAGCAATAGCCCAGCACAGATTAGACAACCACAGGATTCTATTTGACAAGGCCATGGTCTTACACCATAGTGACCGATATTATGATACAAAAGAAGCAATAGAAATTAAATCAGAATAAAACAATTTTAATCGAGACAATGGCCTAGGGCTGAGTACGGCATAGACAAAAGCATTCAAACATCAGAGAGCTAGAGGTAACAGTTTTAACATCAAAATAAAAGTGAATCGAGAAGATATTGGATACATTGCTTCACTCACACTGAAGTAATGTGTCAATATCTTCTCGATTCACTTTTATTTTAACTTGTGCTTCACTGTCTCTAAGCTTCTTTCAATTTTTATACTTTAGTTTTAACATTGCCTGAAACTCTCTGGCGAACCAATCACAGAATACTGGTTCCCCAATGGACAGTGCCATTTGGCCCTGCCCCTCCACCCAGATATATATATATATATATATATACACCGCCCGGTTACATGAAGCTCATCACCTGCTGAAGAAGCCCATAGAGCAAGCATGGCCGAAAGCTCAAGCAATTTTATAAACATCGCACGACTGGTAACCTGAGAAGCTCTAAATAATCATTGCTGTGAAAGCTTCAAATCTTACACTATGTCTGTGGGTCAGTAAATACCCATGTTTCAAAATAAATGGTGTTGCTAAGACAAGTTGGTGTTAAAATTGCACTATCATTTGTTACACATTGACAAAACAAATCTGATACTAATTCATAACTTGTTTGGATAGGGCAGGAATTTCAGTTACTTGTTAAACATATTTTTTGCTAAAATGGAAGAAGTGATCCACTTTTTACTTCTGGATGGCAAAGCTTGCAAGGAGATGAAAGTGAAACTGGATGCTGTTTATGGACACTTTTGGCATCACTGACAAATTTAGATATTCGCTCAGTGACCTTCCACATGGCTGAATATCCATGTTTGATGAGGAGCACCCAGGATGCCTAAGCAGACGTGGCCATGGAAGAAGTCATTGAAAAAGTCCAAAACATGATTTTTACTGATCGCTGAAAGAAAATTTGCAGAGTGACAGAGGCCATTGGTGTGCAAACAGCAATTCATATTTTACATAATAAACTCGGGATGTTGCTGACCCGATGGGTGTCACATTTTCTCACATTAGACAACAGAAAGTGCAGCTTTCAACTTCAAAGCTGTGTTTGGAACTATTTAAATGAAATCTGAAGGACTTTTTTACATTGAAATGTCACCATTATTTAGACTTGGATTAATCATTATAGTTCCAAAACCTAGCAACAATCAAAACAATGAGTTACTTCTGATGAAACAGTTCCAAAGAAGCAGAAAAGTTTTTTTTTTTTTTTTTTTTTTTTTATTTTTTTTTTATAATGAAGGGTACCACATGCTGATTTCTTGAAAAAAGAAAAACTGATCATTGGACAATACTACAAAGAGTTTGAATTAGCCTTATTCAAAAGGCAGTGAAAGACTCGGCCTCACTTATCCAAGAAGAAAGTACTGTTTCACCACAGCAATGCACCAGCATGTATATTTATCTAGTGTTGTCACCACTAAACTACATGATGAACTGCATTATGAATTATTGCTACACTCCCATAGCTGCCAAATCTGGTTCTCTGCAATTTGTTCTGGTTTCCAAACATGAGGAAATGTCTTGCAGGAATAAAGTTTAGATCAAATGACGTCATAGTCAAGGCAGAGGCATATTTTGCAGAGGCTGACAATTCCTATTTTTTTGGAGAGATTAAAAAAAATAGCAGGAACATTGGGAGTAATATATATATATATATAATCACTAAAAGGGGACAATGTTGAAAATTAATTTGTTTGAAATGGCATCTTCGGTCCTAATATGGTATTTACTGAACCGTCCTCATACTAGGCACTTTGTGGCTATAAAGTTTATCCAGAAGAGCGGCAAACATTTGAGCAAAAAACGTCATGACTTCAAAATGAGATAGGTGTTAACGGTTGTTTTATTTTGTTTTTGGTTTCCAGATCTTCCAAGTGTTTACATTTTCTCCCAAACATCTAATTTAGAAATTTTCATTTCATTCATTTCAATTTTGTAAATTTTTGGGTTGGGGGGGGGGAAGTCTATGTGTGGAAGTTAAGCCATTTGTTTCATGCACAAAAAATGTCTTAGTGTATTCAGACATGTGAATAATGTGCCTGAACTATAAGACAAAAAGCCATTTCCAACAGACTGCATAAGTGTATGGTGTTAGGATTTCTGTATTTTACTTCTAAAGGCAGGTCACTTTAGAATATTTTTCCTTCTATAATGTTAGGTTTCCTAAATTTTGCATTAAAAGGTACAACTCATTTCCAAGATTTCTTTTTCTTCAGCAATGGAGTTACCAATATGATAAACCAACAGTTTCATAACTTAGTACCACTCCAACTGAAAGTAATGAATTTATTGTAAGTGAATGCACTGTACCTGAGTAATTTTCAAAAGAAGTCAATATTTCCTGTACCAAGATGTTCTGACTTAAAATATAATTTTATTCCTTTTTCAACTCCCTGTGTCTTAAAAGCTAGCTCAGACAAATAAATTTTTTATTAAGATGATGATGATTGGATGACAATTTATTATTATTTATTATTACTATTATTATTAACATCATCATCATTATCATTATATTATTATAGTCCTTACAAAATACAACAAAAGGAAAAAACATATAAATATATTAGCAATTTCAATTAAAACTATCTTCCATTCACTGTTTCTCACTTCTGTTACCTGTCCCAAGCAGGAAGCAGGATTAAAACTCACATGAAATTTGAGTTATGTACTTCAACTAAAATCATGATTTTTCTTGAATGGTTAGAATATTGGTTGAACCTGATTTACAAAACATAGTTTTTTCCCCAATATTAGCCGTAAAATTGGAAAAAGAATGATCCTCCAATTCATTCTCACATCCATGAACAGAAATTCAAAATTTAAAAATTCCCTACAAAATGATTCCCTAAATAATCAATGATGGAATTAATTACTGGAGGCAATCTTCCCCTCCAACCCATATTCTTTTATCTTGTAAAATCTAATTTACTTGTTAACTGTTTACTGTTTTAGCTGCTACAAATAGTACTGGATGGAAAGAAAACTCATCTCCATTAACAAAGGTTTTCTAAGTAAATCTACTGCCAGATATAAATGTCAAATGGTTGGAGAGGATTTATACAGCAGTAGTAGAAAATAGAATGTTACATGGATCAGAGGTTTACAGAGTAGATGAGGCTTGGAGAGAGACTGATAGAGTGCATAGATCCTTTTGTAAATATATATTGGGATTACCAATAGCATCACCTAATGGGGCAGCACAACTGGAACTAGGCAGGCATTCTACTAAAATTAAAATCTTGTCAAGGGCAATGAAATATTTATACAGAATCACTAACTTGGAAGATGGCAATATTATTAAAGAATGTTTAATGTTTTCATATTCAAAAGAGAAGTAACTGGGGTGGGTCTTGGGCACTTTTTTGTGTGTGTGTGTGTAATTTATGCCCTCCAAGGTTAAGTCATATCGTACGATGAATGGAATGGGTGAAATGATGCTCAAATGAGGCCAGGGTCCATGGAGCTTAGAGTTACCAGACATTCATCTTTCAGTATAAGGGAAAACCCCGGAAAAAACCTTATCCAGGTAACCCACCCTGACCGAGATTCGAACTCAAGACTTCTTGAACGTGAGGCACACATGCTACCACCACGCTACCGAGGTGGGCTGGCACATAAAATGAATGACGTGTTGAAGCAGATAGGTATGGGTCATTCTTGGATAAATGCAGAGTATGAGTATAAAGGCTTCTGGAAAGAAGTTAAGCTAAGATTAGAAAATATTGACAGACAAGACATTTTCGCCAATACAAGTGACAAAAGCTCACTGAGATTATATAGAGAAATAAAAACAACCTGGGGGAGGGAAGGATATATAGATATATGTAGTAAGTTAGGGCGAGAAGGTTTTGCTTGTGCAAGAACAGGAGTGAGAAATTTGAAAGGTACAGGTCAAGAGAGGGAGCTAGATAGATGTCCATTGTGTGGAGAAGAGAATGCAGATTTCCATTGTATATTAAATTGTAGTCAAACAAAGATATGGAGAGAGCAGGCTTGGCTACATAAATGGGACAATTTGGGGGGTGAAGTAGTAATTAGAAAAATTTTGTCAGTAAAAGGGAAAAGAACAGGAGAAATATAGGGAATTATTTAGGGAAATTTAAAGAGAGATGGCTAAGAACAATTAAGAGAAAAATGTAGAGTGGGATAGGTGAAATGGCAAAAAGTGTAAAAAGGAGTAGAGGGCCTCCAATACACAAAAACCTAGGGTTATGTGTATGGGGACCGAATTACTATTCAATGGTGGGCAACATGATAGGATTTTCAGGATTTAGGAATATATGGCATATTACAGTATGGATTGTAATCTTGAATTGTAATCTTGATTTTGTATTTCCATTTGATGTAAAAGGAAAGATGAGAAATAAATTACAAATTACAAGTAAATCTAGTAAAAGTTATGTTTTCAGATCATAAGTTTAAATCTTTGCTTAAAAATAATCCATACATGTACACTGTACAAATCTAACCTCACTTTCAAACAATTAAGTTTAACATTTAACATCTGTGAGCCTCATTTTCATAAATACTTGGGTTATATGAAAACACTGTCACAAAGGTAAGTTATCTGGTTGAAGATAACAACTCACAAAACAATTATCATTAAGATTATTCTATGGAGCTAATTGAAATAAATTACACCTTTTACAAATATTTGTGATTCTTTAGACCAGAAATCATTAAGAATTATGCCTAATTTTTAAGCTCTTATATTTTTTATAAATTCATAAGTGATGAATAAAAAAGTAAAAAAGAACAACACTAAACAAAGAAATTGTGAATGAGGATATTAAGAGAACAAAGGAGAAATGACTCAGAAAAATGTGAAGAACAAAAAAGGAAAGAGAAAAATATAATAAGTAAAAATATGAAAATAATTATAAAATAAATTACTTAAAATATAAGACAGAGAGAAACGAATTCAGAGGAAATATTGACAAAAAAAGTAGTCATATCAAGCAAGAAAACTTTTCAGAGATTTGGAGAAAAATATTTTGATAGATTCTCCATCATCTAATAAAATTGACAGAGAGACCGTTGGGCACAAATGTGGATGTTAGGTATCTCAAAGCTGCATGCTAAGATTTAACTTTCTCAAAGTTGATTGCAGCAAACATATAAAAGGAAAAGTATAAGAAGATTCTGCAGGCAACTGAAAAACAGATTAATGAAACTGCAAGAAAAACAATAGAAGAGATTCTCAAAAGTACGTAGTGTGTTGCCCATCATTTACAAACAATTTTTGTTTGGTGAAGCTATAAGTAATCAGATGAGAAAAGGTTTTACACGTACCAGATGAAAAGACAAAAGAAAATTCTGGGAAAATATGTAGATAAGATTGTGAAAACATGCAAATTGCCGAGTCATTTGAGAGATATTTCCCACTGGTAGACTTGAAAGCAACAGTCATGAATCACAAAACACACATTGAAGTAATGCAAAAGAAAGTTACTGAGTTTTGTGGAAATAGATTGAAATAGTCACTTAAGTGCTGGATCAATGTATTACTTGAAACAAAGTAAAGAACAAATATCTCAGTGATTCCTTGAGGAGCTCATACAAGAAATTTCATGCATTGCACCCAGAAATTATAAGTTATCCAACTTTTCATCAGATTAAGGCCATTTTAGATTTTGCTCATGACATAACACAACAGAGCACATGTTAGTGCACTTACACCAAATGTGTCTCTAACAAGAGAAAAGATGAAAAGATTAGGCATAATAAAAGGGTAGTTCATCTGCATATATAATCTCTAGCCTTTGCAATTTGTCTAGGAAACCAACTAATGCTATGCAAGATTATGTAGCAAATGCAAGTTCATGGAGATCGTTCCCATACGTTATTTTGATGCAGCTGAAGAAATAGAAGTAGAAAAATGGTGCACAAAAACCAAAAACATGACAGTTACAGAAACAGAAATAAGGTAAGAAAGATGGTGAAAGAGATGCATAACACAACTAAAAGTAACTTTTTATGTCTTTGAAACATATGCTGCCTCCCTGTTTGATACACGTGACAAACTATTAAGGATTTACAGAGAGATGGCATTACTATTCAAGCAGATTTTTCTGGAAATTACACATGTAAACATGAGTCACAAGTCCAGTCTGCACAGTTTGTAGGTTCCATGTCTCAGATATCTCTTCATACTGTAATTGTTACAACAGCAAGGATGAAACAAAGCCTTTATCTTTCCATACTCTTACATCTAGTCTCTGCCACGATCATCCGCTGTATCTGCTCATTTAGATCTTGTTAGTGGAGAAATTAAAACCAAAGTACAAGTCCTAGACATGTATTCACTCAAAAACATAACAAAAAATGTGCCACTAGTACTACAGTGAGAAAGGTGATGGGAAAGGTGCCTCAAATGGAGGTTAGATCAAAAGAACAGCTGTCTCTTTAGCTGCCTATGCAATGACAAGTGTATCCCTGGTCATCTGATAGCATTTAAATGTACACATTCAGTCCATAAAAGAACTCTGTAAAACAGAAGTGTAATTTTTTTTTTTTACAAGGCTGTGAACTGTCATGCACGGATTGCTCAGAAGATGACTGTAAATATTACCATTTTGGTAAAATTAACTGTATAAACCACAATTTATCCTTTCAATTTCAATCTCCGTTTAGAATAACTTATAGATGTATGTACTTATACTCTACTTAAATACTTGCTTATGCTTTCTTTTTGTAGTACTTATTTCTTCAAATACACAGTGTACATTTTTATTTACTTTCCTTAACATTTACTTACAGCACTAAATAAAAAGCGGAATGACTCAGGTGTCTATTCTGATTCAGTGATCAACATGCTGCCAACATTAAAATGGATGATTTTGTTTCTCCTGTAGTTAATGTTTATGTTTTAGTAAAAATGAATTACAGAAAAAATACATGACATAGCCTTTATATTTGTACCTGGAAATAATCAGTAGTACCTGGTGAACTTTACGAGACAATTTCAAAATTCCAGCAATGAATTTTAATTTCCAGATGATGTTTCAGCTGATACAGAGGAAGTGTTAATGGTCCTTCTGCCTCCTTCAGTCAATAAGTGAGGAAACAAATATATTTTCAGCAATAATTTACAGAAGGTTGAAAACCCTTAACCCTAAACCAAGACTTCAAACTAGAATCGCTTTTGTTTGAGTCTTTTGCTAAATATGAATTCAAAATAGTTTTACTGCAATGTGAATTTTTAAAGAAATGTTTGATGTTATTCCTAAAGTTTCTGAATTTGTGTTGTGTTAATATTAAGCATTGCTTTAAACGGCTCTTTTTCTGCGCACTGCAAGCATGTCTCACCTCCATGTTTAAAAATTACATATTAATTTGCTCGGCCAGATCTCATTTAAACTATTTGACCATTATTACATATGTGTATTAATAACTTTTACTTCCCACTAGACATCTATAAAGTAATGAAAGTCAAATTCACATATTGACTTTTTCTGTCCCAGATATTAAATGTTCCCTAGTTTGAATTTCAGGTTTAAAACATGAAAAATGTTACAGCACTACATAAACTGAAATAAGAATCGAGGAAGAACAAAGTATTTGGACAGTCTACATTAGCAAAAATCACTGCAGTGATGGAATTTTCGGCAAGTTTACAGTATAAATTTACTCCTACCTTTAACCCCAAACACGCTGTAATCAGGCGTGCATCACTTAAATAGCATACAACTATATTCTACAAGGTGAAAATGTACCGGATAATGTAAACATTAAATTGCTTTGCTGAACTACCACAGAGTGTTAACAAGACATTTTGTGGTTCCAACGCGGCATTTCAACCACTATAAAAACTGAAACTACCAACCTTAAAAATTTGCTATAAACAATGCTTTGACACTTTTCTTCAGGTAAGTAATATGTCACTTTATTTAATTCGATTATGTTTAACTAGATTAATGCATCAAAACCAATTCGTAACAATGTTCTGTCGTTCATCATGCGGTACGTGCAACCAACATTAAAGCTGGAAAATCGCAAATCACAATACAACTTGAAAAAGCATTCCTTTTTCTAAGAGGGTTAGATCTCGGAGAAAAAACTGTGGGATTCGTAAAGAATGGTGCAGAATACTATTTATTCATATTGCGTTGTAATTTTACAAACAATTTAGTCAATTATTAGGGTAAGAGTTGCATTGCTTTAACATCGTGGCATTCCTGACTTCGAACAAGAATTATTTCTGCCTAGGCAAGACAGGCAGCCGAATAAGAACTATCCAAGTATTCAACAGCCGTAAATAACCATATGTGTTCTGTAACAATTAGTTTTATTATCTTGTCTTATTGGCAATTTATTTAGGTAAGCAAGTATTCTTCATCTTTTTCTTGATGATGATGGTGATGGTGATGGTGATGATGATGATGATGATGATGATGATGATGATGATGATGATGATGATGATGATGATGATGATGATGATGATGATGATGATGATGATGATGATGATGATGATGATGATGATGTAAGTGGTGAAAGGAATATATTCTGCCGAGACATAAAAATGAATTAAAACAATAATATTACTGTTCAGTTGCAGATTTGTTAGAAGCTCCTTCTAAATTGCTATCACAGATAGCTTTGAAAGCCTTTGCTGTCCCTATTCTTTATGTTCTTTTTTTTTTACTTTTTGTTGTTGTTTTTTTTTTCTTTTAGTTCTGGAAAGCTACGTTCAACAGCAGTACTACGTGTTGGAATAGTTAACACCAATTCTCATAATTTTGTTACTTCAGTGTATGCTGTGTTCAGCTCATTTGTTTGAAGACTAGAAGGTCGTTTACGGATTTATGATGCATGTCTAGTGACAAGTAAGTTGCAAAGTCGTGACCACAAAACAACAAAATCAAAGATTGCACTATGGGAATCCTTTAGTGATTGTTAAGTTAATTCTGGAAAATATGACTTGTATTTGTGGAAGTTCTTAGAATTTAACAATTCCAAAGATGCAAGGAGTGAATATTTCTAGATCATTCTTTCAGATGTAGTAAAAATGTATGCAGAACCTCGCAATACAAGCGTTTATAATGCAATTTTCCAACCAAATCATCACTACCCATATGAACTTTCAAAGGGGGTTCTTCATCACCAATATCCTCTTGAACTCTATCCCATACTACATCGAAGGTACTGCGCTTCTGTTCTAAACTCGTCTGAAATTCGTTAATTTTCAATAAGCAATATCCAGTATCGGATGACTTTGCCTGTATCATATATAGTATAACTGATGTGAAATATCGTAGTAAACATCTGTAAAAAAAAATTGAAGGTGAAATTTTCCATTGTACTCAAGAAAACCTTTGCTGCAGTATAAGTCTCTTGATTCCACTTTTCATCTACGCTTACAATAGCTTCAAACAGGGGTGGCTCTTCCTTGATGCGTTTGAATCGCCCAGTCACCTACTTGTTTTTGAATAACTTACATGGTTATTTTAGTTAATTGATGGAAATTAATCATTTCTTCACACTAGCCGTATATAGGCTAAGCTTTCTGATAGATGGAGTCGCCATGAAGAGTTCAATGCCATGGCCGGGATTTGAACCACGGATCTCCTGGTTTCCGCCCAATCGCTCTAACCCATTGAGCCGCCACGGCCAACTTGCCGTCATGACATTAAACAAGTCAAATTGGAGAATTTAATGTCATGACGGCAAGTTGGCCATTGGAGCTCAATGGAGTAGAGCGACTGGACGGAAACCAGGAGATCCGTGATTCAAATCCCGGCCATGGCATTGATTTATTCATGTTAATTCTATGAATCACATAGATGTGGTTATGTTTTAGCATTCAATTTTCATTTATAGAAGTTCTTCGAATTATATTTTGCAATGGAGCTGCTCTCTTGGCACCCACGTGCCCATAATGCAGCTAGCTTACCTTCTTCCCGACTGGTGATTCGTTATTAGTAGGCCAAGGTAAACGTAAAACTTGCGGCGAATGAGGAGAGGTTGGAGAAACCGAATGCATTGCTGGTTACCATGGCTACAGACTCGATTCATAGTAGCCGTATATGCCGTACAAAATCGTATTGCCAACACAATACAGGACTTTCTTCCTACTTTTTGGTTTATTTGAACAGAAATTTGTTGGTAGAAGTGGTAACCCGCTTGAAGCGAGCACCGTGTGTCATGTGCTATTGTTTATTATCAGTTTGCATCCTGTGAAAAAAATGTAATTTAGTTATGTATTCAGTGATTATTGTGTCATATGTGAAGTGTTTAATTTTTCATATTTAAGGGATTTACAATGAATCCAACACACAACTTGGTGTGTTATATTTTAAAAACACCCTTTTCTTTATGGAAAAATGATGAGAAACGCGACGTGGTACTGCCGGTAGGCCAACACAAGTGCTATGTTTACAAAACTTTGCGGAGGAGCATCTTCAAAACACACCAGGACATTTAAGATTCGTTGATACGAGGAACATAATTGTAGCAAAAAAAGGAGCTGGGGAAAAAGGCACTAAAAAAACTGTAGACACTCTTCAGGAAAGCTCACGTCTATGTATTGCAAAATAAATGAGAACGTTAAGCTTAACAGGCTTTTCATGCAATATCCATTAGGGAAGTGGACAAGAAATGACATTTTGAGGATATAATGAAAGCGAAGGCTCTTTAAATAAAGGAATTTTAAAGGAAATTTTGGATTAATATACAGAGGGAAGCCTCATCGAAATTCAAAACCACTATTCCAGTATAAAATCCGTTTCTTCGACGCTAAATTTGCGAATTTAGATCAGCCAATTTTTCGAGTCACCTAATCAGTTCGCCGAGAGCCGCACCTGGTTTCAAACAATGAAAAAATGTCTTTTCTGTACTCATAGATTCTTTCGATCAAAACAGATCTGTAGCTCTAATTAGTTTGTGAAACGCGCGGCAACGTGTTATGTATCTCATTGTTTATGGCTTTAGTTCTCTTACTTGAAAAAATTCTACCATCCCATTAAGGGTCATGAAAAAAGACCTACATTCTCAAATGTGTGGAACCGACCGTGATAAAATTAGATTTAATCTGTGGGGAAAACAGTGCACAAATAGAGCCTTGGGATATGACCCTCTTATTTTTTGCTTGAAGTCCATATAAATGGCCCTCCATAACAGCCGCACCATCGTAAGTCTGAGCAACTAAATTTTTCCCATGATCAAATTCATCCATGAGATCATTTAAAATTTTGTATAACGCATCAGCTGACCGATCGTCTGAAATTTTCATAACATGGAGAAATTTTTCGGCTTCAAGGAATCTCATTATTGCATAAAGCAGGGATAAATTGTCAACATCGGCAATTTTATCCAAACTAATCGCAACAGATCTGGTCTCATGAAAGTCTTTCTTTATTTCCGACATTAGAACATTGCTTGTTGACTCAATTAAGTCATTTAGGATAAGATTTGACAGCCAAGTAAAGACTATCCCCTGTTCCGTGAATGTTCTCAACTTATCATCATACAGACAAAGCAGGTTTACATGTTCTACGTAATTCCCGTTGTTGCTAGATTCTGATGATTCATCATGGCCCCTAAATGCTAATTACTGTTTTCTCAAAAAGAAAACTATTTCAAATAGGCGTTTCATTACTTCTCTACTTTTTCTCAATAGTTCGTTGTGCTAATTTTCCTTCACTTTCGTCTGAGTATCCACGAGTAGTCTATTTTGGATCAGCCAAATGTTTTTAGCAGAATGATCGTTTGGATGATGAGATGATGATGATGATGATGATGATGATGTGTATAAGGGCGCTCAACTACGGTGGTCATCAGCGCCCTTGATCGTTTGGAGGTGAGTACTGGTCAAACTGTGTTCTTAATTGCTTTATGGATTTTTCCCATGTTACTGAACCCGCCACTAGACCATACAGTTTTGTCATTAGCAAACAGGAGATAACACCAACAGTAAAGTTTTTGTTCCTATGGACATCCAGTAAACCATTTGTTAATAATATATCACTGTGAATTCAATATTCATACATAGCTATACATTACAGTAATCATGTGAAGGTTAGGCGTTGTGGGCCTTTCAGCACAATTTTTATCCTTTCCGCATAGTTTTGAGAAGAGAAACTTCGTGATATAGCGTTGCACATCATGCAATAGTCAGCGTCGGCACTTCTGTTCTTCTCATGCTTGTCATCGAATAGTAAGACTGAACTCAATGCATAAAATCACTCGCTTGAATACACTTATTACACTGCAAAACACTACTGCAAGTTCATTTACCCTGTCCCACCAAAATAAGAGCTGCTTCTCGAAGACGATGACGACCGAGCTGAAACGAAAAGTGGCCGAAAGGCTAAATATCAGCTGCGGTGGCAAGAGCAGGTGGAACATATGAAATCATGCCGTTGTACAATAAAATGGAAAGGTCACTAAAGTAGCCAAGCCTAAAAATAAAAACAGGTATTGTAAGATAAGTTAATGATTTAATTTTGTAAATTTTACAGGATAAGCGCTGCACACCTTGGGTGCATGGAACACGCGCCACTGATTTCTACATGCTCAGAACAAGATATCACTAGAATTGGAAGCCCGTTGTTAGAATTTGCTGCACATAACTCGAAGTTTAATCTGTAGTACTTAATGCCCGCTTTTACTACATGTGGTACCGCAGGCGGCGACACTGATAAGACACGAGATGAAGATAGAGCACCGGAGGAATGTGATGGCGGGGACAACCGGAGAACTCGGCGAAAACCCGCCCAGCGCCGTGTTATTTACCAGAAACCTCACTTTGCGGTCGATAGGCTCGAACACGAGCCACCTTGGTGAGAGTCAAGCGGTCTAACCACTCAACCACGGCGCGGCACACAATGAAGATATCAAATCCATTCTACAAACATAAAGAAATTCATAATTATACAAGATACCAAAGTTTAAATCACAAAAAGTAGGCTAGTATCTTATCACAAACTGTAAGGGTGTATAGAGGTACCGACGCAAAACTTAAATTACCGACAAGCTGGAAGTAATATATAAGGACAGAAAAAATAGTCGAATAAGCATATTTGTTTATAGAATTATTGATTGTTCACCAGCTGCAAAATGTCGGTTAACGAATAATGAGGGATGCAATATTATTTTCTATCTTTCGCTTGCCCCGAAAGATGATACTACCCTTGTATTCTATTCCAGTGAGCAAGATTTATGATCATTCACCATATTGTATAACAAATTGTGGTAAAGATGTTTGCATATAGCTTACGTTTGATTGGAGGTTATTACTAGTGAATAAACAGTAGCTAAAGTGTTTACTAAGATAATATCTAAACAATCTTTTTTGAGTGAAGCTAGTACTCTTCGAAGAAAAGTATACCCACGCTATTCCCATTTCTGTATATATTCCCATTGAACCAGTGAAGGACCCAGTCCTGGAATGGTTTCTGTCGGAAGACCCAGCCAAGACCCCTTCCAACGACACTTACTCTACAGTCCTAAGTTCTGTATATATTACGCGCACGTTGTATGCCAAAATCACACCTCAACCTAACCAGTTGGTGAACTCACTGGGTCAATATGACCATTGGCTCCCCAGGAGACGGATGAGCTATCGCCTTCCCATGGATCTCCTTGGGTAGTACACTCTGCCCCTCCTCTTTCTTTCACAGACACCGCAATGCTACGCCACACTGCACTTGGTTGGTTGTGGATGGAAGGGTGACAACTGCAGCATCGCCCGAAGGCGTGCGGGTGATCTGGACACACCCTAATATCCTAACACCAAATCCCATCAGGCCTCTCTTTTCTAGTTCCCCCTCTACTTGACGGATCGCTAGCGACCGTCCTAAGTGAGGCGGATTCGGGCACTGTCCCCCTTCATCGGAGGTACACCCCGGCACCAGAAGCACCAGCAGAGACCACCCTCGCCGTCTATTACATTGACACAAAGGCTAGCGCAAATTGCATTATCTACTATACCCCACGGGTAAATCCGCATAGCGGATAGGTTCCGTGGCGTGTTACCCTCCGCGCGGGAGAACACGGGTGACCTGGCAATAAACTGGTTTTGTCTGCAAACGCTTTGTTGAAATTTGCATCCATTGCCTAAATGTTCCACATATTTCGAAATACTTTTCCATGACCACAAATGTCACCCAAAGCATGTGATGCACCAATGCCATGGCATTATAGTGACAAGTACATAGGCATTTCCAAAATATTTAAGCAAGCATGTTTATGAAACCACATTAATAGAATTCATTTCCCTGCTTTTTATAGTCACTTTATTTTGCGGTATCCCTCTATTATCTACAACAAACTGTTTAGTGGACCAAATTCGGTAAATTGTATGGTGTAGTAGATAAGCAACTTTAGGTTGCATTCGGCTTGAAAAATGTTTAGTCTGTTATTTTGTTATCATAATATTGTACTGGCTGTTGTCACCTATACACACAAAATTTTGAGCCTTGTGAATTGTAAACATTGTACTATTTTTTACAATTATATTGTAGTGTTTTACTATAAAAAGAGAAAAATCCAAGTAACTGCAGTTAAATAATAAACCGTCAACATCCAAGCGTGCCAACACACCGATTATTTTACTTCGGCCCTCCCTGTCCTTTACCGCAGGCACATTTGACTGCAGTTGACCAGATTCGAACTCACGTGGGTCCAGAGTGATGAAATAAACTTCAAAGTGTCCCTTTAAAATCAATAATGTCATATACAAACCCCTATGGCACGCGCTAACTTTGAATGACGACATAGCATTCCCAAATAGCATGCGTCAACTTCAAATGACGCAGTAGCCACGCCCCTTAAATGCACGCGCCATAAATGACGTCACAGGCACATGGCTAAATGTCACGCTTCATGAATGACGTCATAGCCACACCCCTAAATGGCACGCGCCATGAGCGACGTCATCGTTTCGTAGTTTCGTCCTCCCACCTGAGGGCACGGTAATTTCTCTCTACTAGTTTTTAGTCTATATCTCGTGATGCATATAATATATCGAGATGCAATAAACGCCAATGAACTTATAATAAAGCGGCGTATCACTCAAGGGTAGCTTGAACCTTATCAATGGTCCTGAAATTAACTCCCACGTACGTATGAATCCTTTTATTATCCTTATAACTTGGAAACAAATTATGATAGCGACTTCGGACACACTTTATTGATTTTATATGGATAAGCAGTGTCTACTGACTTTATGCCGTATACTTGGAGTTTTTGGTTCGAATCCTGAATAGGTTGGTCTGAATATCTCTCTTACCAGTGGATCTATAATGATGAAATAAACTAGATATGGTAACACTTATTATAGTTAATCACATCCTAACACTACTTTGCTGAGCAGGTCCTTGGTTCCATGCCCATCGTCCATCGAATTCTCTAATTTTGGTCTATTTCCTGATCTACTACTCTTTGATTAGCGGCATAAAGCTTAGGTAGTTTCATTTAACATATTGTATAAAATGTTTATGACCACTCATCCTCAACATCTATGGTTCGATTGCCGGTTCAGTCGGAATAACTGTAATGTTCAATAACTCTCGATCGAATAATTATAAGCAATGAAATAAAGTGCATATGCATATATTTATCCAGAATAGCTGTTGGAATGCTAATTTATGCGCCTAGGACTTTGGTTCGAATCTCTGTGGGAGATTTCAATTAACTCTCAAAATATACGTATTTAGGTTTGTCATCAAGCTGAAATTGTTTTAATGCTAGACAAAATCGGTTAATACGCATTTTTAATGCAGAAATTTGATGCATACTTATGCACAAATGCTGCGTGTTGAGAACTGTCGCGGAGAGCCAGACATTCTGTCTCCAATTGTACCCACCCTTACAAAAGTTTTCCGATGGACGAGGAGGTTGGAGAGTTTGGTTCAGCTAGTAAAAGCAAAGGTCAAGTTTACCTGCTGATCAACACTAACGTTACTCTCCACTGACCACTGGAAGCCGGTAACGATGAATATTCTGCCTAGCAGACTACCCAAAAACATCAATAACAACAACAACAACAATAATAATAATGATAATAATAAAAATAATAATAATAATAATAATAATAATAATAATAATAATAATAATAATAATAATAATAATAATAATAATAATAATAATAATAATAATAATAATAATAATAATAATAAATAATAATAAATAATAATAATAATAATAATAATAATAATAATAATAAGAAGAAGAAGAAGAAGAAGAAAGAAGAAGAAGAAGAAGAAGAAGAAGAAGAAGAAGAAGAAGAAGAAGAAGAAGAAGAAGAAGAAGAAGAAGAAGAAGAAGAAGAAGAAGAAGAAGAAGAAGAAGAAGAAGAAGAAGAAGAAGAAGAAGAAGAAGAAGAAGAAGAAGAAGAAGAAGAAGAAGAAGAAGAAGAAGAAGAAGAAGAAGAAGAAGAAGAAGAAGAAGAAGAAAGAAGAAGAAGAAGAAGAGAAGAAGAAGAAGAAGAAGAAGAAGAAGGAAGAAGAAGATAGAAGAAGAAGAAGAAGAAGAAGAAGAAGAAGAAGAAGAAGAAGAAGAAGAAGAAGAAGAAGAAGAAGAAGAGAAGAAGAAGAAGAAGAAGAAGAAGAAGAAGAAGAAGAAGAAGAAGAAGAAGAAGAAGAAGAAGAAGAAGAAGAAGAAGAAAGAAAGAAGAAAAGAAGAAGAAGAAGAAGAAGAAAAGAAGAAGAAAGAAGAGAAGAAGAAGAAGAAGAAGAAGAAAAGAAGAAGAAGAAGAAGAAGAAGAAGAAGAAGAAGAAGAAGGCATATGGACAAGGACGGACTTCCTTATCCTCTCCCTGTCTCACTCCACCTTCTGCAAAAGCTACATAGTATATGAATAGCCTTTTGTGGTCTACTATCTCTTATGTAAGCAGAGCAATGTATTGCATTCCAACCAAAAATTAGAGGACAAATATTTTGTGAAAGGAGCTGAACAGTAAAAAATCCTTTTTGGGGAAAGATTCACGTATGTAATGCGACATGAAGTGGTTCTGTCTCACTCTTCCTCTCTCCAGGCGCGCGCGCTGCGCAGGTCTGTATGACTGAAAACCGGAAAAAAAAAATTGTACGTGTTCCACTCACATAATTGTCGCCCGTCACGTGCAGCATATTCTATTGCTAATGTTATGAACCTGCATGCGAGGGCAATAAGTAAGTTCAGTAGGCATTAAGGGATCCTTAAGGGAGTTATAGAAATGCTTATAGAAATGCTAGTCTCCTAGATCTAAACAACCTTACCAACAACATGTACTGCAAATACAAATGGAAATGTTGGCAATTGTAATTTTCTGAAAGCGGTAAGTCTTAAAATCATTATTTTCAACCAGAATACATTTAGTTAAGCTAAAAAATATATAATATTGAAATTTCCTGGAAAAAATATTCTGAACGAACATTTCCTGGTGAATAAACATTAAGGAAAAGCCACCTTGGAAAAGCTAATGAAGAAATAATTTAATGAAATTAATTTATCAACTACCCCGAGCGCCTTCACAGAAAAATGAATATAAATAGTTGTCAGTTATTTATAACTTTTAAGTGTATTACACAAAAATATTTTCAAATGCAAGCGAAATTTATGTCCTGTAGTGTAGTTGGTTTGATTAAAATGGTTAAAGATCGACAAACCTTTGTTCGTTTTGTTCATTTACCTTGCTCCCCACTAAACGACGTTTCAAATTTTACCAAATAATCTTTAAGAATTTTCAATAAAGAAATTCTGTCCGCTAATACAAGAAATAACAGAAAATATTAACGACTCAAACATATAGTTATATCGTGTTGGAGATTTATTGCCAACATCGTCGTGGATAAGCAACTGAATTTGACTCAGTAATATATCATCTCATTGTCTTCGGGCAACTTACTGGAAATAACAAGTTATTCGGTGACTGTTAGGGATTTTCGTGATGCATTATATTATTTTGTCGCCTGCTAAATAAAGTGAAGAAAACCTCTTGGTGATGTTACAGATGCAGCAGTATGTATGCATAAAGCTAATAAAGCTTTGCACGTATTTCATTGTAAAGCAGTTCTATTACTTTAATAGCTAGAGTCAACATGAAAAATTCAATGCCATGGCCGGGATTTGAACCACGGATCTCCTGGTTTCCGTCCAGTTGCTCTAACTCATTGAGCTACCATGGCCAACGTGCCGGCCTGACATTAAATTCTCCATTTGACTCGTATATTTCCCCGGTAGACCACTAGGGACTCTCGCATTCGAGATACGCCGTTTGTGGCGACTTACTATCGTAAGTACTTGAGTCCCAGGCTTCATCATTTAACTCTTATTATTTAGTTAATGGGTGGAAATGAATCTTTTCTTCATACTAGCCGTATAGAGGCTAAAATCTTAGATACCTGGAGTCAACATGGAAAGTTCAATGCCATTCAATGCAATTGTTATGTATTACAATGAAATAGGGGCTCGACATGATATACAAAAATAAAGTAGCAGGTGCTTGCATTGAGAAGAGTCACCAGAGTAGATAAGTGTTTATTAAAGGCTACTTTATAAATATCCCAACTGCAGTCACATGTTTGGAAGAAAAATGAATGCCTTTATCATCTGCCCTACAGATATACAAACAGTTGTCGCCGGAGACATGTCAGGAGAAACAGAAAAGTGTATTTGTAACAAAGTTGAGAAATTTGAAGCCAGGAAACCAGATTTCATTTTTCTGTGAGATGTAAATAATTTGCCACATAGTCAATCTGAGGAAGAACTTGATGCTTATTCTGTAAGTAACAAAGGCTCCTTTCACAAATTTCATGTGGCTTTTGTGAAGCAGAGAGATCTTTCATTTCGTATAAAAATATTTTGAGTGTCAGAAGATTATCGTTTCTTCCAGAAAACTTTGAAAGGTATTTACTGGTTTATTAAATTATACACAAATATTGCCAAAGTAGACTGAAATGAGAATAATAGGTATTAATCTATTAGTGTCGGTGTTTAAGAATTCGCTATTTGATTACTTCCAGATTGAGAAGTGTGATAAAGTTACATTAATGTACTTCAGTTTAAATGGATATTATAAAAGTTTTAGTGCATACATGCAAGGATATATTCATACGTTATACTGCATATAAATCCGAGCTCTAGTTATTAGAACAAATTGACTACATCAAATTTCTCGGATCTCAAGTAGACACATATTTAAATTGGAAAGCTCACGTAAAGTATACCTTTCCCGAACTCAGAATTGCCTGTCTTGCTGTCGGAACACTGGTAAATGTACGTTCAGACGACATACTAAATTAGAGTTCTAATCATATCTTAACTCTAAATTTGAATATGGAATATTAATATGGGACAACAAAATAGAAAGTAAACGAGTGTTTCTTATGCAAAAGTAGTTTATAAGAATGATTTCTAAGACATATAACAGGTACTCTTGCAGTGTATGCAAGACTGGAAATATTACCCCTTCCTTGTATGTATATATTCTAGATCTTAAACTCCTTTGTATGCAATCGAGCCTCAAACATTAAAATTCCTAAAATAAACATTAGGCAAATATCTAATACCCATCATCCCAGCGCAATGCGTTCTTGTTACCAGCCGACAAAGTCATGAATGAAGATGTTTATAGAGAAAGAATGGTTTATGAGAGAATGCTATATTCAGAAAATTGCTTTAATTTTAGATAAGGTTTCTTGATTTAGTTCAGGGATGTGCATTTTGATTGGGGTATGTGTACCATACGTGGGAATAAATAAAGGGCAACCTGTTTTGTAGATAATTATGTAGTAATATCCAGAAAATGACTGGAGCAAAAACATTCCTCTAAGGAAAGTGTCTGTAAATCCTTCTGGAAGTTGTTCGTACATAAGGAGGTTATTAGATCACAAAAATTGCCATGAAATGTTAAAATAAACCACCTACAGTCAGTAATAAGGGGAAACTTATAGTATAACAAAGTGAAGCACTAAAATACCAGAGATTGAACAATGTTAGTACACTAAAATGTAGGTGCCGATTAAACAAAACAATTACTTCAAATATTTTTAGTTACTGAACCATTTCCGACATTCTATTCGTTTGAATTTTCCAATTATTGAACTCCTACCTCTAAAATCAGATGTTATATTTATTTTTTTCTGTGGTTAATGCAAAGAGAGCGATTTCTAAACCCACCTTATAACGATCTTCAATGTAAACATTTGACTATCACCTCGAGGCTCCTCTCTGATACCTTCCTTGCACGGACATGTAATTAGACATTATCTGATACAGAGATATGTTTATCTGGATTCATTGAAATCTAAGGGGGGTAATTTAAGAATTGTCTCTTTAGTGCCCTTCCGGACCTATTTAACCAGAAGGAAGTTATTAATTAATAAATGTTCCTAAGTTTTAAAACAAGAATATATTTGGGGCTACGTTTATATTCGTCTATAAAACAAAACAGTAATTGTTAGACAAAATCATTTGAATCAAATAAATCACAATGTTTATAGTGAAAGGAAGAACGTTTGAGAGAGAAAGCTATATTCAGAAAAGAATTATTTGAGAGAGTTTTACTCGATTTGCTTTATGAATCTGAAATTTAATCGTGGTACACGCCTCATATGTGAGAATAAAGAACAGGCAACATATCTTATAGAAAGTGTCTAATGAATATCCATGATAATATTCCAAAGAGGTGTGCATAAGTGAACAGTTTAGGAAATTTGACAAAGTTCTAACAACGTTAAAGTAAACCAGTTATCTGCAGTACTAACGGAATATATATAGTATGTCTTAGTGGGTTAGAGAATTAAAAGTAGAACTTGCAGAAATTCAAAATGTTCTTTATTTCCGCAGAAATATAATTTGGCCAACCATTACAGTAGCAGAATTACGTAACATACACCAATACAATGCTCAAAGTCGTTGACCACAAACAAAATAGTTCACTTTCAAAACACAGTTGTATGCGGACGATTCTCAACTTGCAATTCGACTCTGTTTACAACTCGCGTTACAACTGTCCACTCAACTCACCGCGGCTCGTTCATTGATATATCCAGACGTCTGTGGAATGTTCTGTATGACGGCACCAGAAGAAACACGGACTTTCTAGTCATCTATCTGTTTTGGCAAGTCTTTTATCTCCGCCCTACACTATCTGTATCTGATCTCCGCGCTGACTGTCTTCTTGTGCGCGTCGCCGTCAGTCGTGACAATAGTATAACAGGATGAGGCACGAAGAAGACGATTGATTTAGTACAACAGTAGTCAGACAGAGCGTGTGAGGTCCCCCTTTTAGTGAATTTCTATTACAGGTAAATCCATTAAAATATACAAATCTTACTTCATAAATAATTCAGAGCTGTCTAAATGTGTAACATATCTTCCTTAACTCTTATCAGTTCTCGCACTATTCCGTGGCTCTGGTTTTTATTTTCAAATGCCTGGTACTTTTCTGTAATTTCATATTTTATTTTTACCTTCTCTACTATATATAGTAAACAGGGAAGGTATAGTAATCCGTCCAAATATTCCATGTCATGCCATGACCCCTTTTGTGGTCTCCTGAATAAAAAGAGCATTTTAAGAAAGGATCAGAACGTTGATTTATTGAAGGACAGGAGTAGTTAATATGGTATTTAAAAATGTATGACATTGTACTTAATTCGATTGTGAGATTTCAGTAGAAATACAAGTTCTGGGTTCGCCTGAAAATACACAAGAGTTTTTTAAAAAGCACCGTGTGTGTATGTGAGAGTGTGTCTTAGTGTATGTGTGTGCGTTTCCTTTTTGTTGAGTAAAGCACTTCCTAGATATTCCTTGTTATATGTTTAAGTTTTAAAGTCTTCGACTTATACCTCTTAAATCCGAAGATATTATTGAATCTTTTTTAACTCTGTGCAATAAAAGAGAAAGAAATGTTAAATCTGTTATATAGGGACCAGCTTGATATTGATTTGGCTCTCGCTTAAAAGCAGTTGTATTATGATATTCCCCTTCCACATTAAAATTAATATCAATAAGAAATTTATTCAAATGTTTATCTCGAGTGAGCTCAAATGGACAGAGGAATAGCGTTTGTTACAGGAGTAGAGAGACAGGTGTAAGTGAACACATCCAACTTTCTTTTGTCTACCACATCATAGTAGGTAGAGGAGTCAGTGCAGTCCATCCAATAAGTCGATACGAAGCTTCACTAGATAGATACCTTTTTAGCGTAAGAAGAATATTTTTAGAAAGAGTTCATTTTTTGCTTGTCTGTCTGCAGCATAGCTGAAAAATATAACGTTGTTTAATGCAAATATAGTAATTCTGTTTAGTATATAAACTTTTCATAAAACTGCTAGGCATGACATGCAAATTTCTTTCCAAAACTTGGTTTCCACAGAATTGTCTCTAATGATTGATTAAATAACTACAGCCTGCCTCGGTAGCGTAGATGGTAGCATGTCTGCCTCACGTTCAAGAGGTCCCGAGTTCGAATATCGGCCAGGGTGAGTTATCTGGATAAGGTTTTTCCTAGGGTTTTCCCTTATCCTTCAAGACGAAGGTGGGGTAACTGTAAGCTCCATGGACCATGGGCTCATTTGAGCACCATTTCACCAAATTCATTCTCCTTGCGATATGACTTAACGTTGGAAGACGTAAATTACAAAAAGGTAAAGAACTACACCTCAGGAAATATTCCCGGAAAAATGAATGTATATTTTCAATTCTCTTAGAGCATCCTCAGAATTTCTCTTCATTCCGAATAACTTGCGTAACTAGTAAACTAGATTAGAAAAGTTTTACTGTACCAAAAATGTTAATCTCGTTAAAACACATCCAAGGTATGTTTGCAGGTTCCAATAAATACACTCTGTCAAATAGGAGGTTGTTACTCTGTCTTTTTTCTTTCATACTGAAATGTATTAATGTGTGAATTGAAGACAAGAAATCGATGTATTCGATTCCTAAATGTTCACGAGATATTCTTGAAACCTGGATGTGTATTCGAATGCACATGAAAAGCTCTCGTTTGCGTTTGTCTTGAGTACTGTTCTCGAATACTTGAAATTGTTGTTTACACGAAAGTCAGTTTATAGTATACAGATCTTGATGTTCGTACAAATGGAGAACAATTTAATTCCATTATACCGTTTTTATTCACTCATTCAAGCAGCTGGCGGCTGACTGAGGGTCAGCACGATGTGTGTCATTCGTGTACCTGTCCTACACGGACTTAACCACTTAATGACAGGATATGTGGAGTTCTGCAGGGTGGTGGTTTAAGTTTAGGTTAGTAGCCAACTCGGATGCAACGCTAGGTGAGCACCACTGGTGTGATAATTTTAGGAAGAGTTTAATTTAGAAAGTCTATTAATTTCAAACGGTAATACTTTTGAGGTTGTAATAAGAATTTTATTGTTACCGGGTGTACCCGCATACCATGCGGGGAAGCCGGTAGAGCTTGTAGCGTCTTTCGGAGGTTCTATAGTTCCCTAGAGACCTAACCAGGGCGCCCTGATGTTGAGGCAAACTTGCGTAGAATTTTGTGGCCCGGCGCCTAATGACATCTTCCACATAGTGGAGAGATGAGGCTTCATGAAGGTATCTCACGGGAAACCTCCAGCAAACAGAATAGATGGCCCTAAGACATCTATTTTGTACGCACTGAATTTGTCGCAGATTGGTTCCTGCGGCCATGCCCCAGATCTCACAAGCATAAAGCATGATTGGAAGAATTAAAGCCTGAAAAAGGCGCAACTTAAGGGGTGTCGGCATTCCTGAGCGCATCATGGGGTATAACGAAGCCGAAGCTCCGCTTGCCCGATGAGCTACCTCCTGGATGTGACCCCGAAAAGTTAGGCCCTTGTCCAGCTTTACACCTAGCTACTTTAGAGAGTTTGTCCACTCTATCCTTCTGCCAGAATAGTTAAAGGCGGGGAGGTTGGCGGGAAAGTGACACTTGGTGAAGATTATGGCTTGGCTTTTCTCTACTCAACTCAACTCCATGCTGGCGGGCTGTCTGGAACAGCCCGAAGGGTGGTCAAATCGTGTACCTGCTCTGGAAAGAGCTTAACCACGTAGTGGCGGGATGTGGATGTTGCAGAATGACGGGTGTAGTTTAAGTGGGAGTAGGGCTTTTCTCTAAGATGACTTCGAGGTCTTTATAATTATGATGGTGGCCTCGTGTTGGTACACATGGAGAACAACTTATTTTTTCGCTGTAACAATTGCGTTTTGTATCTACTTTGGCAAAAAGAAGTAAAGCAACTTGATATTTTATTTCCATTTCAAATAAGCTCATATGTTGAACCAAAAGGCGTTAGAATATTTCACTCCCGCACTGTCGTAATTCACACACTGCGCTATATATTATGCGATGGACTAACTACCCTACTGCATGAGCTCTAGTGGCACAAATGTTGACTAGAAACTTAGGCAGCATTATGGGTAACAGTTCATTATGGACCGTACTGATTAAAGACTATAGAAAGCAATGCTATCAATAACACTACTCAACATGAAGCTGACCTCCAGGAAGATGAAAGCATTATGTGGTACAACAATGAGACAAACGTCAGGAGTATGTCCTAGATAAGAGTAATGTACAACAAACATAATTGCTTCAACCTGATAAGAATCTTCTCTTACTTAGATATAAAACTAAGGGTATTTTATGTGTCGTAGGGTTACGGACAAGAGGCTGCCAGCTTTACTTCCCTTCCAAAGGGTGCCATCATAAGAATATTTACACCCCAAGAAGATCTATCAGAAGCATAGGCTAGAATGTTACACCTGGTTCTAGGAATACAAACTCGTCCTACTTATTTGAACCAAGGATTAGTTAAAGTGGCGTAAAGTAAATAGAAGTAAACTGTGTACTTTTAAAGTGAGACCTACATTTTTTGTGCAGTAAAACTTTGTCCATCTCTTAAGTTTTATCAGTTATGCAGAAGTCAGCCAGAACGAAGAGAACTTCAGAGACAATTGCTAAAAAATACAAGATACACATTTTATTGTTTATGAAACTGCCATTTGGTATTTTCAAAGCTAAATGCTTATAACTATTTTGAGACAAAAATATTCCGAAACCGTTGCACAGGTAAAGGATAATTTATAGTTGCGATAGTCAAGTCCTTGACCAGCTGATCCCTACACGATACATGGCTTTGAAATGTCTTACTCTCTGCATTGCCCAGAGATAAAAAAAAAGTTCAAATAATAACTAACGTTTTGAGACGAATAAGTAAAGAATTGAGTCAAAGTATAAACTTGGAAGAAGCGTAGGGACAGTGAAGCACGAATTACTACAAAAGTGAATCGAGAAGATATTGACACATTGTTTCACTCACACTGTTTATTCACAGGACATGTTTCAAGAGCTCTTGCTCCTATCATGAGCTGATACTCGACCAGTGCAAGTTGTAGTGGTTTCCTCTTTCTCCCTTTTGTCAATAGATGGCGTGATATACTTGTCAAAGATGTCCGGTGGCGGAGTTTCAAAATTCATGACTCTATGACGATTTTTGTTGATGAAGATTTTTTCCCATTCGGAAAGGTCTATGGGGTGATTAACATATTTTATTAGAGATGTTTCCAAGTTGATGTCATGTCTAGTATTCAAAAAATGAAAAGCCACTGCTGACTTTTCTGTTTCACCATTTTTAATGTTTCTTAGAGGTTCTTTAGTTCTGATGTTAATATTTCTTTTTGTTTTTCCTATATAAATTTTAGGGCAAGTTTCACATTTGATCTCATAGATTCCTGGTTTTTCTTTGGTAGTGATTGAATGTTTGGGAGGGCCTTTTAACAAATTTCTGATATTAAACCTATTTTGAGGTGCAAGAGATATGTTGTGTTTTGAGAAGAAAGATATTAATAATACTTTTGATTTGGAGTCGTTAAATGTGAGTTTGTTCTGCTTAGCCCAGATCTCTATTTTTAAGTCTGAATTTGCATATTCTTCTGCTCCTTTGTTGCTGTTATCTTTTGTAAGTAATGGTAGATCATCTTCAAATGCTACTATCTTTGTCTGGTGTGTAAGTTAAATTTTGAGAACTGAGTTATACATTATGTTCCATATACCAGGGCCACACTTGAGCCTTGTGGGCATCCCCTGGTTACCTCCTTTGTGATCTTGCATTCATTTGTTTGCAAGGTAACTGTACTGTTGCTGAAGTAACTGCTTGTAAGCATGTACAGGTTTTTAGGACACTGAAGGTCTTTAAGGTTAAGTAAAATGCGTGGCCACCAGGCTGAATCAAATGCCCCACGGACATCTAAGGTAACAACTACGACACTTTTTTGTTTTTCTTGGAAGCTTTCCTCTGCAAAGTGTTTTACGGCCGTGGCTGCATCTACTGTTCCTTTCTGTGGTCTGAAGCCCAACTGATTTGAATTCATCAAGTTGGTGTTGAGGCGATATAATATTCTGTTAATCAGAAGTTTCTCCAATACCTTTCCTCCCACATTTAGAAGATTGATTGGTCAGTACTTTGTCACTTCTTTGCTGTGTTGTTTTCCTGGTTTAACTATAGGTAAAACATTGGACCTCTTCCATTGTTTTGGGCAGCAGCCTTCTTCAAGGCAATTGTTGTATGCTGCAGTGAGAAAACATGGGAAGCTATTGAACACTTGCAGAAAGATTTCACTTGATATCCCAGCTTCTCCTTGAGCTTTGCTAGGATTGAAGCTCTTTATTGCTACTCTTATTTCCTCTTTGGTAAATTTTTTGTCATCATCAGTGGTAGGAGGTTCCTTAGCTATTATACGTATATTATGTTGCTGTTCGGTGCCATTGTCTACTTTATCGTCAGGAGTAAAGTGGTCTATCATATATAAAAACTATGAAGACCTTCAGTATATGTTCCATAAGGTTTTTGTATTGTTGTCAACAGAGTTCTATCTCTGAGTTTCGCTGCAGCAATCTTTTACACCATATTCCAGGGGTTTGAATATACACTTATCAATTAACTGATGTACGAGTATCTGGTACATGTTACTTGTAATCGAGTGATTATCTCTGCCGCTTGCGAAATATTTCTTACGTACGTCAGGATAACCGAGATAGATAATGCTAGGTATTGCCTTATTGCTGCTGATGTTTGCTTAAATGTGGAATATTGGAACACAGATGCTTTAAACGATGGTAAAATGTTTACGAGCTGGTTGCTATTCATTTTACTTTATTACTTGGATCTCTATGGATGTTCCGGTGAAAGAAAAAAGACAGAGAAACAACCTCCGATACGACAATAGTGTAATTATTGGAGAATGCAAACATATTTTTTTATATTTTGGTGCATGGAGCAGGAAGATACATTATTCGCATGGCAGATGCGGACACTCGTCTGAAACTCTAGGGCTCTAACTTATGACTAAAATGAAGTACCAGTGAAAAGTAAGTAAACTGCCGGAATATTAAACCAATGCACCCGTCTTTTACTATATGCGACAAAATATAGATATTATTGAACTGCGAGGTTGGTTGGTTCAGTAAGTATCCGTGATTCAAAATATATGGTGTTTGCTAAGAGACATCTGTGTCGTCATCTTGTACTGACATTTCTTACACGTTGGCGATTTTTAATTACTTTACTCATAATGCAATGCCGCTAATAAGATAAAGTGTTTATCTCGTAGAATTCGCTGTTCTACAAACCAAACGTGTTTTCCATGATATTTTTATTCTGCTGCTTCGTTTTCCTACTTATACATATTTCACATTTATATTTCTATACATTTTAAAACTACCGTGATAATTTTAAGCTGTAGTGAAGGAGATGAAACAGTAATCAGAAGAGAAAATCTGAGAGAGTAAGGAATAATACTCCAAAATATTTCTAGAGGGCACCAATTCGCCATTCGTAAACGAATCCATATCATAACAGTAAGATGTGATATTTAATTTACATTCCAATTTTGGTTAATTTTATTTGTTTATGCCATCCAATATTATTTATTTGTTTATTGATATATTTACTTACTTATTGTTTCCGGCTGGCGACGTGTAAAATTTTTACAAGACATCGCCATTCCGAACAACTTATGAGACACACAAACCCACTACATGGACCTAATAAATATTTAGGGGACTTTGAAATGTGTATTCCTAATGAAATCCGGTATCAAAATTTTGGGTAGAACACAATACCACTTTTGCCTACTATCTACGTGTTAAAGAAAGTAAAGCTCAACACAGTCATGCAGTGTCACGAGCAATATCTTAATTTCTACAATAGTTACTTCTAATCCACCTAAATGACCTGAAAATGTTGCAGACCGGCATTACCTTCAGTTGCAAGTTTGTTGTTAGACTCACACTGAAAATCTTAAACGTTTACTTAACGCAACTGCATTGTGATTATTTCTGACATCTTAAAGTACAGAACTGTTGCTCACTCTTTGACATAACGAATGACAGTGGAAATTTGGGATAATTTTGCTGCATCCAGTGTTTCTTCCAGCATTCATCAAATACTTATTTATGGGGCTTGAGAAGTAAGTTGAGCTTTATTAGCGAGTGAAAACTTTAACGTTCAGGCATTCAACCACAAACCTCGCTGCTCCAATACGTGATTTTGTCCATTACAAACAAAATATCGACTTGAATTTTTAAGATTTTCGTTATCTTTATCGCTTCTACTGAAGGGAAGAAAATAATCAAGATAAAAGAAAATCCTACATTCGCTTTAGACCCAACTCACGATTCCAACGTTAGACGTGCCTAAGACTTTCTGCTTTCTATTTAAGTAATGAAACAGTAATAGGAAGAAAAAGTCTGGAACAGTAAGGAATATTACTGAAAACTAATTTGAGAGTGCGCTAATTCATAATTTGTAAAACAAACAAGATCATCGCACTATATTTTGTTATTTAATTAACATTTGACATATTTGCTTCTCTTTTCTAGCATAATATATTTATTATTTACGTATTGCTATTTTATCTTCTAAATAAATATAGCTGAAAGGCAATCAACCTCTTAGCTAGGATCTCCCAATAATTCAAACCACTTTATCATGTTTACTCTTTCCTTCCGCAAACTTGCATTATTTTTTTCAATTGAATTTTGATTATGTTTTAGCTCCTTTGTTATCATTCAGAGTTTGTGTGTGATTTTCTGAATTTTTAAACATCTTTATTTCAGGCTTTCTTTCTTTTATTCCTTTCGTTCTTCATTTCCTTCGTTCCTTCTTTCTTTCTCTCTTTCTTTCCGTCTTACAAGTTTCGTTCTGCCTTCGTTTCTTTTCCTCCTTCATCTTAACGGCAGTGAGATTATTTTGGATATAGATATTTGCTTTAAATCTTTGCCCTAGACGAATTAGGATTTTATTAAATGAAATATAGCAAAAGTGCTCTGAAAAAGTGTAAGTTCAGAAACTTTGGAATGTGTTTTCTTCTGTATTACTCTACTTTAGACCTAGCTAACGATTCAAACGACAGATATGTATAATTCTTTTTGTTTAAGGTGATGACGCACCAATCAGAAGAAAAATCAAGAAAAGAAGGAAATATTACTCAATAATGATTCTAGATTGTGCTATTTCATCATTAACAAACGGTCCAAGATCGTTGCATTAAATTTTGTTATTTAAATTATATTCGATATTTTTTGCAGTTTCTTGTTTACGTTATGCAAATTATGTAGATTTTTACTTTACCTTTCTTATTTATTTACCACCTTAACGTTTTATTTACTTTTTTCACCCGAGACAGAAATAACTGAAGTACAATGAATCCTCTTTGCTGCGAGCTCCAAGTGATACAAAGTTCTTTGCATTTTTTAAATTTTTTCTTTCGCGATATTCAATTGTTTCTACTCGCAATGCAATGGTGCCAATAAGACGAAGCGTTTACCTCTTAGAATTTACAGTGTTCCAAAACAAAACAAAATCTGCTTTTGTTTCAGCTTACCTGTTAATTCTCGTCTTCTTTTTCTCCTTATTCGACTTTCAGCCTACGCATTTAAGTACAACTCAAAAGTATCATGATAAATTTAGGCAGTATAGAAGCAGATGTTATAGTGGTCAGAAGAGAAAATCTGAGAATATAAGGATAGTTCTCAGAATTAGCTCTAGATGGCGCTAATTCGCTATTCTTAAATGAAAGAAGATCTTCGCGGTAAATTTTTATATTTACCTGATATTTGACATTTTGGTTGCGATTTATTTTTAGGTTATGCAACAGCATATATTTATATATTATTTGTTTGTTGTTTCTCTTTTTGGTCATGATACTATCATGAGAAGAAACAATATGGAGGTACAGGGAGTAGTACTCAAAATTAAATCTAGTGGGTGCTACCTCACCATTCGTAAACAAAAGAAGATCATCGCGGTAAATCTTAATATCAAATTGACATTCGACACTCTGGCTGAGTTCTGTTCACGCGGTGCAACATTTTATTTCGTTCTATTTATTTGTTTATCCTCGAGATAGAACTAAGTGAAACGCGATCAAACTGCTTTGTTCGGCGCCAAAACAGTTCAAATCTCTGTGCCGCCTTTTACTCTTTCCTTTCACGTTCTTCAGTTGTTTATTCTCATAATGCAACGGCGCCAATAAGAAGGATCGTTTAGCTCCTAGAATTTTCAGCCAAACGATTTTTCAATGTTATTTTCAATTTGCTTCTGCTGTTTCCTCGCTATACCTTTTATAACATTCACACGTACCAACATTTTTAAATTATCATGATAATATTCAGCGATAGTAAAGGAAATGAAGCAGTAATCAGGAGAAAAAGAACTGGAAGAATAGGGAATTATACTCCAGATTAATTCCAGAGGGCGCCACTTCACCATTCGTAATGAATCGAGATCATAACATTAATTTCTGATATTGAATTGACGTTCGACATTTTGCTAGACTTATATTAATTATCTATTAAAATTTATTATTTATTCACTTTATTCATTAGTTTATGTATTTGTGTTTATTAACATATTACTTTATTTATTTGTTATGCTACCTAGATAGAAACAAATGAAGCGCAATCAACCATCTTTTCTACGATCCCCAAAAGATTTCACATCTCTTTGACCCTTTTCACTCAAAACTTCGGCGATCTTCAAATTTCTTTTCAGTTGAATTTTGACTGTGTTTTAGCTAGTCTATTATCATTCAGAGCATTTGTCTGATTGCATTTCTGTTAACCGTTTTTCTCAACTTTTTACCTTACTTATTTTTCCTCTTCCTTTCTTACTTTCCACTTAACAATAATTATACCGATTTGGTAATGATTATTTTGTTTTGGAGTGTTTGTGATAACCGAATTAGTTCTTATAGAAATAAATGTTGTTAAGCTTTCCAAGAAAAACACAGCCTTTGTAAACTCTGAACGTCCTTTAGCTGTAGGATTTTTGATAAACTTCAGAGCTAACTCACGATTCAAACGATAAGTTTGCGTAAGTAACATTTTGTTTGTTTGTGGTGGTGAAGGAGTAATCAGAGGAAAAGATCTGGAAGAATTAAGAATGTTACACAAATGTAATTCTACAGTGTACCATCTCACCATTAGTAACGAAACAATATTGCAGTAAATTTTGGCAATAAATGTTATCCGATATTTTGTTTTCTGTTCATTGTTTATGTTATGCAATTTTAAGTTTCTTCTTATTTATTCTCTTGTTTATTCATTAATTTATTTTTTATTTTGCGAGACTGGTATGAGACGAAAACAAACCTCCTTACTACGAGCCCCAAATGATACAAAGCTCATTCCCTTTCTTAGAATTTATTTTCGTAATATTTAAATATTTCTGGCGGAAATTTAACTGCGCCAATTAGAAGAACCACTTAGCTCGGAGAATATGCAGTACTACAAACTGAACGAATTTTTGGACTTGTTTTCACATCACAACATCTTCATGTTATTCTTCTTCTCCTCCTATTCCCTCCCCCTATTCGACTTTAACATACGCATTTAAGTACAGCATAGAATTATCATGATACATTTTAGGCAGTAATGAAGCAGTAGCCAGAAGAGCAAATCTAAGGAAATAAGGAATAGTACTCAAAATCTTCTACAAGCGCTACTACGCTATTCTTAAACCAAACAATATCAACGGTGCGAATTTTTATATTTACTTGATATTTGACATCTTGTTTCCGGTTTATTTTTAGGTTATGCATCATCATATCTTTACTTATTGCTTATATTTTGTTTTTCCTTTATGGTCATGATGCTGTCGGCAGCAGAAACAATCTGCAGGGACAGGGAGTAGTACTCAAAACTAATACTAGGGGACGCTATCTCGCCATTTGTAAACAAAACAAGATCATGGCGGTAAATCTTGATGTTTAATAGACATTCGAAATTTGCATACTGTTCATTGTTCACGCAATGCAACATTTTATATCATTCTATTCATTTGTTATCTGCCCAGATAGAAATAAGTGAAACGCATTCAAACCTCCTTATAGGTCGCCAAAATGTTTCAAATATCTTTGCACCTTATTTTTATCTTTCCTTTCGCGATGTTCAATTGTTTATACTCATAACGCAATTCTGCCAATAAGTGTTTAGTTCCTAGAATTCGCAGTGCTACAAGCCAAATGTATTTTCGATGCTATTTTCATTCTGCTGCTTCTTTTTCCTACCTATACATATTTAGCATTTATGAAATAATAAGGAACAATACTTCAAACTAAATCTAGAGGGCACCTCTTCGCCATTCGTAAACGCGTTCCGCTGGCAAAACTAGCGGCGGTACGGGACATGCTGAAGGACATAAGATTCAGGGGAGCGATTGAAGTGTTAGACAGCCCTTGGGGTTCCCCTATTGTTTTGTTGACCAAGAAGATCGGCGAGCTACGCTTCTTCGTGGACTACAGGGAGCTTAACTCTGTCACCAGAAAGAACTGGTTTCCCTTACCATGGATTGATGACACCCTGGACACACTTGCTGATGCGCAGTGGTTCTCCACCCTGGACCTGAAGTCGAGCTATTGGCATGAGGCTCTAGACCCTAGAGACAAGGAGAAGATCGCATTCCGGACCGACCAAGGGCTTTGGCAGTTCACGGTGATGCCCTATGGTCTCTGCAATACACCAGCTACCTTCCAACGTCTCATGGAGTGTGTAATGAGAGAACTGACTTATGACACCTGCCTTCTATACCTGGACATCATCATCGTCGGCAAAACCTTCGAAGACCACCTGAGCAAGGTACTACAGAGACTGCAGGCGACCTACCTGAAGCTGAACGAGAAGAAAAGCCTGCTTTCGCAAGGAAATCAACTACTTGGGCCACATAATCATACCAACCGGAGGTTCCAGAGACCCGCTGAAGACACAGGTGGTTAGAATTGACCTCGCCCGAAAGATAAGCAAATATTGCGTAGTTTCCTGGTGCTGTGCAGTTATTACCGCCGCTTCATAATGGGCTTCTCCAACATATCCAAGCCCCTCACGCGCCTGGCAGAAGGACATCGGCTTTATGTGTGGGTGGAGGACGCCGAAGGCACTTTCCAGCAGCTAAAGAAGGCACTTTGCCGTGCTTTTATTTTGGGATACCCACAACTAGGCGGCGACTTGTGGACACCGACGCCAGCGACCATTGTATAGAAGGCGTCCTATCCCAAGTGCAGGACGACTATGAGCTGTGATAGATTACTACAGCAAGACGATGTACAAGGCAGAGAACTACTGCGTCACCCGGCCAGGGCTACTGGCTGTAGTAAAAGCTTGGAGCACTTCCACAAGTACCTGTACGATCAGCTATTTTACCTGAGGGCTGACTACTCCACCCTATCTTGGCTACTCAGTTTTATTTACCTGGAATGCCATACAGCCTATTGCGTCCACAGGCCACATGTGTAGGATTTCACATCTGAACATCGTAGATGGAATAACCACGGTAACACAGAGGCTGTGTTCCAAAGACCTTGCCCAGAAGAGTGCGGCCAATGCACAAGAGTGGAAGAGATGGAGTGTGTCGCAGCTGTCAGAGTGGTCACAGTAGTGCCTGCGAACGATTCGGATAACGCTGGCCAGAGGAGGGAGCAGCTGGCGGACGCGGACTTGGGACAACTCTTGAATGAAGTGGAGGTAGGGACAAGTCCAACCTGGGAGGACATCGCTCCAAAAAGCGCTACATACAAGTCATACTGGGCTCAATGGGACTCACTGAACACAAAAAAGCGCACGCTGTTCCGGGTATGGGAATCACCCGATGTGACGACGTATAGGTAGAAATTGGTACTTCCCCGGAGTAAGGTCCCGGAGGCCTTAGAGAAGTGCATGCCGATACTTCAGGAGGACACGTGCAAGCAAACTGAACGATGGACAACCTCCGACAGCGCTACTACTGGCTAAGGCTCCGAGCAGTCCCTGAGAGATGGTGGCGTCAATGACCCTTGGGCTCGGGAGTCGCGGCGCTCAGACTAGAAGCCGGAGTCGCATGCAGCAGTACAACGTTTGAGCGTCTTTCGAGCACATCGCGGTCGACAAACCTGGACCATTCCCAGTGTCCGAGGCCACAAGTACCTGAAGGTGGCCATGGACTACTTCACCAAGCGGCCGGGGGTGTATGTCATTCCGAACCGGGAGGCGAAGACGATCACCGACTGCCTCGTGGAGCAACTGTTCTGCCGTTTCAGGGTACCGTTAGAGCTCTACAGTGATCAGGGTACCAATTTTGAGTCTAACTTGATTAAGGAGGCACTAGAAAGACTTGAGGTGAACAAGAGCCGCACAACACCTCTACACCCGTAGTGGGACGGCATGGTCGAGAGGTACAACAACACCCTAAAAGAACAACTGAGGAAGGTCGTGGCCAGCCATTAACGAGACTGGGATGTCAAAGTGCCACTGTTCTTGCTGGCCTCCCGCTCGTCAACACAGATCACTGGGTTTACGCCCGCAAGCTTAATATTCGTCCGAGATCTGCGCCTCCCTTCTGACCTGGCATTTGGGAGCCATCCGGAAGCAAAAAAGCCTGGAACCGAGCATGTGGAGAACCTGGTGGACCATCTCCACGACATGCATGAGATGGCTCGTCAAAGCATCCAGATGGAGAGCGACTACATGCAGACCCGATACGACAGGCAAGCCAACAGCCAAGGATTCCAGCAAGGTGAACTGGTCTGGTTGTACCGCCCTACGCGGACCAAGGGGCGCTGCCCGAAACTTCAAAAACCGTGGCTAGGACCGTACCGGGCGGTAAAGAGAATGAATGACATCTACCGAATCCAGAAGCTGCCTTAAGGAAAGATGTTGGTGGTACATCTGGATCGTCGGGCCCACTACGATGGTGCCGTTCGGGACGACCAACCTTGAGGATGGAGTAGTGTCACCCATTCCGGGCTTATGACCGTTGTGTGGAAGCTCTTGAGTGGACCTACATTTTCCCAGGAAATGCGCCTTCCTTCATCAGGGTATTGATTCGTCCGCTGTGGAATTCAGAAATCTAAGATGCTGGCCGTGAAAGCCTCAGGTTATATAAAAATTAAATACTTCGCATATCACATAAAAATCACTGATCACATAGAAAATTATGTTTTTACACAGGATGCAAGCTGATAATAAGCGGTAGCACATGAGCACACTTGCACAATACGCGGGGCTTGCTTCAAGCGGCCTACCACTTTTACCAACGTATTTATTTGCAAATAAACGAAAAAGTAGGAAGAAAGTCCTGTATTGTGTTGGTAACCCGTGTTGGTTCGGAATATACGGCTTCTGTGAATCCAATCCGTAGCCATGGTAAACAGCAATGCATTCTGCCCCTCCAACTACTCCTCACCCTCCGCATGTTATGGTCACCTTGGCCCTTTTATAACGAATCACTAGTGGTGAAGTAAGCTAGCTGCATCATAAAAGCGCGGGAGCCAAGAGAGCGGTTCCATCACAAAATGTAGTTTGGACAACTTTTATAAATGAAAATTAAATACTAGAACATGAAACGTAATCATGTAAGTTATTGAAAAACAAGTAGGTAACTCAGCGACTCAAACTCATTAAAGATGTACTGGATGTATTTATTTCCATAATAATATTGTACAAAAATCTTACAATTTTGATGTACATAACTTTGGGTTGCTATTCCCCCCCTTTATTCCATCATGTATTTTAACACCGTGGCCTTTTATGCATGATGGACTTTAACATAATTCATATTACCTTGGTATTATTATTTTAACAAACACTATTTACATACACATACACATATTTACATGGACCTTAACATAGTTCATATTCTCTTGGTATTAATATCTTAACAAATACTATTGTGACTTTGTGGGTTCGTGAAATAAAAAGTCCAATTACACCACTCCAAAATGTGCTTTATTTCCACCGACTTACAGTTTAACACTTGCCAATTACACAGAATTACTTGCTGCACACAGTTACAATTCACCAGTCCGTCCGTTACAATTTCACTGTACTCGCGGTTACGTAAGCTCCGGTACACATTCAAAGTTACGTACAGTCTTCCGTTGCACAATCCTTTCGTTCATTAACACGTCACTGACTAACTCTTACACCAAGAACTGCGACTGTCTCCTCACTCACTGACAAAACCAACTCACTGACTGACTAAACCAAAACCAACTCAACTCCGTCTGTCTGTAACCTTCTTTATATAGGAATATCGCCGGTTTCTAGTGACCAGGAGAATGTTCCAGATTACGTAATTTCTGGAACCAGGTGGACAGAAACAGACGGCACACTGATGTTTTTCCTCCCAACCACTGCCTGTCGCCACTACAAGACAAACGAGGGGGAGGTGTGGCTAACGCGGTCCTCCCCCTGCCTTCCGTTCCCAGCTGGTTCACAGGGTGTTCCAGCGCTCCCGTTACACTGCTCCCTCCTCAAAGCTGTTCGCCTCGAACAGCCCCATCGTAGTGTGCGAGGCGGTCCAGGTGTACCACCAGCATCTGCCCGGAGTCTGAGCCAGAAGTAGCGCTGCCGTAGTTTGTGAATCATTCGGTTCGCTCCCAGGTGTCCTCCTGAAGTACCGGCGTGCACTTCCTCCAAGACTTCCGGGACCTTGCTCCGAGGAAGTATCAACTGTCCTCTCTGCGCCTTCCCATCGGGTGACTCCCATACCCGGAACAGCACGCCCTCTCTGGTCTTCAACGAGTCCCATTGGGCCCAGTGCGACTTGTAGGTGGCGCTCCTCGGTGCGATGTCCTCCCAGGTTGGTCTCGTCCCTGCGTCCACTTCCCTCAAGAGTGGCCCCAAGTCTGCGTCCGCCAGCTGCTCCCTCCTCAGGCCTGCGCTATCCCAGCCTTCAGCAGGCACTGCCACAACTACTCGGACTGCTGCGGCACGCTCCTTCTCTTCCACTCTTGTGCGCTCATGGCCGTCCTGGATCTGCGATAGGACACCTCCAATGCAATGGTCACTAGCGTCGGTGTCCACAATGAAGGCGCCACCCGGTTGTGGGAAACCCAAAATTGGAGCACTGCACAGGGTCCCCTTCGGGTGCTGGAAAGCGTCTTCGGCGTCCTCCGTCCACACATAAGGCCGGTTTTCCTCCGTCAGGCGGGTGAGGGGTTTTGCGATGTTGTCGGCCTTTTCCTCTAAATCATTAAGGCGGTCGTCTACTTGACCCTTCCGCTTGCCCAGGTTCGTGACGTCATCCCCCACGCCGGCCAACCGTTCCTCAAACTTGGCGGCGAGAGCCTCGTTCGCCACCTTCATTTCGGTAGCCAGACCGTCGTTCGCTGCTCTCATTTCCGTGGTTAACTCGGCCTTCATTTGTTCCATCTTCTCGGCGATGTTGTCCCTAGCCGTCCTGATTAGTTTCAGTTCCTCGGCCAGGTTATTTCTAGTCTCCAGCGTCTCTGTTAATTCGGCCTGCATTTCTTCCATCTTCCTGGTGATGTTGTCTTTAGCCGTCTTCATTTCCGAGATTAGTTCGGCCTTCATTTCCATCATCTTCTCCAAAAAATTTTCCAATGCCGCGTCCATGGTTGTAATGTTCGGTGATGTTGTTTTCCCGCTTCCTGACACCAGTGTGACTTTGTGGGTTCGTGAAATAAAAAGTCCAATTACACCACTCCAAAATGTGCTTTATTTCCACCGACTTACAGTTTAACACTTGCCAATTACACAGAATTACTTGCTGCACACAGTTACAATTCACCAGTCCGTCCGTTACAATTTCACTGTACTCGCGGTTACGTAAGCTCCGGTACACATTCAAAGTTACGTACAGTCTTCCGTTGCACAATCCTTTCGTTCATTAACACGTCACTGACTAACTCTTACACCAAGAACTGCGACTGTCTCCTCACTCACTGACAAAACCAACTCACTGACTGACTTAACCAAAACCAACTCAACTCCGTCTGTCTGTAACCTTCTTTATATAGGAATATCGCCGGTTTCTAGTGACCAGGAGAATGTTCCAGATTACGTAATTTCTGGAACCAGGTGGACAGAAACAGACGGCACACTGATGTTTTTCCTCCCAACCACTGCCTGTCGCCACTACAAGACAAACGAGGGGGAGGTGTGGCTAACGCGGTCCTCCCCCTGCCTTCCGTTCCCAGCTGGTTCACAGGGTGTTCCAGCGCTCCCGTTACACTATTTACATACACATACACATATTTACAAAGTCTTTGCCCTGTACCATCTGATTTTATTAATATGCATGATCAACTTTACCACGGTTTATATTGCTTTATTTTCTTAAACCAATTGTCTCTTATTCTCCCCGTAAATTCTCCTATTCTTTTTATATCCCCCACCTTTGGTACTCTCATTATCTTAACTTTTAGCACTTCTTTGTTAACAATCTCCCATTTTTTGGATATAAACTGATGCCTCCATAGTTTCCTTTCTTTACATTCCAGTATATAATGCAATTCATTGTCTACCTCCCCACATAGAGAACAACTATCCAAATTTACTGTCTTCCTATCCCCTCTTAACTTATGTGCACTTAATCTAATCCAAGCCCAACCTTCTCTTCTTAACCTATTACAAACCTCAACATATTTCTCCCATCCCCATTCATCTTTTAATTGTCTATATTGTACTAAAGTTTTATTTAATTCAAAGTTCTGGAATAATTCCTGTTTCTCTATGTCCTCCACTCTGTTCCTCACTTCTTTCCAAAATCCTTTAATCAACCTCCCTCTCCTCCCATATATTCCCCATTCCAATTTCCTACAAAGTTCTCCTTACTCCCTGAGTCCAGTTCACCTCAGAACTAGATTTCTCTGTGATTACTAAATATTGCTCAATTAATTCTGCTCATCAAACTATCTTAATCTTTACCAATATTTAAGCATCCTTTCTACTATCAAACTCTTACTAGGTACTCGTCCCAACTCCATCATTGCTGCTCCATTGGGTGATACAATAGATAGACCTAGTATACCTTTAAAAAACAATCTATGTACTTTATCAATCGTGTCCCATCCTTTATCAGTTCCCCATATCTCCGACTTTAGGCCATTTTTGCTTCGACTACCGCTTTGTAAATCCTTTCCAACCATTTAATATTTATGTCTGGTATTTTCTGTGGACACGTTCCTATGACTATCATTGCCGATTTTCCCTTAGCCAATACACTTATCTTGTGATCATTCTATCTCCCATTGCTACTTATTCTCACTCGTAGATAATCATATTTATTTACTATTTGCAACTCTTCCGCTTCCAAATACCATTTTGCCTCCTTCTTCCTTTTAAAACCCTTTTAAATACCATGATCCTTGACTTTTTAAAAATGTATTCTTAAACCTCATTTCTTGCCGAATGAATGTATAGTATGCAGCACTCTTATTAAACCTCGTATAGAAATAGAACCTAACATTAGATCATCTGCAAAAAGTTGCCCTGGTATCTCTCTATTATTTACTGTAGGTAAATATAAGTTGTCCTTATTCACCTCTTCCAAAATGTCGTCAATAAATAAATTAAATAATACTGGACTGAGTTTACAACCTTGTCTTAATCCCATATTGCTTGCAACTTTTCCCATAATTTCATTATTGCTCAGCCTAAAAGAAAACTTATTCTATATATATTCTATATTGCTCTGATAGATTTTACACTTACTCTCTTATTTCTCAGTTTAATCCACAGTGCCTCTCTATTTGTAGTATTAAATGCTTTCTCTAAATCAATGAATACCATATATACCCTACCTCTTTTAATACTTAAATATTTATCTACAATTGATTTTATAATCAAATATTGTCCACTTTTCTTCTTCGTTTTCTAAATTCCATCTGAAATATTGATAGTTTACTTTCATCCTCTGCTCAATTCTGTAATCTATTTGCTAGGATTCCTGTGCATATCTTTCCTAAAACTGACAATAAACTAATATCTCAATAATTAGTTCGATCTTTAACATTCCCTCTTCCTTTATAAAAAAGGTACAAGTATACTTGTCTTCAAGTTATATGGTACTATCTCTCAAGAAAGTAAATGTGCACTTTCCGCGGGTCAGGCCTTCCGTGACTAGATGGTATGGAAACTAAATTGGCTATGTTCGTAGATATATAGTGTCGTGGTCGCCATTTTAATCTGTTACTCACTTTGAAGGTTTCTAAGACTATATTAACCCAGTATTACAAAAGATTGAATATATATCACAAAATAAGTAATAATTCTCTTGCAGCTGAGCCATTAACTACATGGCTTTGGAAAATGTGCAAAGAAACGGAAAACACGTGAAATTATGATTTTAACAGAACCAATATCTATATTGTATATAAAGCAAGGTTCCGAAAGTGCTCACGTAGCTCAATGATAGAGAGCTCATTGTGATAAATATTACGAGGATTCATTGTTCGAGTACTATCCTGTGGATCTGTTTTTCATTCCAGAAATTTAATTTTTTAGATTACGTAACGAACCAATTTACAACTGTTCTCTTGGGGTAAGCTGTTACTAATGGCATTGGAGAATTAGCAAGAAGATGAATGCCAGGAAGAACGGCGGCTTAATAGAGCCAACATCTTGTTGTATATAACCTATTACAAAAACATGTTATCGTTGTTCAGTGGCGAAATACATGCTGTCACTCAGCCGAGAATACATGGTTCGAAACCTAGTATGTAGTTATAATTTTCATTCAAATATTTTTATTTTGTAAGACACCGTAACGGAAGAAATTATATTTTCTAACTTGCGACTGAGTTAAAACATGTTTTCGAAAAGAATGCGAGAAGCTTCCAGAAGGTTGAATGATAATTTTAATGGAGCCAGTTCCTAAACGGTTAATACCATCCATCTGTTCTAAAAATAAGCTAATATATAAAATAACAAGAAATTGAATAATTTTCATCTTGAGAAAAACAAACTTAGAGCTGCAATATAACTGTACAATCCAGTGGAGTATAAGACATAAAACTGAAAGGATATTCTGTGTGACCGTAGTTACAAATAGCCATTATTAAGAATTACAAAAAGAAGACGATATCCAAAGATAATGTTGCATAGGAAACAAAGTAAAAAGCTGTCATTTCTTCATGAAGCCAACGTCATAAATTAACAAATTAATTAAATTATGTAACATTTGAGATTTATAGGAAACGTATTTTTGCTAGAATAAACAATGATTTATGGAAACAAAGAATGAAAACCCGAAATGAAATCTTGTGATTTAGAACCTGGTGTAATCGCCCCACAGCTATGATTATATCATTTAATCTTTCGTGTGTGTTTGCAACCAATACAGAACACCGGTTTGGATTCTGCTGATAATGTTGCCATAGCTCCATCACGTGAGGAACCAAATTTTCTTCAACCCTGTCTGGTCGACGTTCTTCCCATTCTTTCACCATGAAGGTCCATATATGTTCAATGTGGTTTAGATCGGGAGACTTTGGTGGACAGTACATGCAGATTACTTCTGGATGCCTCGTTAGCCAATCCTGGGTGATGTTTGTAGTATGCACACCACTGTTGTTCTGGAAACCTAGTACGGAGGGATGGTAACAAAGTGTTTTCGAGAATGTCTAGATAAACTGCACTCGTCATTCTCTCTGGCACTTGAATTAACTCCCCTTGACCTAATGCTGTCATGTAGGCCCAGAACTGTGCTGAAATTCTTCCCAAATATGCAGCTTGAAGTGGTCCAGAGAACTCACTATGAGGTCCGAAATCAGGACCTCTTCAATGCCAAGCAAACACGCTACCCCCATATAAAAATGGCTATCAGAACGGAGACTATAAGTGCAACACTGCGTGTGGTACTAGAGCTACTGTGCAAGAATGTTGGGGACTTTTGAAAAATGCAATATTCCGATACAAAACACATTTTCGCTCTTTTGGTATCTTTTGAATCTTCCACATTCTAGTGCTACACTGGAACGAGTCTATTTTTTCTACTGTAATTCTTATGTGTACGAAAGTAATAAACATATTTTCAACAAAAATAATGTCCGAAATATTACATGCAAAGAGACTTCTCTCAGAGTGTCACAATTTGCAATGTCAAGTTCGATGAAACTTGAGATATATGACAGAATTGACAGTAATTTGTATAGAATAGGTTCTCAATTGCTACTAGTATAAATTATATAGGGTTTGGCATAAATGGTTTTACTCAAATTTTAATTTATATTTAATAAATTGTAATATAGATAATATGTCGATTTATTGTCCACAACGACAAACACGACGACGACTACCTTGATGATGATGTCACCATGAAGCATATTTTCTGGTTACAAAATCTAGTGTTTTTTTTGCAAATCAAATTTTATTTACTTCAGCAAGATTTAGAAACACTGTTCGGGTACCTGCTTGACGATCTAGGGTCCCGGGTTCGATTCTCGGCGGTGGTGTTGGGATTTTTCTCCGACCAAGATAATTCCTCATCTTCTCCAGGATGTGTGCGTGATCTAATGGTTAAAACCCAACGAATACGAGTTAACACCTTTGATATGTTCCAAAGGAGACCATCCGCCGATATAACCATTGGAGTTAAGAGAAAAATAAATAACAAATAAAACAAATAAATACCTAACGAATAAAAAAAAAGCTTTACGGGTATATCCTCTGTGATCACAGAAAAGTAATCACTTTGTGGTAACATGATGTTCTGTGATACTGTGGTTATATCACAGTTTAATACCAGATTCTCAACTCCATGTAAAAAAACTGAAGACGCAAAGGGCGCTCTTTCCTAAACCTTTAAACCCCGGCGATCTTGGAAACTACGGCCGGTGAGGCCGGTAATGTAGTAAGCTTCTATTGCGACCGAACTATGGTGCATTCGCTTCCCCTTCCCTTCAGCACCCGTTTTCGCTGACTGATAGAATCCAACTTCTTTCGAAATCACTTCTTGTCACACAAGAATAGTTTACGGCACATATCAACTATTTCATATTAGGATAATACGCGTCAAATACGCTGAGGAAATGTGCGATAAACTATTCATCAGTGTGCGAGATGTGACTTCGAAAGAAGTTGTCCAATTTGTGAAAAAAATGTCAAGAATCCACTTGAACTTTTCCTGTTAAATATGAATAATTGACTTCCACAAAGCATTATATCTTTATTTCTGTTGCAAATTGATAATTTTGTCTTTAAAAACAATTAAAATTTTAAAAACGAGAGAGTGAGATCACTTAAGATGCTGTTGAGATTATACAAGACAGCTGTATCCCTTTCACTCAAGCTTCTTAGTGTAATACTTAAAATAAAGATAACTTAACACTAAAATAATGATTCTGTAGATACAGGAAAACAGGTAAGGATACCATAATGTTATATGTAATGCAATTTCTTTGTACACAGAATGTTGAAAAATTCCCTGGAATAACAGTGAGAAAAAAAAACCTAAAATATGTATATAAATTTGAAATGACACCAACAACTATGTACAAAAATATAGCACTATTTCTTTAAAATGACAACAAAGCAGCTCTGTTAATGGTTATATTTAATAAGAATTTTAAATGCTTAATAGTACATACATTATTTTCAGCACAAATATACTAAAGTATATTCAGAGAAAAACCTGAAATTTGTGATCGATTCATGCACAGTGTATCTTCCAATAAGAGATTATTTCATGTAGTTATCTGACTGTGAAGTATAATTTGCTTAATGTGCAGAGCAATTGTTTGGATAAACGGCTTGTGTTAACTTGATAAGATTTTAAGCAATGTACTTAATGACTAAGATGGCAAATGGAGCCCTCTGCATAGTGTAAACCTCTCAGTCCATGACATACAACTGAATGTGTGTCAAATAAATAACTCAATGAAAGATTACACTATGAACTATTAATGCTGTTTGTAGTTTTAGTTAACGAGTGAAAGTGATGGAACTGTATGTTTGAGTAGTTAATAGAAAATAATTTAGTAATGTAATTTAATTGCTCACACATCTAACCATTATTTGTTTTGACAGTCCATAATTCCCTTATGTGTTCACTACAAAGAAACAAGAAGTGCATTATATAGCAAAATAATGTGCAGTTTTATCTACTTTTCAAAATTATTACGTGGCTTCGCATCACTGCATGTAACGAATGGCTCATATATTAGGTTAAACATCTTTTTCCCATGCCAAAGATTGAGATTTTCATTCCAAATTAGAACAATGAGAGGATGTTTAACAGTGTAGTTTCATGTCACATGTAGCATTTCTGTGGGTCATGCTAGTAACGTTATATCACCCTTAAAATGGTTAGCATTACAGAAATTGTGTACCAATATTACTCATAAATGGTGGCAAGTACATGTTGGGAACAGATGTACCACAGAATACATAAATGCTGTGCAAATATCACTTTAACTTGTTATTTTTCTGAATCCATTTGTGTGTGTGTGTGTGTGTGAACAAGGAAGAGGATTTATAACCTATTATTTATTGTGAAGCTTTACTAATTTGAGATCAAGCCACACTGTGTTTAGGTCCTAGCTAGCTGACGTGCATGTTGATGACACAATGACATTTTAATCATTTCTTGCAATGCACAATTACACCTAAAACCTTGTAAAGCTTTTTCAAATAAATTCTAATCCCATCAGATCTCTTCTAAGATGGTTATTCAGGTAAATAATTTAGTGTAGTGTGTACAATAATATTGCATAGTGACTACTGCATTAAACAATATAGAACAAATTAGGTTTATGGAATCTCAGATCATACTTTTAATTGCTGTTAAAAGCTGTGACATTCTTGATCAATGATGTAGATATACACTGATGAGTGAGGTTAAGAGAACTTAATTCTTCAAAATACTTATCATTGTAATTTAAAGAAAAAGTTTATAAAATTCATATCAAGCATCTCGCCCAAATATTTTAATTTAAGTCACCTAGATTATACGTAATCACAGATGATGCTAATTTTGGTATATCTGAAAATTCACAGCTATTTTTTCAGTAATTTAAACTGGATATTACTTACCTTACATGGACTTATATATGACTTATATATTTTAAATTTAAAACTACAAGTACAAACACAAAAAACTAATACACCCAATCAACTGTCTAAAATAACTTCACTTTTCACTTTTCCTTGTAGGCCACACTATTCCTCAAAGTTTTTGTTAAATTTTCCACTGATACAAGAAACATACACAATATCCAATAATCCTGCACTCTGATTTCTGCCATCGTATTCCTGGTAGCCTGAGATGATGGATGACCCCTGAAAGACAAAAAACAGAAAATACCATTATTGCAGTAATAAAGTAACAAGGTTAATGAAACTAATGCTTTTGTATGTAAAACAACACACTCTTTCCATTATAAGGTGCTACATTAATCTAGAGAATTTAACTATGCATGAATATGTATTAAGGCACATTTCAAGTTATGTCATATTAATTGTGGGTATTTAGCTACATGCTAAATCTTACTTACCAATAGGTCTTATTGAAAATCTATTCTCGTTCTTCCTGCTGTCCGTACGTCCTCGTAGTTCTTTCAAATGTTTACAATTTCACAAATCGATGAAAATTGTATTCAGAACTTAATTTGGCTTGGCTCCTTGCCGCTAAAGCTTTAATTCAAATATTTACAGGTTAGCCAATGTAGCGTCTTATTCGTATCGTACATTGAGCTCAAATAAGGTCGATAATAGGCCAATAATATTACGAAAATTACTTCATAAGTAGTAGAATAATACAATAGCTATTAAATTTTGAACTAAGCAGTAGTTACTTTATATATTACTTAGTATGCAACATGGCAGCCAAAATAATTATATTGGCGGCATTGAATTCGGCGCATGCAGCGCTCAAAATGTACCTTTAAACCCCGGGTGTTTCGCGAACCTTAATGTGTCTCCTGGTTTCCTATCTGAGTTAACAGGCCTTGGTTTATATGGTGTTCATTTGAAAGCAGTGGGAGTTGTATATTATGTATACGATGTATACAGTGTATTATTTATAAAATTGTCTTTTCAAGGCGGTATTGTAGTTCGATATTTTTTTCCCTAAAATACATAGTGTAAAATGGGGGGTAAACATAAACAGGCACAACGCACCAAAAATAATGTCAGAGTAAGTAGAACCAAATAACTTCAACGTTTTACGAATGATATTCTAACACATATTGTTCTGGCAATGTATGGAAAGCTTATGTCTAGTATATCTTTTAAACAGTATGGATGGAATTTCACTTGCGCGAGATTGTTTTTCAGATTTTTATTATCCGTAAGAATTACATGAAATTCATGGCATCCTCAAATGCATTACAATAAATGGTAAAAGTGCAGTATGAATGCGAACGGATATCGTGGCTCTGACGTCATAGCTCTGGCGTTGCCAACTTCAAGAGCATTGCTACCGCGGCAAATACCAACATTACGCAAGAAAACCAGCAATACTGTAATACGCGATGTAAAGATCAGTAGAACATTGCCAGAGTTATTAGCATTATTACATATTAGATTCTTACTATTATTATCATAATTATTTAAAAACTTAAAGGAATCTAAGACAAAATTTTGGAATAGTCAACATTGCGTAAGTAAACCAGCGTTAATATAACATCCAAATTGACGTTAAGATCAGTGAATAAGTGCCGGTTTTATTATTATCATTGTTTTATATTCTGATATTCTCACTATTATTATCATAATTATTTAACCTGTTAAAACGAATTTAGCACAAAGTTTTGGAATAGTCAGCATTATGTAGGTAAACCAGCGAAGCTGTAATACCCAAATAAACCGACGTAAAGATCAGTGGATCATTGCCAGAGGTTTTTTTTATTAATTAATATAATATAATTATAATAAACAAAGCTTACTTCGCTTTATTCCCATTACTACCGCTAAATTATAAGAAAAAGAAAATGTGTGGCAACGCTCCGCTGTTTTCGCGGATATCGGAGCGCCGCAGTTGGCAACAAGTTTTCGTGACATCATTCCGTACCAACATAACTGTGCGCACTCATTCTGCACTTTTACCCAATAAATATGTGATAATATACAATGGGAATTGTACAGTAATGTAACGTTTTTAAAGCACAAAACACAGTGACTTCAAAACAAAGTCAGAAGTATGGTGTTGGTAAATAAAATGATTTATTTTGAACTGGTGAGGTTTTCTGTATGACGTGTTCAATGTCCTAGAGCATAGCTCATTGACTGAACGAACGAAACAAACAGAACAAAAAACAAACAAAAACAAGGTACCTAATATCAAGAAATAAATTTTATTACAACTCAGTTTGTACAATAACAGAAAAATTTTAGGAAACTCTCCACAGTTATATACAGTAAATCATTTATTGTACATAGGAATGCCCGCCTCGGTAGCATAAATAGTAGCGTGTCTACCTCACGTTGGAGGACGTAAATTAGAACAAAAAAATTAAAAACATAGGAAGGCTCAAGTCTAGCATATTATTTTATATGAAGTCAAGATTTAAAAATTTCTGTGTAGTACATGGCATGTAAAATAATAAAAGTTAATTTAATCTAGTTTTGAATTGCTTGTTATTGAGTAATTTCATTGTGTGGCAATTTATAGAAGCAACTTTTCTATGAGCACTGCTGAAGGATTTTGTTAATCTTGTGGAAGCTTAAATACAAATTATTTGCCATTCTGGTGTTGTGCTTATGAAAATCAGAGTTCTTTTTAAATGACCTTCCACTCTGATCGACAAAACACACTGTTTCTAAAATGTACGAGGTGTAATCAAGAAGTTTCTGGAATGGAGCCATAAACACAACACAACACAACAGTACACTTTGATTTGTGTATTTTCCACTTTCACCCTCAAAATTATCTCTTTTAGAGTTGACATAATTATACCAGTCCTTCTGCCACAGTTGAAGAACCTCTGGAAGTATCCTTTAAACCTTTTCAGAGTCTTCAGCGATTTGCAATGGATAACATTAGTGTCCTCAAAATGGAATCCTCAGAGTTGTAAAAAAAGGAAAAAGTTTGCTGGAGCCAACTCTGGAGAATAGCCTGAAGAAAGCGCAAAGCCTATTAATTATAATTTGATCCAAGTAGGATTTTGATGTACCTGATATACAGAGGCCGACAGAAGTATTCAAATAATATAACATGTAACATTGCACGTACTATAAATACTGTGATATTTATTTGGCAGCATTGAATTGTTAAACATGTAAACATTAACCTTTTGTGTCTTGGAAACAATATTTAAAATATCACTTTGTATGTATTTATTACACAATATGTACTGTATTTATTCTGTTGTTCCTCTTATTGGAGGACATAAATATTCGAACGTACCCAATCAAACAGAGAGAAAGGGGTTTGGATGTATCCTACACACCCCTACCATATAGCAGTTGTGTTTATGCTATGTCTCGAGACAGTGTGCTCAAAGTTATTCAGCCGATTGGGATCTCACAGGTAATACGGGACGTAAAGGTAAGGAGACAACAGTGGCAGAGTGGAATATCGTGATAAATATGTACAAACAAAACACATCTCTCTGAAATTGCCAAAACCATTAACAGAAGCAAAAGTACAGTGTTCTGCATAATTCAATGCTTCAAAGAGACAAATACTGTTGTAAATAAACCTAGAAATGGCACTCCTTCTAAACTCACCACCAGAGACAGAAGGCAAATAATAAAAATGGTGAAGCAGAATCCGAGAGTCAGTGCATCTGAGATTAGAGGATGCCTTGAGCAATATTCTTGCACTGTAGTTCACACCAGAACAGTTGAACAGGTTTTAAATAGTACTGGGTGCAATACCTGTGTTCCTAGGAAGAAACCATATTTTTAATAAGATGAATGAGAAAAAGTGTATAGAATTTGCTAAACAGTATCTGGTGAAACCAACTGAATTCTGGGATAAGGTTCTCTGATCGGACGATAGCAGATTCTGATTATGCAAGAGTGATAGACATGTGAAGGTGTGGAGACTGCCAAATATGGAATGGGAACCTAAGAACATGGTAGCTACAGTGAAATATGGTGGCAGTATTGTGATGGTATGGGGCTGTATAGCTTCATCTGGCTTTGGGGAACTGGTGTTCATAGATGGGATCATGGACATATTTGAATACAAGAGGATTCGTGAAAACAATCTTAAAAAGTTGGGATTAGGGCATGATTATTACTTCCAGCAGGACAATGATCCGAAGCATACTGCTGAAATTGTAAGGCTTTGGATTGTGTACAACACCCCTCACATTTTGAAGACACTGCCCCAATCCCCAGATTTAAATCCTATAGAGAACATCTGGAAGAAACTCGAGGAGGGTGTGAGGAAGCATCACATCAGAAGCAAGGACCATCTGAAAGAACTTCTTCAAACAGAGTGGAGAAATATGGCCTTTGCAGTCATTAAGCAACACATACAGACAATGCCCAAACGATTATCAGCAGTAATTCAAAGAAAGAGGATGATAACTAAATACTAGCTGCTCTGTTCGAATACTTATGTCCAGATGTAAACTAACCATTTTATTTCTTCTTGTAGTGCAAATTAAGTTTCAGTTACTATTTATGAGCTTATTTGTTTAAAGGAAGACTCAAGTTTATTTTGTACCAGTTGTACTTACGTATGCTTACTCTGCGTAGCTTTAAAATAACATAAGTAATAAATATGTTTATGTTCGAATACTTATTGTGGCCTCTGTACATTTACATAGGTGAATCAATATTGGTTATTACATTAATAGAATAAATTACTGTATTAAAATCTGTGACTGCCTTATTGTATACTAAAAAGTATGTATTAAAATTCCTACGAATTATTAGGAGTTTACTTTTCTTTCATAGGACAGTCATTTAAGTTTCTAGTTTATCAAAAATACTTGTAGATCACTATCTGGTGATCTGATCTATAGATAAACACTAAGGTGATTATGCTTGATTGCAAGAATTTAGTAACAGTGATGGCAAAATTAATTGAAAAAACTGTTTGTAGTCGGTTTTTTTGACACTTTGTCACTTATGTTTTTATATTATTGAGGGACTACACAAATATAATTATTTGTATCAAAAAATTATCTTTAAAGATAAGTTTATTTCATTTTCAGAGTTTGGTAGTACTGGCAGAAATGTAGTGACCTCTAGTGATCGTAATGTAGACAACGGTTTTCAAACTTTATCCAACAGTTGTTTGTTGTCATCTTCTCTCTGGTGGTGGAACTATGAACTTCTTTGTCAAATTATCTTCTGGTGGGATTTCAAAGTTCATTACTCGGTGCATATTTTTCCATATGAATATGTTCTCCCATATTGTCATTTTATTTTGGTTTGTCACTCCTTTTGTAATTTTGGATTTGGGTCAGTGTCATGGTTTTCATTCCTAAAATTAAATGCTACTGCGGACATATCTTACTGTTTAATTTGATATTTCTAAAGTGCTCTTTGACTCTGGTTTTCAGGTTTCTTTTAGTTTGACCTATGTAGCATGTTTTACAATTCTTACAACTTATTTGGTATATTCCAGATTTGTTAACCTCTAGTGATCGTAATGTAGACAACGGTTTTCAAACTTTATCCAACAGTTGTTTGTTGTCATCTTCTCTCTGGTGGTGGAACTATGAACTTCTTTGTCAAATTATCTTCTGGTGGGATTTCAAAGTTCATTACTCGGTGCATATTTTTCCATATGAATATGTTCTCCCATATTGTCATTTTATTTTGGTTTGTCACTCCTTTTGTAATTTTGGATTTGGGTCAGTGTCATGGTTTTCATTCCTAAAATTAAATGCTACTGCGGACATATCTTACTGTTTAATTTGATATTTCTAAAGTGCTCTTTGACTCTGGTTTTCAGGTTTCTTTTAGTTTGACCTATGTAGCATGTTTTACAATTCTTACAACTTATTTGGTATATTCCAGATTTGTTAATTGGTGGGACTTCATCTTTTGTTTTTGAATTTAGCAGCTTTAAAACTGAGTATCTGTTTGTAGGTGCCAAGATGATATTTTGTTCCTTAAAGATCTTTTTGAATTTATTAAATGGTTTTGGGTGGCATGTGAATGCACTGAATATGCTGTTGCTTTCTTTTTCTTTAGTGAATGTGGTTGCTTCCTTAATGGTTTTCTTTAGTTTAGCCTTTTTAATTTTCTTAAACACCAGACTTTTGTTTTATCCATTTTCTTCTGCTATGTGAAGTATGGCTTTATGTTCCTTGTAGTATTCTGCTTTATCCATGGGTGTGTTGACTAGACTGTGTGTAAGACTGTTATTTCATGTTTATGTGTATTTGGGTTATAGCTATGACTTTTTATCTAATTTTCTGACTGTTGGCTTCCTGCAAATTCCAATTTATTTTTGTGTCATTCCTGATGATATTTTGGTCCAAGAAAGAGAGTTGTCCATTGATTTCCTTTTCTGTTGTGAATTTGATAGTCTTTTCTTGCAGATTAGTAATTTTAATGCATCATCTAAATGTTTATTTATTTAGGCCACGCCGTGGCTCAGTGGTTAGACCGCTTGGCTTTCACCAAGGCGGCCCGGGTTCGATCCCAGTCGACCGCAAAGTGAGATTTGTGGTGGACAACACGGCGCTGGGGCGGGTTTTCTCCAGGGCCTCCGGTTTCCCCCGCCATCTTATTCCACCGGTGCTCCATCTTCATCTCATGTATCATCAGTGTCACCACCTGCGGTGCCGTATGTAGTAAAAGCGGGCACTAAACACTACACATTTAAATGTTTATTTGGAACTATTGCAAAGATGTCATCAATATCTATACCAAATCCTTGAAGGGAATCACTTTTTAATTTGTGTTTCAAAACTATTGCAAAGATGTCATCAGTATCTATACCAAATCCTTGAAGGGAAGCCCTTTTTAATTTGTGTTTTGAATGCACTCATAAATAGATTTGCCAAAAAGGGTGAAAGTGAACTGCCCATTGATAACCTGGTTACTGTGTTTATTTCCCATTAAAACTGAAGGAATATTGTTAATGAAATGTATTCTTCTGCTTCTGTTTCCATTTCCATTGAATGGAGCAAATAGTTTTTTTTTTTTTTTTTTTTTTTTTTTTTTCAGTTAATTGTGACATCACTGTTACTTAATTCCTCCAATCACGCATAATTGGGTTAATCTGTAGAATAGTGCCCATACTTCCCATGTCTTCTACTAGGAGAATGACATGTTCAGTGTCTCTGAGACTTCCTTCTGAAAATTTATAGAAGGGAAAACTAGAAATTATGACATGCAGCTCACTAATAAACAGGATAACCAAAATTTCTGTCTTGAGTGTATGTTGTTTTTTTTCTATTTAAAAGCTACTAAATTTATGTCACCTTTTACCATCGCCCTACTTCCAAATTTTCCCATCTCAGTTCTCATTTATGACTGAAGATGGCAAACTCATCTTTTTTTTTGTATTTTTCACAAGTGTCAATATACAACTAACATAAATGTGGTACAGTTTAGTGTAGCCAAGAGATTGAGGTCCCTAAGCTGCAGAGTGTAGACTAGGGAAGTTTTTCATTAGAAGAATAAAGCAGCATGACAAAGCTTAGTTGAATCCTAAGTGTAGCTAATCCCCAGTGAATCCTTAGGTTGGCATTACCCAGTGCAACTGCTGAATAGCCACAAAATTAATCTTTTTGTTGTACTTACACTGTGGTTATTTACTAATGAAATGACACACTGTATCTTGTTTAATAAACTTTTAAACAGCACAAGGTCTCTTTACTTTTATTGTTACAATAACAGAGTGAGAGAATAACAAGACTTATAACAAGTGAAGTGTGCATTGCACCTACAGAGATGTTCATGGAATACAAAATATTATCCATGGCCATCAAACACTACTTCCCCAGGGACAATGGAAAGGTACCACACCTTCCTAATCGTGTAGTGTTGGCTTGCTACTTTGTAGCTGGCATGGATGATCCAGAAGTGGTGGGGTGTGATACGGTAGGATGTGGAACAGTAATGAAATCACCACTCTTGGTTTCTCCTGAGCTTGTAGTTGCAGCTTGTCGGTTAATATAAAGGCTGGCTTCAATCTGTCTATGCTAACAGTTTTTTTACATGCTATTGTCATAACATCAAATGTTTGTCACTGCAAGACAAGACTTAATGTGGTCTATTGTATGTTGGCTGTAAGGGTTTTCTGTGAGTGTCATGTCGAATAAAAACAAATTTGCTGGTGAACAGTGCAGATGGACAAACACTTTTGTTGGCATGATGATCATTTGGGACAGATTTCAAGATTCTCATCTGTTCACGTAATTTGAAGACAAGGGATTTCTATGATTATTTCTTGCTTTTGAAAGAATTCTACTGATAGCCTGATTCCTGTACCATAAGTAATTTCAGCTGCAGTGCTTTCATTTTCAAGAATTATTTTTGAGCAAAGACCCATAAGTACTAGTGGAAGCTTTCAGAACCCAGTCGTCTTGTAAGTTAGCAGTCAGATCTGTCTTTAACTGTTGGTGCCAGCACTCAATTTTGCCATTTCTGTTGGTTGGTATGCTGTACTCTTGATGTGGACCACACACATTGTAGCCTTGAGATACTAAAGAAGTTGGCTTTCAAATTGCCTTCTACAATCTGTAGTGATGATCTCTGACACTCCAAAGTGAGTTATCCAGGTTGATAATGTGAATGTAACTGCTTCAGTTGTGATGTCGGTAAGGGAACTACCTCCGGCCACCTCGAAGAGCAGTTGATTATTGTGAGTAGATAACAGTAGCCTTGTGATGGTGGCAAAGGTCCAACCAGGTCAATGTTAATGTGGCTAAATTTTGATGTTATTGTGGATATGTTCCAATTACGCTGTGGAATGCAGGTAGACACCCAATCTTTAACGTCTTTCTTAAGTGATGGCCAAATGAAGCATTTGCTTATGAGGTTGATCGAACCTTTCACACCAGGATGAGACAAATTATGAATAGAGTTGAAAATTGCTTTCCGAAATGGTAGATATATGGATTGTCAAAGGTTCTGTTGGGATGCATCACATATGAGGTTCATGCTGTTTTATAATGCAGCTGTCTGGAACACCAGTGAGGATGTTTGAGCTGTAGGAGTTCATCAGATTGTTGAGCTTAAGTGGTTTCTTACATAGAATGAAAGAAACGTGTGAGAAAGTATCTGCTGCAATGCTGTCTCTGCCACAAGTATATCATATATGTTGTGAATTGTCCAGTGAAGCTGATATGGCAAACTTGATGAGGTGAGGCTTTATCTGGAAGCTGTTGAAACATGGTCAGTGGTTTGTGGCCAGTATAAATTGGGAAGTTACACCCTTCCAACGTGAGTTGAAAGTGTTTAACAGTAGCATAAGCAGTAAGAAGTTCACAGTCATACGTGGAATAATTCTTCTGGGTGTCTGTGAGCTTCTTCAAGAACAATTTCAAAGGCTGTAGAGTGTCATTCCTAATTTGGTGAAGAGATGCTTCAGTGGCAAAGTCCAACACATCAACCATCAAAACTAGTGGTAAATATGAAGATGGATGAGCCAGTAGTGCTGCATTCTGCCAGGCTGGTTTTCAAGGCTTCGAAAGCTCTTCTGTTTGTTCAGTGATTTACATTTTTCTTTTGTCACTCTTCTTAACACCATCAATTAAATTGAAAAGGGCGACTTGTTTAGCAATAGAATCTGGCAGAGCTGTCCGATAATGTCCTAGAAAACCATGCATGTCCTTCACTGTCGTGAGTGGTGAATAATAACTTATAATTGCTCTTACTCGCTCTGGCAGTGGTTTAATACCTTGACAGCATATAACATTACTGAGGAGTAGCACTTCGATTGCATTTAACACACACTTGTTCAAATTGAACATGATGTTATGACAGTTAAATGTTGAAATAATAAGTGAAGATAGAGTCAACATGAAAAATTCCATACCATGGCCAGGATTTGAACCACGGATCTCCTGTTTTCCGTCCAGTCACTCTAACCCATTGAGCTACCATGGCCAACGTGCCGTCCTGACGGAAACCAGGAGATCTTTGGTTCAAATCCTGGCCATGGCACTGAATTTTTTATGTTGACTCTATCTGTCAAGGACCTTAGCCTCTACACGGCTAGTGTGATGAAATGATTAATTTCCATCAATTAACTAAAATAAGTGAAGATGTTGCTTGTGATCTTCTGAGTTTTTTGATGCCTCAAGAATATCATCTGTATAATAGTACACAAAGTCCAAGTCACACAGTACTGAATCAATGTATCGTTGGAATGTCCAAGTTGCATTTCTCAAACCAAAAGGAAGATGAGGGAATTCAAACAAGCCAAATGGTGTCCTAACAGTGGTGTTGGGTACATCATCCAGGTGAATGGAATATGATGGTATGGTCTGACCAAATCTATTTTAGAGAATACCCCTTTGCCATCTAATTGGATGTTGAAATCTTTGAGGTAAGGTATGGGACATCTACCCAATTTGGTAATGTTATTGAGTGCACGAGTCACCATAAGGATGCCAACAACCTTCTTTCTTTGGAACTAAATGAAGAGGGTTGGCCCAACTACTTTTGGAGGGCTGACAGATAACCATATCAACCATTTGCTGAAATTTTGCTTTGGTTCGGAGTTTGTCAGCCCGTGACGGTAGCGTAGATGGTAGTATGTCTGCCTTACGTTCAAGAGGTCCCAAGTTCGAATCTTGGTCAGGGTGAGTTACCTAGATAAGGTTTTTTCTGGGGTTTTCCCTTATCTTCACAGACGAATGTCAGCTAGCTCTAAGCTCCATGGACCCTAGACACATTTGAGCATCATTTCACCCATTTCCTTCACCGTCCAATATGACTTAACGTTGGAGGATGTAAATTATCAAAATAAAAAAAAAGTTTATCAGGGGGTAACCTGTCTGCCATCGCTGCAACTGGTTGCCCATTAGTAATTATTGTATGAGTGAAGTTGTATGTGGAAAGGTGAAATGAATGTTCTCGTGCAGCAAGTTGGGAAACTTCTTCAGAATATCTTCATGCATTTGATTTGGTGGCATAACATGCACTATTATATATTTGAGTCTGTAATTAGGATGCCAAATGTTGATGTTTTTGAGTCAATAAGTATTCTGTTTCAGGTCAAGTAATAGGTTGTAATGGTGGATAAAATATCCAATAATGGTTAATGGTACATCAACTACAAAGTTCCATGAGAAATTTCAGTGTAAACGTAGGTTGATTGTTAGAAGACATTCTCCATATGTTTTGATGCATGTGCTGTTTGCCACCTTAAGTTCCTGATTAAACAGTTGGCAATGATATGTTTCCAGTATGGGAATCACAGGTAAATCTGCTCCAGTATCTACTAAATATTTATATCTGCTGGAGCTATTGCTAAAAGCAAAGCAGCAAGAAGTTATGCCTCCGTCATTTTCTGCCGTTTGTGTGGGGTGCTGCAGTTTGATGGGCTATCAAAATTTTGAAGGTTAACTTATTGATATGAACATGGGCTTTGGCATTTCCATGCTCTCAAACTATATTTAAAATGGTACCAGCATAATGCTCCATTAGGATTGAAATGCAAAGTTTGTGAGCTCTTTGAGCCTTGAGAACTGCCACATGAGGAGCGGGAACTGTTAAGTGAATACCAAGAGCTGTCTCATGATGAATGTAGTTTGATAGAAGTTCATTGATGGCAATTGTACCGTACGTTGTGTGATCTGTGTCTCCATGCAAGAATCACAATTGATGGTCTGACCTGACACTTGATCAAGGGAATCTGTTGGGGTTGGTTGATTGTTACTCTGGAATAAATAACTGAACCTGTGGGTGAGAACTCTACAATTTTATCTGCCATTGTAGCTAATGTGTCCAAATTGTCCTTTCTTGCAGCCAGTATGGAGCAGGCTGTTACTGAAAGTCTTAAAAAGAGTCTATTACTTGAGTGTTAGCCAATGATCTCATTTCCCTTAGCAGTTGTGATGGCTTCCTATCTCCTAATTTTAATTCAATAAGCAATTTAGTAACTTCCCTGCCCTCAGATTCTTTAAATTCTTGTATCAAACGTGCTTTTAGGTCCGAAAACAGTGTAGAGCTAATAGGCTGGGTGAAAAAGTCTGAGATAAGTTTGACTACATCAACCTCTAAAGATCCTGTAACATGTAACATTTTTTGCTCTTGTTCTTTTTATGAACTGTGGAAATTTGAGCTTCAGTTTGAAGAAACCACACTTTGATATTTTTTCCCCAGAAGGGTGGTATTTTAACAGACACATGCAAGTTTGGTTTTGTAGCTGGGCTGATTGTTTTCACTGTTTTTGTTTGTATCCACAAGTTTCTGGTCCTCCATTGCGATGTAGCAACTAAAATGTTTTATTCAATCATATTGGGGTCACCAATGTAATTATTTACTAATGAAACCACACACTTTATCTTGGGTAATAAACTTTTTAACAGCACAAGGTATCGAAATTTAACTATTGGAACACCACAGTGAAGCGAAACAATTATTAAATTATAGATGAGTTGTATTTATTACACATCAGCTTCACTATATATTTATTTAGGTATCTTTATTTTTAGTGTGACAATAACAGTGATGTGGACAGTAACAAGACTATAGCAAGTGAAGTCTGCATTGCATTTATAGAAATCTTCATGGAATATAAAATATTAGCTATGGACACCACAGCACCATCTCTGTAAAGCAAGACCACCTAAAAAGAGAGGGTGGGTGATTATAAATTCAAAATACAGAATTAAGATACATTGTATACAGATTACATCATAAAAATTAAGTAGCTAAAATAACTGGAATTACATTTTACTCAAAGAAAATTTCAGGACTTCTAGTGAACACAGACTTTAACCTTAGACTGAGATGTACAGAGGTATCTTTAGAGCTGGTGCGTGACCTTGCTCGGATGTGCACAAGTGACATCATGCAAATAAGTTGTGGGGGTAAGATCTCTGCTTTCACCAGCAGACTACTGACAAAGCTAGTGGGTTAGACGACTAACCTGACACCCCTTTTTCTTACAAATAGACAAGTGGACTCGGCTATAAACTACTGTACAACATTACATCAATACGCCATGTCTAAAAATACCTCCTTAGCTTCTTATTTCCATACTAGTATTAATGCATAGGCCATCTAAGCATCATCAGCTCTCTCTCTGTCTTTCAATAGTGCCTGACGATTTAATTGCAGTTTATTCTAAAGTTCTATGCTCATCATCTCTTTTATAGTTACTAAGCATATTGAACATTCTTGAACATTCTATTTGCTCTTCCAGCATCATTAATAAATTTACAATTCAGATCTAGCAAAGAAGTCTTTGTGTACTGCAATTTCTTAGATTAACTAATGAAAAAAAGCAAATGATGTAATGCCATAGTGATGCAGTGCATGTGATGCACACAATTTTGGTTATGAACTACTCGAAAAGTTTTTATTAAACATATATTTTGTTATAGGGACACATGTTTAATTCTGTATGTTACAAAATTCACTTCAGCATATTTTAGAATGTGCATTGAAAGATACATGCATTTTAGAAAGAAACTGCAAAATATCTGCAGATTGTTTATCATATATTTAAGATCTGGTACTGGAGATAGCTTGAATCATGTATTGTAATGAACATATTGGACTTTTGTGTTTTGCTATGTATGCTCTAACTGCTGTGGTTTTCAGCATCCTATTCCATGTTGGGTGTGAAAGAGCTACTTATAGAACTGATTTATGATATTTTCTATATCAGAGAACATTCTTAGCACTGCACATGCACTGTGTTAGCAGCTGTGGTTCACATGAGGGCACATTTACACTAATGATGAATTAAAATTTAAGAAGTGGAGACTTATCTCACCCCTCCAAGCAGAATTATCAAAGGCTATACAGTGGTTTTCAAGATTATCTCCCCTTGCATTTCATCCCCTTCCCCGCATGTGCGCGCGCACACACACACACACATTTGTTTTTCTTTTTTTCTTTAGTGCAGTAATACATCACAATGGTAGCAGGGATTATGACACCATTGGAATTATAAGTCAAACCGAGTTTGAAACTATACTGTAATGACTTGCTTCTTGGCTACATCTTGGTTGCCAATGAATAGTTGGCTCCCTCGTTGCTAAGAGGTTAATAATTGCTTCCGTACCTAATTTCTAGAGTTCATTACTATAATTATGCCAAGTAGATGTTTACTGCCTATTAAGGTTACATAAATAATAGTCAGATTGTTACTTTAATTTTATGTTCCTTATAATTTCAGCCATCTAGCAGTGGAAGAAGTGCAGAACTCCTAGGAAACAGCACACCTGCATTTGTAGGATTTACTGCAACAAAAGATGGAAGCCTTTCACCAGCTCTACCAGGATTTATGGTTGCTTCAGCAGAAGAATTGGATCAAAATGTTGATCCTAATTTTCAGCTTGTGTTCAAGAAAATGAACAAAAAGGACTCAACAACAAAGTTAAAGGTAGTCTTCCTTTCAAATATTCCTGACATTATCTCTGATTTTTTGGCAATGGGTCTCATTAAACACCCAATTTATGTTTGAATACAATTTTTGTGGAGTTTATTATTTCTAAGATATTCATGGTTACTTGTTTGAATTTTTCAACACTTTTGACTTTCTCAAATAGGAATGTGTTATCTTCTTTAATGGAAGTGTTGAAAACAGTGTTGTTTTAATAAATTTAAAGGAATATGTTAGTGTCTTTTTTGTCTCTTGGCCATGCAAGAACAGAATTTCAAAGGCGTCACGTGGCAATAGGCTCTTAAGATTTTACTATTGCTTAAAACTTGCTGTACTCCCATATTCCCTTTGCACTTACAAGAAAATTAGCAAAAGTAATTTCTGCAGATATTTATTTCAGTTAACATATAGTAGATAGAGAAATAAGCTTACAAATAATAGTTTAGAAGTGGTTAATAATGAAGAATTTGAAATGAAAATAAACAAGTAGGAAAGCTCATTTACAAATTTCACTAAAATTTATCATACCTGGACATTGACAGTTGGAAAGAGATTGAAAATGGAGGTGAATGCCTTTGAAATTAGTCTCTCATTAATATATAAAAAATGTAAGTGACGAGTATCAATAAACCAAATACAAATAGTTTTTGAGATTAAACACTAGTAGTTAAAATCCAGGAATTTGTATACATGTAGTGTTTAACAGTCTAGCATACAGGCTGGTCAACGTTTCTATGAATAAAACTGAATGCAAAGTAGAATTGAACTGCATATTGAATACAGTTGCCAATGAATTCAACACTTCCACTATAATAATGAAAATTAAATTTTCACACCCAAACCAATCAAAACACAATACAGATTCAGTAAATTCACATACCATCCACATCTTCATTACAAATTTTAGAAAATTTCCAGATAATTGAACATAAAGTTTGCCCTCCATAACACAGTATTAAGAACCTCTTAGATTCAACATTGAAGAATCAAATCCCTCTAGAAAAAAAGTCAAGAAAATATGCCATAGAATGCCTAGATAGTAATATGAAATACATTGAGAAAATGAAAGGAAACCTCGAAACATACAAAAAGAATGCTTTAGGAATATTAACCAAAAGCAAACTCAATTGTGAACTATTTTTGTGAGAGGTACCATGAAATAAACCCAGAGGCCAGACTATTAAATGAAGTCTGTAAACGGATAGAACTGACTATGGGAGAGAATTTACATTTTGAAGAACAAGGATACTGCCATAAATTTGGACTTCTCGGCAGAAGACAATTTTAGCAAGTACATCAAACACAGGCACAGGATAACCAACAAACAACAACCAATAGGTCAGCAGCCAATGATGAGAGCAACAGACTATGAAAACATGTCCAGATGTTATAAATTATAGTGAAGCACATGAATAAGTTTTCCTACATTTGTTTACTTTCAGAGAAATAAATGTTTTTAAGAATAGCTTGTACAAAAGAAGAGGAAGAGATTGTTAACTGTGATTTTCTCAATATCAGAAATTTGTGAAAAGATTCATCATCATCATCATCATCATCATCATCATCATCATCATCATCATCATCATCATCATCACCACCACCATCATTGTTATCGTTAAAAAGAGTAGATGCACATTTTAAATTAAGTTAAAGATTGGCATGGTTTCCAGCATATTCTACATATTTTCCCACGGTGAACCTAGTCCCAGTCTCCCACAGGGCAACGTGGCATGCTAATCTCTAGACTTTAAAGGACAAGTTTTGTGCTACCTACTGCTAGCACTTTCTAAATAAATTTCAGTTTAGTGCAGCAAAATAAAATAAAATTTGAGAATATTTATTTTAACCAGTGCAATAGTACAGCATAACTCAATTGTCTTGTGCTCTTAGTGTAGTGAATCCAAAGAAGAGAAGAAAAACATAGAAAGTAATAATGAGTGAACAATGATATGATATTTATTTGTACAGTTTCAATTACAATTTCACTACATTGACTTTAACATCAAACATTCACTATTATGAGGGGGGACCCAAAAGAAACCGGATTGTTGTCATAGAAACATTATTTATGAACCTTTTTACAAAATTACTTCAGTCACCTTCAAAATACTCTCCATTACATGCGATGCACTTGTCAAGTCTCTTTTCCCACTGTTGGAAGCATGTTTGGAACTCTTCGAGTTTGATATTGTCCAGTGCCCTTTGCGAAGCTGTTTTTACCGCCTCCACATCGTCATAATGCTCCCCTTTTAGCGTATTTTTCATTCGTAGAAATAGGAAAAAGTCCCAGTGAGCTAGGTCCGGTGAATACGGAGCCTGGGGAATGACAGACCACCTCTGAGATGCCAAATAGTGGGTCACTCGTAAGGCCGTGTGTGCTGGAGCGTTGTCGTGATTCAGAAACCAGTCACCTGATCGCCAAAGTTCCGGGTGTTTCCTCCTCACATCCTCTCACAGATGCCTTAAAACATCCAAGTAAAAGTGCTGGTTAACGGTCTGACCAGGGGGTACGAATTCCTGATGCACAATTCCACGAACATAAAAAAGAAAATGATCGTCTTCACATTTGACCTCACTTGCCTTGCTTTTTTTGGTCTGGGAGAGTTGGGAGTCCTCCACTGGCTTGATGCTTGCTTGGTTTCTGGGTCATTCCCGTAACACCAACTCTCATCCCCTGTAATGACTTTGTTCAAGAAGTTTGGATCACGAGCAATCTCTGTTTTCAAGTCCTGACACACATTCATGCGGATGGTTTTGGGCTCCTGTGTGAGAAGGCGCGGAACAAATTTAGCAGCAACACGTCTCATGTGCAAATCCTCCCTCAAAATCCGCTGGCACGAGCTCCAACTGATTCCTGTTGCTGCTGAAATTTGGTTGATTTGGCGACGATCCTCGTTGATCTTTTGGCAGACCTTTTCAATGTTCTCCTCATTTCGCTATGTTGAAGGGCATCCAGAACGAGCTTGGTCTTCAACACACATCTCACCACGTTTAAAGCGCCCAAACCACTCGAAAACCTGAGTGCAGCTCATAGCGTCCTCCTGGAAAGCTTCCTGAAGCATTTGGTATGTCTCCATTGCAGTTTTTTTAAGTAGGAAACAAAATTTCATACACATTTCATTGTTCTTTTAAAGTTGCCATAACGACTTCGCAGAGGTAACCCGCCAACAGTCAGAGAAACACAATACCACACTTGCACATTCAGTTCTACACTGATGCGTCTGCACACTGTTTCATGAAGGTCTCTACTAATACCATCTAGTGTGAGAACCGTGCACTACGTCTATGAGTGGCAGCGCCCTCGGAGTGCGGTTTCTTTTGGGTCCCCCCTCGTATACATCCTGTACAAATAAATGAAATTGCAGACCCAAGATGTACTTGCTGACTCCGGTCCCCTGGCCATAAGCCTTTGGTTTTACTGTGCAGCTTGGTGTCATTTCTTCTTGACTTTCACTTCTTTTACCCTAATCCACTTTTCTCTTAACTTATGTAAGAATTCTCCTATACATCTATTTTTCTTTTCACCCATCCCTGTTAACATGCATAACACCACCACCTCTTTGCTCACACTGTCCCATTTCTTATCCCATATTTTTCTCCTGCTATTTGTTAACTCTTTACATTCTATCAGGTAATGAACAGTGCTCTCTTCATCTCCACAAAATTTACATATCCCTACCTCATTACATCTCAACCCTTTTAGATATATTATTCCTACTCTCATCCATGCTATGTCTTCTCTTCCAGTTTGTAACATTGATCTATATATTTTTCCCTACCCCATTCTGTCTTTAATTGCTTATAAAGTTTCAAAGATTTCTTTTCTTCTATACTTTCCCATATCTCCTGCCTATCTATGTCTTGCACTCTGATTCTCACTTCCTTCCAAAAACCACTATGATTTGACTCTGCTCTCCATAAATCTCCCATGCCTATCTTCGATACCATTCTTTCCAATTACAACCACCAACTGTTTGTGTACTTAATGCTTTTCTGTTTCATGCACAAAATCAATAATTCCCCTCTCTGCCCTTTAATACACTTATACCAGAATTTCAGTATTGTCTTTATTATTATTCCCCAACTTTTTGTATTACCAAACTCTAGTAATGCCACTTCTCTTGGTGCCAATTTAGGCAGCCGTAGTAGTTCTTTGCGAAACAATCCATACATATGATCTAATTGTGTACCTATCACTGATGTGCCCCATACCTCCACTGCGTACATTGTTCTGGATTCAATGACTGCTTCATACATTCTTTCTAACCATCTAACTGACATCTCCAATTTATTATACAAATAAAAATATTTAGTAATTATTTTCCACTGATCTTAGGAAGTTGATGACAATACTTCTACCTTCTTTATACGAGATTAATTTCATGAGCATTTGCCCACATCTTCAGTCAACACACTTCGTTGTCAAGGATACCATGTATTTACATAGTACCAACATCTGAAGACGAAACAAACCTAAAAACAGAATCAATTGCCAGTATGTCAAAATTCATTATGCGATTTTTATTTTTTTAAATAAATATTTTTTCCAAACTATTAAATCTATGGGAACATTTAATTGTTTTAATAATTTAACTTCGGGATTTATTTCATGGTTAAATGACCAAAAATGATCTGCTACGGCCGATTTATCAATTTGTTTATATCTAATGTTACGAAAATGTTTTTTTCTTTCTGGTTTCCAAACTACGTTTCGTCTTTCCAATATAAACCTGATCACAATCTAAGCAATTAAATTGATAAATACCAGATTTTTTATTATTAGGAATTTTATCTTTTTTAGAAAATTGTAATAAATTTTTAATACTATATTTATTTTGAGGAACTAAAGTTATACCAACTTCTTTAAAATTTACTAAAAATTTAAAATGTACTAAATTTACAAGATAAAGCTATAAAATTCACATTAGAAACTGAAATTAATGGATTTCTTCCTTTTTTAGATTTGAAAATAATAAGAAATAATAACAAATTAGATTTTGGTATTTATAGGAAATCTACTCATATTAATAATTACATAAAAAATAAACGTTTTAACCCTTTTCCACATAAATTTGCTGTTTTTAATAGTTTGATTTATAGATTAATATACCACTGAATAAAGAAGAATTTAATAAAGAATATAACCATATTATTAATACTGCTTTAATTAATGGTTTAATAAAGATTTTACACAAAATAAAATTGAAAAATTTAAATATCAAAAAAGTATTAATGATATTTGTACTCTTAAAAAAATAAAAGATTATTATAAATTTTAAAAATTTACTTACCATCCTTGGGTTATTAAACATTTTCAATTCTTTTTTTAAAGAAGTTGGTATAACTTTTGTTACTCAAAAGAAATATAGTATTAAAAATTTATTAACATTTTCTAAAAAAGATAAAATTCCTAATAATAAAAAATCTGGTATTTATCAATTTAATTGCTTAGATTGTGATCAGGTTTATATTGGAAAGACGAAACGTAATTTGGAAACCAGAAATAAGGAATATTTTCGTAACATTCGATATAAACAAATTGATAAATCGGCCATAGCAGATCATTTTTTGGTCATTTAACCATTAAATAAATCCCGAAGTTAAATTATTAAAACAATGTTCCCATAGATTTAATAGTTTGGGAAAAAATATTTATTTTAAAAAGTAAAAATCGCATAATGAATTTTGACATACCGGCAATTGATTCTGTTTTTAGATTTGTTTCGTCTTCAGATGTTGGTAATACGTAAATGCATGGTATCCTTGAAAACGAAGTGTGTTGACTGAAGATGTGGGCAAATTCTCATGAAATTAATCTCGTATAAAGAAGATAGAAATATTGTCATCAACTTCTTAAGATAAGTGGAATATAATTACTAAATATTTTTATTTGTATAATATTTATTACTCCACTATAACTAGCTTAATTTTCTGTGTAATCTCCAATTTATGTTTACATATTCTTACCCTTGTCATTGCTGCACATCCTTACACCATAGTCATACTCCTGTACCACTTCTACCTTTTGATCTCCTGTGACCCACTCCTCTCCCTTCCTCAGTATCGATCCTCTTTTAAATACCATTATTTTTTATTTTTTGCTGTTTATTCTTAATCCCCAGTCAGCGCAAAACCTGTGAATTGCCTCTATTGATTTTTGTAAAGCTACTACTGAAATTGCTCCTACCATTAAATCATCCGCATACAGTAATCCAGGGATCTCTTTGTTCATTATTATTGGGCAATGGGCATTGCTTTCTGTAACCCTCTCTATTATATCATCTATAAATAAATTTAATAGGATAGGACTCAATTTGCACCCCTGTCTCAAGCCTAACTTTTGTTCGGCCTCTTCCGATAGTACATTCAGCCCACATCTTAATCAGAATTTCACCCCATTATAAATTTTATCAATTTCATTTATAAACTTCTCGCTCACCCCTTTTTCTCTTAACTTCCATTTTAAAGCACCCCTGTTTATCGTATCAAAAGCTTTCTCAAAATCCACAAAAAACATATACAATCTCTCCCTTTTCCTGCTCAAGTATTTATCAATTAACTTCTTAATTATAAACACATTGCCTATATTACACAAATATAACTGTTTGTAACAAAAAACTTCACTTAAGAAAATGATGTCAATTTTTCTTATTAGTTGAGATCAATTTCACGAACCCTTGCGAGCAAGATAAGTGAAGTTTTTTGTTGCAAATAGTTATATTTGTGTAATACTTATTGCTTCACTGTAGTTAGCTTCATTTTCTATATAACAATGTCTATAGTTTACCTTTTTTCCCTAAATCCAGCTTGAAATTCTGATATTTTATTTTCTCTTTCTGCCCAATCCATTAGTCTGTTCGCTAGTATGCCTGTATACATTTTCCCAATTACAGATAGTAAGCTTATCCCCCTGTAGTTCTCTGGCCTATTTACACTCTCCTTACCTTTAAATATACAATCACATTTGTTTTCCAGCAGTCAGGTAATTTCCTACTGTCTCTCATCTTATTAAATAAATTTGTTATATTCTTTAATCCACCTGATGTTTCCCCAAATCTCTTCTAAAGCTCCTCTGGGATCCCATCCATGCCCACTGCTTTACCGCCCTTTAAACTTCTTATTTGTTGAAAAACTTCCATTTGAGTAATTTCTCTGTCTAGTATCTCATCGTATATCCTCAGTTTGCCCAACTGTATACTATCTCTATTTATCCACTCCCTTTCTGCAGCTAGGTCCCTAAAGTATTTCAGCCATTCCTGTGATGTTATCTCATTTTTAACCCCCTTCTGTTTATTGACTTCTCTCACCATACCTCATATTTTATTATCTTTTTGTTGTATGGCATCTTTCATTTTCTTTCGAATACTATCCTACCACTCATTCTTTTTTCCTTCTAATAATTTCTTGTACGCTTCTCTACTTATTACCATAATCATTCTATCTCTGCACTCCCCCGTTCTTCTCCAACAAGCCAGATTTTTAAACACTTCCCTTCTTGACCTACTGCAGTCCTCATCAAACCATCCATTACTTATTCATTTTCCCTTTTACTTTCATTTTTATCGCTGCCCTTGTAACTATTAGATAATGAATGAACAAAGAATTGCAAGGTGGTCGAAAGTGCCCTGGTATTGTTGCTATGACATTGGTAATGTTCTTTTGGCCCAGCCCTAAATTACAAATTCATAAAACTTGTAGTTGGTTTTGTCATCCTACATCACTTATATTTTAATTTTTGAGGGACTGGTTTTGGGAGCTATCGCTTCCATTTTCAACCTTGAAGGTCTGATTGTCATCTGTTGTTTTTTGAAGTTCATATTTCCACCACCAGAGAGAAGAGAGCAGATGATAACAGAAGTTAGTTGGAATGAGGTTGAAAATGGAGGCAACCTCTTCCTAAACTAGTCCCTCAATAATATAAACATCTAAGTGACAAAGTGTCAAAAAACTAACTACAAATAGTTTTTTCAATTAATTTTGATGTCACAGTTACTAAATTCCTCTGATCACACATAAAGGTAGAATAAAATTGGGCTTAACTCGCATCCCTGACGTAGCCCTTTTTCATGGGACAGTTCTCTATTTATTGCCCCTTCATATTTTATGCAGAAGATATCTTTATATAATCCTTTCAAAATAGTCCCCATTTGATTACAATCCCCATCAATAGTTTGTACCATAGTAGTTTTAGTTCTATTTGGTCAATTGCTTTTTCTAAATCAATAAAAACAATATACATGTTTCCCTTTTTATTTCTTAAGTATTGGTCTATTAGAGTTTTTAAAATGAAAAGCATAATGAATTTCCTTGCAGATATATTTTTTTTTTTAATCCTTAAGTTAACCCATAGATAGAAGTCGCAAGGGGTTAGGTTGGGGGACAACTTTGTGTTGATTCAATTTCTCACAGTTACAATGAACATAAACTCTTCCTTTAACACAAATGCTAGAACTGTCATCCTACATTCATACATCTGTAGCACCTCTGGTAATCTTTCAGAAAATTGTCCTTTGTGCACTGCTAATGTTTTCTTACACTTCTAACATACACTTTATTTTCTAAGTTTCCCGTAAATAAAATTCATATTATTTGAGATCTTGAGACTGTGCAGACTTAATACCTTCCTAAGTATCCTATCTTGAAAAATTTCATGAATGGAATTTAGTAATCGTACCTTTGTGAGCAGTGACACAAGCTTGCTGAAAATATTGTAATCAGTACATGGTGTTTCCATCATGCAGGTGATGTGCACTTATGCAGCTTGCCTATCTGGGCCTAGTTGTAGCTAATGGTCTTCCACTGTAGAGCAATACTCATTGTGTGCTTGCTCCCTGCTGGCAGTTTGGATAGGTTTCTTTTCGGGAATGTTCCTTTTGTGTTTGGGACCTGTATAAGAAATTGACGCGTGCCTAACAGACAGTCGAATGGAGTTGAATTGAGTCAAGAGTAAACATTTGAGTGCAGTGAACAGTGCTGAGTGCATTTCAGTTTTGACTTAGCAGTTCATTTGTGATTTCAACTCAAAAACTGATACGTTTGTAGCAGCACCTGGTATTTCCATTGGTTATATTATCTACACTGCCAGTATCAGTCAGTTTAAAAACGGTATGAGCATTTATGAAAATTAACTCTTTCTTCCACACTAGCCATGTGTAGGCTGATTTGGATAAGACTAAAAAATTCAATGCCATGGCCGGGATTTGAACCATGGAGACCGGGAGATCTGTGGTTCTAATCTTGGCATTGAATTTTTCAGTCTGCCTCTATGGTATGAGAATGTTCTGCACTTAGGGAATTGCAAAAATATATTGTCTCTTATCCTGTATATATCTTATCTTGTACCATATCCCAATATTCTCATGTAATGGGGTTTTCTGTACTAAATTGGATTTGTGTGAGTCTTGGTTATTTGAAACATAGCATCCATATTAATGAAAACCATGTGTCATCAGGGAATATAATTAAATTTGCAACATTTACCCAATCATTAACAATTCTTAAAATCTATTTGTTGGAGTGTAGTCAAGATGTCACATTATAGCAATTTGGGTACTGCGCTTATCTTGTAGAATTTCAATGTAGAGTTTAGTAGTTTATAATACTGAGCTCATTGAAATTGAACTTTCCTTTGAAAGTGATCACAGAGATTTTGAGGAATATATTGTAGTTCGCCAGCTTTGTCTAACCTCTTCTCAGTAAGAACGGGTTGTTTTACCCTTTAATTCTTGTCAAGGATTTAACAGTACTTTGAAAATGTATATTTGGAAATTCTCTTACAAATCAAGGTTATTTGGAAATTCTATTACAGATCAAGGTTATTTAATCTTATAAGTTGTAAGCACTAAATACATATAGTTATGAATTGCATTTGTTCAGACTAAGAGATGAACAGAAGTTGCATGTAGTTAATAGTCTGACCACAGTGTACATTGGTGTGATAGTCCAAATATCCGTTGCCATGGAGCATAGACAGGCTTGTATGTGAAAAGCCTATTATTTGCTCCTTCCGAATTGTAGTCTTTTCCTTTAGAATACATTGTGATCACACTTGTAATAGAGAGATTACGCTAGTAAAAAAGTGAGCAATACTATCTATACAAGGTTCTTGATATCTAAACCTATGCAGTGTCTTAAAATAAAGAGACTTGTAAATTTCAAGTGCTTCATTACTTTTTACTTTAAGTGTGCATAATAAAGGAGAAAAGTGTGTACGAAAGCACTTTTAAGCTTTCAGCTGAAACCGGCAATATCTTCTCGATCCTGATCAAGCTTAGAAATGAAGCTTGATATTTGTGATTTTAACTAAATCCATTGTTTTTGCTTTGAGCATGTCGCCACTGATTTGTAGAGTTGTAACCTGTTTCTGCTGGAACCATGTGAAAAGTGCAATTTCTGAATCATATCTCCCTACTGTTGATGGCTGCATTTACTTGGTTTTACAACCATTTTAACAACTAATCCAAAATAGCAATTCTGTTACTGATGACTCTACGTAGCATGGTATAAGCAATTCTTAAGTCTGAAGTAATTTCGGTTTTGATTTTGTGTCTGTTATGCGCCACCTCTTGTATGAAGTTTACTTTCTGATCTAACATATAACATATCCTTTTTCTTTTCCATTGCTATTAAACACCAACTGAGAACTGTAAAACAAAACTGCAGCTTAACAGTAAACACCAGATACCAAAAATTATCTGTACTTCTCATTGTTTGCGATGACATTGTTGCACCAAAATACTTTGGCTTAAAATACGTAAAATATCTTTCAGACCATTTAATTGTTTTAATAATTTAACTTCTGGATTTCATGGTTAAATGACCAAAAATTAATTAGAAACTTTCCATCATTTTCTTTTAAGATAAGTGTAGTTTTATGTTACAAATTATTATATTTATATAGTACTTTGTCTTTTTTACCACAACCAAAAGCTTGTGTCTTTGTCAGCAGCGATAATGAAAATATGTTTCAAGTTTCTTTTAAGATAAAGTATGTCATATGCTCATTTAATTACATAAAACTCATTTGTATTTCACTGAAATTAAATACATATAACATTTCAGTGTACAACATCTTTTGAAATAACATAATACAAAGGAGAAATCCACAGACAAAAAATTAGGTGTGTACTGGATAAACTGCAAAGGCTATGACAACTTTTTAATTGGAAAAACTAAAAGGAATTTGAACATTAGGCTAATTGACCATTTTAGGAACACCGGAAACAAAGAAATAGGCATATCGGTGGTAGCGTACCAGTTTTGGAATGATAATCACGCTATAGAACATAAATCCACTTATTAAAAGTCCAACTGCATTAACCACGTAGGAAAAGATATTCATAAAGAAATATGAAGGAAAACAGTTCAGTTTCAACACCACCTTTGAAGAGAACCTGAACTTCAAGTTCATCAAGATACCAACAGAGACACCCCAGTCGTCTCCAAGGAGTTCAGCAAATCAAAATTCACTAGTCAACATTAGCTGGGGATGTTAGGAAGGTGCTAACGAAACGTGTTCTAGGTAAACACGAGCAATATATGGAGCATTGAGTACTAGTTTGACTCAAAATTATATTAATTTTGAGTTTTATTGTATCATAGTCCTTACTTATAGGAAGGTTCTATTAATTTGAAGAGTCTACAATTTCTTGATAATGCCTTCAAGTGGAGGTGAAACGTGTTGAAAGAAAATTTATGGTATGTGAAGTACAGTGTTCTCAGTCGACTCATAGTATAATTTTAATTTAAGGTTCTATTAACATTTATCTAAATTATATTTTTTCCAGCACCTACAAATATTTACATATAAATATGAATTACTTAGAACTGGGTTACATATAAAGGAGGTTCAGCTGTGTATATACAGATTGTCCCAAAATTAGATTAACAAACTTTGGCAGCTGATAGATAACAGCATTTTAAACACTTTTTGTTAAGGAACGTTTTTCGCTGCAGTGCCTCCTTTAAGCGCTAGTCCAGTTAATGTCAAAGCAAATGTTGGAATGCACACCCATTGCGATTAACACACAGAGTGCATTGGCATGCCATGTTCTGTTATACAGTCGCAAAGACTCCTTGGATAGATGAGCAGAAGGTCAAGGACACCACGTTCTGTACATATATGAAACTCTTGTACATATGAAAGCAAGCCTAAGTTTATTCAAAACAAATTCTGAAATTCATATACACAACACTAGAACAAAGAATAATTTATTTGTGAAGTCACACAAAACAAAGATGTATGAAAATAGTTTCACATATGCTGGCTTACATCTTTACAATAAGCTACCTGAATCTATAAAAAAGATTGAATCACAACATCAATTTAAGAAATTGTTATTAAACTTCCTTAGAGCCAATAGCTTCTACAGCGTGGATGAATTTTTAAATTTGTAAATATTTAGTTAGCTACCTTAATTATAAATATTGTACTTAGTTTTTAGTTTTTAGTTCTTAGTTTTTAATTTGACGTGTCCTATAACATGTACATGTTTTAATGGATGAATCAATAAATCAAATCAAATCAACTCTTGAGAACAATCCTCCAGCTAGTACTCGTGCTATTGCTTGACAATTACACATAAGTCGTAGCATTGTTGGAAGAATTGTGCAGGAAATGTTGCTGCAACCTTTTCACCTTGAAAAGATTCATGCAATGAGGTCTGAAGACTACCCTCTTTTACAGCAGTTTTGTCAGTGATATCTGGACAAAATTGAAAACGATGTACTGCTTGTATCCCATGTCATGTTCACAGATGAGGCAATTTTCACACGTGAGCAGTAATTTAACTGTCGGAATTCAAATGTTTGGGCCTTCATAAATCCCTATGCTGCATTTCAAAGGTCAAATCAACTGAGATTTGGTGTTAATGTGTGGGCTGGTATTGTTGATAACTTCTTAATAGGGCCATACATTTTGCTGGCCCAACGCAATGCTTACAATTACTTATTATTTCTGCGACAAGTTTCGCCTGATCTAATGGAAACAGTTTCCCTTCATATCAGACAGGACATGTGGTATCAGCATGATGGGGGTCCAGTTCACTTTGGTGCTGAAGTATGTCATTTTATGATGACATATGGCAATCACTGGATAGGCAGAGGTGTGCCCATTGCCTGGCCAGCATGCTCCCCTGACTTTAGTCCACTGACTTCTTTTTATGGGGACACATGAAGACTGTAGTGTATGAAGCACCTGTTGAATTTGAAGAGGACTTTCTGGCACGAATAACCTGCACAGCTGGTGAAATAAGCGATATGGCTGGAGTCTTCATGAGAGTACAGCAGAATATGGCACGCCGATGCACTCTGTGTGTTAATCACAATGGGTGTGCTTTCCAAAATTTGCTTTGACATAAACTTGTCTAGCACTTAAACGAAGCACCACAGCAAAAAACTTTCCTTAACAAAAAGTGTTCAAAATAATGTTATCTATCATCTCCCAAAGTTTGTCAGTCTAATTTTTGGACACTATATATATATATATATATATATATATATATATATATATATATATATATATATATATATATATACACACAATAAGCTGTGTAAGGATGAAAAATGGGTATTGGGAGGAAAAGAGATTCTAGTTGTAAGTGAATTGTCATATTTGAGGATGGGAAGAAACAGCAAAGATCAGCAATGGCCAAAGCAAGAATGACTGTGACCGCAGTATGAAAATGCCTGTATCTGATTCCAGGAATGAACAGTAAATGGTATGAGAGACTTTATTTGGCCTTGGTAGAATTGAGATGGGTTTACGGAGGGGGAAATCTAGTGAGTTGATGAGGGATGGGATACAAGGTTTCTCTAAACTAATTTTGGAAGTTCCCAATAATACCGAAAATGAAGAAGCTTTAATAGAATTGGGGAAGGTGGGTGTGACAAGGTTATTGATGTAAAAAGAACTGAAATATTTATTTCAAATGCCAGAATTACCTGATGCAGATATAATGAAAGTATGCCTGATATATCAAGAAGAACATATGAGTAATATCCAGAATATGTGGCTTAAGAAAATCAAGGAACAGTTATTTAAAAATGAATTAGGAGATTCATGGGTTAAAATCGGACTGTTTAGAAAAGGTTTTTTGAAGGAAGTGAGATTGAGATTAGAGTATATGGTGCAAACTTTATTTGCACACATGAGGAAGGAACGTTCACTGTGGTACTGTGGGAATAAAAGATTACTCAGATAAGGAGAGGTATTTGTCAATTTGCACAGAGAATGAAAGAGAGGGATTAGCTTGATTTATTAAATGTTTTGGAAACTCAGGGGAATGAAACGAGAAACTATCCCATGAGTGTGCTCCATCAGTAGAGATAAGGATGATGAAATTTACATTACCTTTTAATGTAGAGCCACAGAGAATTGGAGAGAATGTCTGATTGGTGAGAAATGGCTACATAGGAATAAGGAAATTGCAATTAGGAAAGATGTTTGAATATCTAAAACAGATACAGAAATTAGGAGAGTTTTTGTGGAAGGTTAGATTAAAATGGAAAGGCATATAAAGGGATAATATAAGGTAATGTAATATGTATTTTGTAATGCTTAAAAAATTATATATTGTATACAAAAACTGTATTTTTTACACTGGATGTAACTGGTAATGAGCTTGGGCTAAGTGGCAAGTTATATTCATAATATGTAATAGCTTAGTAGAAATAAATAATTAAAATACATATACATACATGCTTTTTGTCTTTCTTTTTAAAGGCTCTTCAGGAGTTTGCAGAACTAGTCCGGAATTCTGAACCAGACGCAGTGAAGGCTGTACTTCCATTTTGGCCTCGCATATACTGTCAGTTGGCTGTAGATGTGGAACACAGAGTTCGTGAGGCTACACATCAGGCACAGAGAGCAGTGGTGTTGCAAGCAAAACGAAATCTTGCTCCATATCTTAGGCAGCTAGCTGGAACATGGTTTACATCTCAATATGATACATATCCTCCTGCTGCTTCAGCTGCTGTTCAATCTTTCCAGGTATGCAATTGTAATGGGGATGTATTCAACATTTCTCTGGGGTTCATGCTGCTGTGGACTCTATAAACTTCTGAATTTGTGAATGTGCAATTGAAAAAAAGAGTTGATCATATTATTTTAAAGCAAAATGTATTGTGTGGTTATGTGATATCAATTTTGTATGTAAAATTAGAATTTATAGAATTATTAGTAGGCGAGCATAAATTATTCCTGAACAATAAAGATTAAAACTGGTGTCAGGTATGGTGTTGAAGATTAAAAACATTTAAATGAAAATGGCTTTGAAGAAAGTAAGATTAAATGATGTAAAAGTGGTTGACCTGAAATGTGAGCTGATCTATAAACCTCTGGAACTAAGACTGCATTACGGTCACAACTTTGAGTGGCACTACAATCAGAAGGTAAGGATCCGGAAACACTTGTGATCAAGAGCAGTACTAACAGTTTTGTATTTATGTTAGAGGAAAAACATGGAGGAATGTTTAGAAACCAAGCTAAAATTTCAGTTAATGGAGGAAAAAAGCACAGACTGTTTCCAATGTCAAGCAGATAATTATGAATTATTGAGACACCATGTTCCTTGAAATTGATAAGGGATTCAAGTAGAAATAATGTATCCCTTCTGCCCCCCCCCCCCCTCCCCCCAGAAAGGAAAAAGCAGCTGTTGGCTAAATTAGGGATGACACACCTTATGATTATTTATGTTACGGTTTAGTGATTTTAAGATTTTGAATTTATATATTAATAAATTTCAAGAGAAATGAATGAATTATGTTATTTGAAAAGTTTTATGATAAATTTTTACTTACAATTTTAATGTTATTTTTAATATTATATTGTACCATTCTAGTGGATCAGTTTAGTGAAAGTTTTCTAGTAAACAATTTTTCAGTTCTGTAATTTTTCCATCAGGGAATCACAGATGGGTTTAATCTATGAAAATATGAATTCATAAAGCCTGTGACAAAAATAAATTACTTGCAATAAAAGAGATGACTCACCATTAAGTTGACCAGTGTGTCCCATGTGGAACATTGTTGATCTAGTACCTGATCACAATGCACAATTAGGTACTAATTAGCAGAATAGTTAAGGTACATTAAATTTAAAGGGAGTCGATTAATGACACTAAACAACACTTTTAAATTTTTCCAGAACATGTTTCAGAGACTTTGCCTCTATTCTCAACTGGCCATCAACTGGTTCTCATTGGTGTAGTTGACGATATTTTGTCATAGGTCTCCTCTGGTGGCGGTTCAAGGAACTTGAACAAGTCCTTCTGGGGGATGTCGAAATTGAATACTTTGTTCTTATTTTTTGAAATGAAGATTTGTTCCCTTGTGGATAGTTCTTGTTTTCCTGATGTATGTTTTAGTAGTTTTGGTTCTGGATTTATGTTGTGTCCCCCCCCCCCCCCCCCCCCCCAAAAAATGCATGGCAACTGCTGATTTTCCTGATTGTTTATATTTTATGTTTCTAAAGGGTTCCTTTGCTCTTGTTTCTAAATTTCTTTTGGTTTTTCCAATATAAATTTGACTACAGTCACTGCATTCAATTTGATATATACCAGATTTTTGCTAGATGGAATGGCATCTTTGATGTTTGAGCAAATTAGGTTTTTTAAGGAGAAATGGTTGACTGGTGCTAGTTGAATGTTTTGTTTTTTGAAGACTTTTTTGAATTTATCATAGGTCCATGGATGGTAAGTGAATTTTTTGAAAATCATATTAGTTTCTGTAGCTGAGAGGGTTGTGGTTTCCTTTATCAGCTTCTTCTTTTCTGCTAAGTTCACTTTTTTTTCTACTAATGATTTGGGAAAGTCATTTGTTGTGCTATTTCAATAATTTTGTTGTATTCTGGTTTGTATTCTTCTGCTGTGAGAGGGATGTTGACCAGTCTGTGTGCTAAACTATTGAAGATTGCCTGTTTGTGGGATCTTGGGTTGTAGCCATTAGCTTTTATGTAGTTGTCTGTCTGTGTTGGTTTTCCGTAAATGCCAAAGTTTAGTCTGTTTAGTTAAGGTACTATTTATGATTATTCCCTTTAAGGATAATTACATTGTCTACAATACTTTGGTGCACCATACATCTTAACACTGTGGTCATTTATACCTTAGTTTAATTCATACGCTTTTATTTTTTATACCATTTTTCTCTTACTTTTCACATAAAATCCTTTAGCATTTTTGTATCCTCTATCTTTTATGCCTGTATTATCCTAAATAGGTAGTCCTTTTTCACCTTTTCAGATAAGCAAGATCTTTTTATGGTTTTTTTTTATTTTATTTTATTTTTTTTTTTTTAATGCAAGTCACTAAAGCTTTTCCTTCAATTTTTAAAATACGATATAGATAAGTGGATGACATTTTTGCTATAGTTCCCAAGAGATATGTAGATGATGCTTTAAAACTTCTGAAATTAGAGAATAAAGCTATAAAGTTCACATTAGAAATTGAAAACAATGTGGTGGATCTAAAGATAATAAAAAATAAATTAAGCTTTGGCATTTATAGGAAATCAATTCACACTGATAACTATATAAAAAATAAAAGTTTTAACCCTTTGTCACACAAATTTACCCGTTTTTAATAGTTTGATTTACAGGTTGATAAACATAACTCTAAACAAGGAAGAATTTAATACAGAATATAATCACATTAATTCTGCTTTAATAATGGTTTTAATAAGGATTTTATTCACAAAAGGTTAGAAGAATTTAAGTATAAAAAAAATGTAACTGATGTTTCCACTCTTAAGAAAGTAAAAAAGGATTATATCATCCATGGGCAAATAAAAAATTCCAGAAAATGTTCAAAGAAGTTGGTATAATACTGGCACCTCAAAATAAATACAGCATAAAAAATTTACTACATTTTGCTATTTAAAAAAATCAGATAACAAATCTGGAATTTATCAAGTTAACTGTTTAGAATGCAATAAGATTTACATTGGTAGGACCAAACATAATTTAAAAACCAGAACAAAGGAACATTTCAGAATTATTAAATATAAACAGACAGATAAATCGGCAGTGGCTGATCATTTTTGGTAATTTAAACATGAAATGAACCCAGAAGTTAAATTATTGAAACAATTGGACGAACTGATAGATTTAATAGGTTGGGAGAACATTTTATTTTGAAAAATAAAGATGTCATCAATAAATTTGTGTTATCCTCGATAGATGGTAGAAAGATAGTGAGCTATTCTTCAACTTCCGGGAGTGACCAAGGTCGGTCAGTGTCAGTTGACAGGTTGAAAATGAAACAGATTTGTTTCGAAACCAGTCCCAAAGGATTGTAAATACAGATAAGTAATAGTGAAGTTGTGTTGCTGTAGTGTTTAGTTATTCTTAATACTTTACTTCACTGTCAGCAGCTTCAGTTTTTTACATCACATCTATCCAAGTTTACTTCCTTGCTGTCTTCTCTTCTTTGTACACTTAATCTAGTTCAGGCCTAACCTTCTCGCCCTAATCTTATTACATTACATCCACATACTTTTTGTTCTCCAATTTACCTTTACAGCACTAAACTTTTCTTACCTCAAGAAAATTTTTTTTTCTCTCTATGTCTTCCACTCTGGACCTTACTTCTTCCTGAAACCTCTAACTAACCTGTTGCTATCTTTCCATATGTTAGCCTTTACAAATTCCTATAAAATTCCCCTTATTCCCTGAACCCAGTTCGTCCCAAAACTGGGCTTTTCGTGCATTGTTTAACATTGCCTGGAGATATTATTTCATCCAAATGTCTTATTCTGTACCAGTATTTAAGTAGCATTTCTATTATCATATCTTTGCTACCCAATCCTCCCAACTCCATCATGCTACTCCATTTGGCAATGATATGGGTGAACCCAATATCTATTTGCAAAATGATCTATGTATTTTAGCAACTACTCCTCATCCTTCGTTACTTCTCCAGATCTCTGATCCATGTACTATTTTTGCTTTGATAATAGTATACCCTTTCCAACCAATCAATTTACATTTTTTGTATTTTTATATGCATTCTCCTATGCCATTCATCGCTAATTTTCCCTTAGCATCACACTAACCTTGTGGTCATTCCGTCTCATTATTAGACAATCTTACTCCTACATAATGAAATTACCTTAATATTTGAAACCCTTCCCCTTCCACATGACACTTTTCCTCTATTTTATAGCCTCTTTTAAATAAGTTACCTTCATCCTTTAAAAATTTATTCTCAAGCCTCAGATCTTACAGAATCAATGTACAAAGTGAAGAGCTCTTCATAGGCTTCCTAATGAAGTAAATCCTACCACCAAATCATCAACAAAGGGTAACACTGTTATATCTCTATTATATATGCTAGACAGATGTCCAACTCTGTCAATACAATAATAAATAAAATACTGTAGGGCTGAATTTACAATCTCTTCTTAACCCCATATGGATTGGAATCTTTTATTTAATATTTTTTCAGCCTAATACAAAGCTTATTATTCAAATATATACTGTGAATTGCTCTGTTAGATGTTGAACTTAATCACTTATTTCTAGTTTAAACCATAATGCCTCACTATCTATAGTTTTTAAGCTTTCTGTAGATCATATATGCCACATATACTCTATCTCTCAATAATTATTAAGCAGTTATCTACAATTGATTACAATTGATTTTATAACAAAAATGTTATCTACTATTCTCCTTCCACCTTAAATTTTTAAATTATGTTCTTCCTGTGCCTAGCAATGTACTCTTCTTTTAGAATCCATGTATATATTGTGACAAACACAACATGGCAAAGTTCACCTTAACTCACTTTATTTGTCACTAAAGTTGTTAGAGCAATTGTTACAATTATCCTCTCTTTTCACAAATACACAATGTAAACACATCTCTTTAATGTTCCAGTATGACTGTGTTATATGCACCAACTTGCATTGCTTGTAATTTCTCTGACGTACACACATTTTCCATTTTCCATAGCTCTGCTTGCCGACTCTGACACTACTCCGATATTCACAGGTCAACCCTCCTCGGCACTGCACACTCTGCTAGCAGACTCATTATATAGAGGTGGAACATACTGCACTCTTGTAGACCAATTCACAACCTGGACAATACTGCACTCAACTTATTCTGAATTGAACTGTGAATGCAACTGACTCAACTGCTAGGCACTGCCTTTTTATACCCTTCCGGTTGTAGCAAGAAAGTTCTCGAAGTGGAATGCTCTCCATATCTGCAGTTTGAGTGGTCTAGAAGGTTTTGTGCAAAGACAGTGGAATGGTTTGATTTACACTTCATTTCTGCATGGCAGGCATCTGCTGTCACTGTGACAGTATCTTTTTTCAAAATGGACAATAAATTGATTTTCCCTTACCTGATGCCTGAAGGCGTAAGGGATAGAAAAAGATTTTTGCTTCCTCTTTATAAATAGGTGCAATTATACTCATCTTCAACTTAAGTGGTACCTTCCCCCTTTGATATATTTATCAAGTTGACCAGCATTTCATTTCTATCCCTGTTCTCTGTTTCTTCCAAAATTCCTCTGGTATACTATCAATCCCAGTAGTTATTTCTTAATCTTTTTGTTCCTTCTCATACTTCTGTTGCAGATATTTTATGTACACCATCTATATACCCTATATCTAAAGACAAAGGGATCAAGTCTATTTCAATTGAATTCAATTTCATTGTGTAAGGACTATTATACAATGAAGCACAAAATTATATGAATTCAATTTATTCATACAGCTTGCTATTTACAATATTTTATCTACATTACATACTACAGATTTCTCAATGTAGTTATGTAAATATTGGTGCCATTTTCCTTCCTAACTCTGCTAGCTCAGCCTACTTGGCTCCCAGGCCTTTTAGCATTGCTGAGTAGCATAGACACCCTTCCATCCTCTACTCTAGTTTGCTTTCTGTTTCCCCTTGTTCTAATAATAATAATGATAATGATAATTAAGAATAATAATGCATTTGTCAATAGACCGCAAAGCAGTTTCTGACATTGTCAGTTATTACAATATTTACATGCATATATACAACTTAAAATTATACAACTTACAAATACAAATGCCAATAGAATTACGGTACATCAGTTGTGTACAATGTCTTGTTTATTATAAATTATGGAAACGTAGAGTCAGACTGAAAAATTCAATGCCATAGCCGGGATTTGAACCATGGATCTTCTGGTTTCCGTCCAGCCGCACTACCATTGTGCTACTATGGCCAACGTGCCGATATGACATTAAATTCCCCAACTGACTCGTATTTTCCCGGTAAACCACTTAGGAGTTCTCATAAACACATGAGACAACTACCCGCCTATGGCATTGAATTTTTCAGTCTGACTCTACGTTTCCACAATTTAGCCTACACACGGCCAGTGTGAAAGAATAATTAATTTCCATTAATTAACCTAATAGTGGTTAACTATAAAGCCTGGGTCTTAAAGTACTTACATGTAGTAAGTCGCCATTAAGGTAGTTGTCTCATGTGTTTATGAGAACTCCTAAGTGGTTTACCGGGAAAATACGAGTCAGTTGGGGAATTTAATGTCATATCGGCACGTTGGCCATAGTAGCACAATGGTAGTGCGGCTGGACGGAAACCAGAAGATCCGTGGTTCAAATCCCGGCTATGGCATTGAATTTTTCAGTCTGACTCTACGTTTCCACAATTTAGCCTACACACGGCCAGTGTGAAAGAATAATTAATTTCCATTATTATAAATTAGTTGTTCTTTCACACTAGCCGTGTGTAGGACGCACTATGAAAGGGTAGATCCAGACTAAAAAATTCAATGCCATAGCCGGGATTTGAAGCACAGATCTTCTGGTCTCCGTTCTTGTTGTTGTCCCCATAGTTGTCTCATGTGTTTTTGAGAACTCCTAGTGGTTTACTGGGAAAAACACGAGTCAGTTGGAGAATTTAATGTCATGTTGGCACGTTGGCCATAGTAACTCAATGCTTGCCTCGGTAGTGTTGATGGTAGCATGTCTGCCTCACGTTCAAGAGGTCCCGAGTTCAAATCTCGGTCAGGGTGAGTTACTTGGATACAGTTTTTTCCGGGGTTTTCCCTTATCCTAGCGCCCATTTGAGCATCATTTCATCCATTCCATTCATCATCCGATATGACTTAAAAAAGTTGTTGTTGTTGACTAATGGCACTGGGGATTAGTTGATTTGCATCATTTTCCCCCTAGCTTCCCAATATAAAGCCTGTAGGTTCCCACTTTTGAGACCATTACATTTGTCCAAATGGTGTTTGTTCATGATGACATCCTCTTTACAGATAGTACATTTGGGTGTAGGTATGCAGTGTATTTTATAAAGGTGTTCTGCAAGACAATCATGGCCTGTTTCCATTCTAAATAGGGTCACTGCAGTTTTCTTGGTAATTTTTGTATGTCAGTTTTGTCTCCAATGTTCTTATAATCCTTGTCTTTTAGTTTATCTTCTTCATCAAGTCTCTGCTGTCTTTTAAAATGTAGCTTAATGTTGTTTAATTGTTTATTAATTTCAGTTTGTCTTACAGGTTTTATATTTTGAATTGCACCTTTTTTTGCTAGTTGGTCAGCATGTTCATTACCTAAAAGTCCAACGTGGGCTGGAATCCATTGCAGGGTGACATGGTTTCTTGATTCGACAGCTTTAATTAAACTTCTTATTTCTTTTATGTTTCTTGTTTTTATAGTTCACAATCCCATCTATGGCTGATTTTGAATCTGTTAAGATAACTATGTTTTGCTTTATGTACGGTCTGTACAGGACATTCTGCAGTGCTGCTTTTATGGCTGTTAGTTCTCCATCATAATGGTTTGAAGTTTCGTCTAGTGTTAGATACTGTGCAAAATGTTTGCAGTATACTCCTGCATCAGCATCTTGTTTGTTAATAAAGGATCCATCTGTATAAATTCGGAGCCATTCTTTTTCTGGATATCTTTCATTTTCTGTGGCTATTGCTATTGCTCTCATTTCATCTGCTAAATTGTTTTGCTTATGTATTGTATAACAGGTCATTCTTATAATGTATGTCAATATATTCTGTTTGGCTTGTTTCCTCTATTGTTATATTTGTTGTTATTATGTTCTTGTGTTTTGAGTTCAATGTATCATTTAAAAAAGTTAAAGAATGTAAACTACAAAAAAAAAAAAAAAAAAAAATAGTATCTCAATGGTTTAGAGTGGCTGGACGGAGACCAGAAGATCGGTGGTTCAAATCCCGGCTATGGCATTGAATTTTTCAGTCTGGCTCTACCCTTCCTTGTTTATTAGATAACTGTTAAGCTCCTGTTTAAAAGTATTTTCTGATTTAGCTGACTTTACAGAATTTGGTAGTTTATTGTATAAAATCAGTTCCATTACGTTTGGATCTTTAATACTACTATTTATTAGAAAACCCTGTCTAAAAAAAATCATTGTTGTGCCTTGTGTTATAATTATGTATATCCCTATTTTTCAAGTTATCCTTCCTCAACCCATAAATTATTACCCTATTTACATATAATGAAAATACCATAAAACTTTGCTTTTCCCTGAAGTACTGCCTACAAGAATCCCTATAGTTTAGTTGATACATTATTCTAACTGCTTTCTTTTGTAATTTTAGTAATCTTTCCATATTTGATATTGCACTACACCCGCAATTTCAATTCTATACACTGAGGAAATGTGACACCATAGTAGATAATTTTTAATTCTTTTTCTTCTAGAAGATTAGAAAAGTGCCTAAGCAAGTACAGTGACTTACTGATTTTCCCACATGTACTGAATATGTTCCGACCATGTAAGTTTTTGATCTATAATAATGTTTAGAAATTTATATTTATTTGTAACATGTATGTTGTAATCTGTATTATCCAGTATTACCGAGACTTTATGCGTTGCCGAAAATTCATAAACCAGGAGAGAAAATGAGGCCCATAATCAGCAACATAGATGCACCTACCTATAAGTTAGCCAAACATCTAGCACATACATTTGCATCACTTCCACAGTTCCACAGCCTAGCCATTAAAAATTCATTAGAATTAGTAGACAGGATCTCAAATTTGCATTTGGACACAGAAGATAAACTAGTATCATTTGATGTCACCTCTCTTTTTCCCAGTATTCCAACAGATGAACTCATGCTACTCCTCAAGAAATGGCTCATACAGACTAACATTTCAGTAGAAGAAATAGAAGATCTCACAAAACTTACTCATTTATGCAAACATCAAAATTTCTTTACATTCAACAGTAAATTCTATCAACAGACCTCAAGCTTAACAATGGGCAATCCACTTTCACCTTTCCTAGCCAACCTCTTTATAAGCCACTTTGAAACACATATTGCATCATCCTTCCCATACATCTTCAAATACTGGTGTAGATATGTGGATGATATTTTTGCCATTGTTCCACACAAATTCATTCAAGATTCCTTAAAACTATTGAACATACAGAATAGAGCAATGAAGTTCACAATAGAGATAGAAAAAGATGGCTACCTACCTTTCTTAGATCTGAAGATAATCCATGAATTAAATAACATATCTTTTGGCATCTACAGGAAGCCAACACAAACAGATAACTACATCAAGAATGATGTCTAAAACCTACACTCCACAAACATGCAGTTTTGAACAGCTTAGCACATAGACTAGTCAACATCCCATTGAAACAGAATGAATACAACAAAGAATATAACCACATGATTAACATAGCTGCAATTAATGGATACAATAAACAATTAATAGAAAAGAAAATTTGGAAATTCAAGAAACAGAAACACATATTGGATACAACAATATAAACAGAATCAAAAACTGAGACACAGTTCAGGAAATTCACATATCATCCCAGAGTGCATCATAAATTCAAAAAGATATTCAAGAAATACAACATCACCCTAGCCCCAATAAATACATTCAGTTTAAAAAACTTATTATGCAACAACCTGAAAGACCCAGTACCTGAAAACAAGAAATCGGATATATACAAAATCAACTGCTCAGACTGCAATAAGTTCTACATAGGAAAAACCAAAAGAAATTTACATATTCCTGTAGATTACAGGAACATATGAGATGTGTGAAATACAAACAAATAGAAAAATCAGCAATAGCCCACCATTTCTGGTCTACCAATCATGAAATTGTACCAAATATAAAACTATTAAAACCAGCCAGTAATGCAGCCGAACTCGATGTTTGGGAAAAGTTGCTAATTATAAAAAACAGTATACTTTAATTTTGAATTGCCGCCTGAAAACTCTCTTTGGAAGTTCATCTCACAGACAACAGATGCCATCACAGACAACCAGCTCACTTCAGGAAACCACGGATCCAACCAGTCGGATAACTGCTGACGATGGGGACAAACCGTTCTCCGAAACATGTCCAAGTAAGGATAATTTAAGTGATGTTTGTGTTTGAATTACCGACTCATTACTTTCAAATGTTAAATACATCACTGTTTCTAACCTTTTGCTTCAAATAATATTATATACAGTTTGTTTCCCTTTTCTGAATCCTGCCTTAAATTCTGATATCTTTCCTTCTGTATCCACCCAGTCCCTTAATCTATTTGCTAATATTCCTGAATATACTTTACCTAATACAGATAATAAGCTTATTCCTCTGTAACTTCTTGGATTAATTTCTCCTCCTTTCCCTTTAAATATTGATACTACCATACTTTCCAACACTGTGGTATCTCTTCATTCTCTTTAATTTTATTTAACACATTTAGGCTTTTTTATTTAGCTAACATATTTAGGCTTTTCTTACTATTGCTGTATTTTTTTTCCAAAAGTCTCCTGGAATCCCATCTATCCCCACCACTTTACCATTTTTTAGGTTTTTTAACTGTAGGTGTACTTCCACCAATGTAAATTAACCATCTAGTATTCTGTTTTTTACTATTTCCCTCCCCAGTATTCTAATAACTGTATCTACTCCTTTGTCATCTCCTAATCAAGTCTCTAAAATACTCTAACCATTCCTGAAGCAATGGTGAAGATTATTACTTTAGGTTCTATTCCTAGTGGGTCTTCAAAATAATTACACCATACTTTTGGTGCTATAAGACTTTCCCTTTGAACACTTTTATGCATTCCTTGGATAATTTGTCATACCCTGCAAGTATCGTTTTTACTGCAGCTTCCAACAATTACTACTTATTTTCTCACTCCATTTTTTCAGTACTTTAATTAAACATCTATAGCTCCTTCTTAATGAGTAAGGACCATGATGCAATGTAGCACAAAATTATGTTAATTTACACTTTCATTTTATTGTTATTAAAGTTTACCTTGATTCTTGTCCTCCACCTCCTCAATAGCTATTCCCAACACTTTTTAGCCCTATTGCATTCCTGATCAAGCCATCCCTTTTCATTTGCTTCATATTCTTTAGTTTCATTTGACCCATTATGAAAAGTAGAATCAGGTAGAAAAGTTCAATGCCATAGACAGATTTGAACCACAGATCTTCCACTCTACATGTAGCTGCTTTATCACTGAGCTACCGTGACAACATGCTGGTACAGCATTAAATCCCCAACTGACACATTTTCTAAGAAGACCATGAGGAAATCTCAAATCAAGATCACACATGCCTGTGGCGACTTACAATTCATAAGTACTTAAGTCCTGGGCTTTAAGGTTTTTTAAAGCGGAATCAATGATAGTTGATTGTTCCAACACATACAAACTATGTATAGAAAAAATTTGCAAATGAGAATCAGAACTGAAATATTCAATGCATTAGCCGGGATTTAAACCACGGATCTTCCACTCTGTGTGGCTCCTCTACCACTGAGCTACTATGGAAACATGCCGTTATGACATTAAATTCTAAATTCCCTGACTGACTTACATTTTCTTGGTAGACCACGAGGAAATCTCATATTAGGATCACACATCCATTGTGACTTACAGTATGTAAGTAATCAAGTCTCTGGCAGTTCAGTTCTGATTATGCCTTTCCATAGTTTTCCCTTATCCTGAAAGATGAATATCTGGTAACTCTAAGCTCTATGGACCTTGGCTCATTTGAACATCATTTCACCCATTCATTATGCAATATGGCTTAATATTGGAGGACATAAATTTAAAAAAAAATCAAATTTTTCTGGAAATAATTGTCACAAATTACTGGTGATTACAACATTTTTCTAAATGTGGATTTCCATTAATAACACTGGCCTGCAGAATTTTTTTTTTTTTTTTTTTTTTTTTTTTTTTTTGCAGAAGGTTGAGGTGATTTCAAATGTCTAAACCATTTTTGCCTATCACATATAGTTTTTTTGCTATTTAAAATCAAAATGTTACATATTGTTGTAACTTTGATAGAAAACACCATAGCAGAGAATGTATGTAATTTTAATGGGACATGATCAAATTGCATTGAATGTATAAAAAAGTAACACGTACACTGCTGGAATATATGAATCTCACTACAAGAATACTACTGTTTGCTACACTTTGATGTGAATGAATGCTGTGTTGATTTGAGTTTGCATTATCTCAGTAGTGTTATCTTGCACTACACACCAGTAATAATCTGACATTATGGAGATGTCCCATCGCCCCTGATATCTTTGTTCCAGTTCTTAATGGAAGCACTCACCATATTCCTCGATGAATACTCTTAAATTTGCAGGAAAATAAACTAGACGACTGTACAGGAAATGTAATTTTAAGCTCATGTGGCAACCCAATTTCTGGAAGTTGTACAGCATAGTTTTGACAATCTGGTGGTAGTTGACATCTTCAGCATTGCTCAGTCGCCCGATATGACTTAACGTTGGAGGATGTAAATTAAAAAAAAAAAAAAATTAACTTTACTCAGGAATTTGTTGTAACCATCCTTGAATGATTCCCATGCCTGAAGCTGTTTTTTGTTCATTGTCGTACTGAATGTCAAATCCTTCATACATTTCTGAATTTGAAGGCCATCAAAAACATCTTCATTAGTTTTGGCATCTTACAGTCAGTCCGCCTTAGTAGTGTAGATGGTAGCATGTCTGCCTCACGTTCACGAGGTCCTGAGTTCGAATCTCGGTCAAGATGAGTTACCTGGATAAGCTTTTTTCCGGAGTTTTCACTTATCCTGACAGATGAATGTTGGGTAACTCTAAGGTCTATGGACCCTGGGCTCATTTGAGCATTTCACCCATTTCATTCATCGTCCGATATGACTTAACATTTGAGGACGTAAATATAAAAAAAAAAAAAAAAATCTTACAGTCCTGGACATTTCTGACAGAGGTACCAAACTCTTCGCATACTGATAGATACAACCTGAAAAATTCAATACCATGGCCAGGTTTTGAACCACGGATTTCCAGGTTTCCATCCAGTGGCTCTTATCCATTGTCCCAGCCATGGCATTGAATTTTTCAGGTTGACTGTATCCATCTAAAACCTTAGCCTATATACCGCTAGTGAGAAGAAATGATTAATTTGCATCAATTAGCTTAAATAATAAGAGTTAAATGAAGAAGCGTGGGATTCAAGTACTTGCAATAGTAAGCCACCACAAACAGTGTATCTCGAATACGAGAGCCCCTAGTGGTTTACCAGAAAAATATATGAGTCAGTTGGAGAATTTAATGTCAGGACGGCATGTTGGATATGGTAGCTCAATGGGTAAGAGCAACTGGATGGAAACCAGGAGATCCGTGGTTCAAATCCCAGCTATGGCATTGAATTTTTCAGGTTGACTCTATCTAAAACCTAAGCCTATATAGGCTAGAGAGAAGAAATGATCAATTTCCATCAATCTTCATAATGCCCAATTTTGTATGCAAAACACTTTGAAGATGAATTAATGGACAATTTACAATGTTCTTTTCTCCAGACATGAATCGTTTCCTCTTGGACCACTTGGACACTAACCAGTGACAATCCCTGTCCTGAGAGTCCCACTCTCACAGAAAACATGGGAATTTTGTATATGCCCCTTGCTACTCTAATATGATATTGCACACTTTTAAATCACAGGCCAGTAACCATCTGTGTTCATTGTAATTCAGTTTCTGCAACATCATAGGTAAACTGCAATAGTTTCCACGAAGAGATATTGAATGGGCGACTGACACTGGAACAAGTTTATTTCTATTGTGCAGAAGAACACTGCCCGCCTCAGTAGCGTAGATGGTAGCATGTCTGCCTCACGTTCAAGAGGTCCCGAGTTCGAATCTCGGTCAGGGTGAGTTACCTGGATAAGGTTTTTCTGGGGTTTTCCCTTATCCTTAAAGACAAAGAATATTGGGTAGCTCTAAGTCCCATGGACCCTGGACATATTTGAGCATCATTTCACCCATTTCATTCACCGTTTGATATGACTTAACATTGGAGGACTAAAATTACACAAAAACAACAATACCTTTGAAATTTCTTTTACTGGAATCAATAAATAGATGGCAGTTTTTGGTTGGTAAATAATTCCAATACTAAGAGTCAAGCCAGAGGTATCACAGCAAAGCACAAGTTCTCTTTGGCAACAAAACTCTGCCGGAATTCTTCCTCCCAATTTCTGTAACAATATGAATTTTTCTTAGGAATTAAAAGATTTCTCTCCTTTAACCTTGATCCTAATAGTTAATGCTTTTCTTTAGTGAGTCCTAGGTCACTCTGATTATAAAGATGTGAAGTTTTATCCTCAACATCCGATATAAAGGTATTTTCACCATCTTCTGCACCTGAAGATGATGATGAAACACTCTCTGGTAACTGTATTGGCAGTTTTGGGGCAGGAATATCAGGCCCATGTTGTGTGGGGTTATAGCAGATGGAAGACAGGTATACACAATTTGCTTTTTGTTTTACGTATTGAATCCAGACACTTTTCATACACAAAAATAACAGTTATAAAAATCTTTTATTTGATCTCGTAAAGTCATTGGGATTCCGAATGACAGTGTGGGCAACAACCCTTGTACCATTGCCGCTGGTTTTTTACACACCTTTTACAAACAATATGGGGTGCAAAATCCTTGTCCTGATCACCGAAGTTATAATATGCCAAGTGCAGACTTTTTATAAATGGCATAATATTTCGCTTTTGGCAATTGTATACTGGCCACATATACAACAAACAGAGTGGTGATTTTTCCACACATTTTCACCTCCGAACATCATATCAGTTGCCATTTTAACACAAACACAAACACTCAATCGACTTCATGTCACATTGTAACGAGTAGACAAAGGCATGACACACGTTCTTAGACTCTACTCTCAAGTTGCAGAGGAACACAAACTTGGCATTTTGACCTTCCTTGACACTGCACATGCATGAAATGCAACTGTTCTATTTGTTGTTGTGGTGGTGGTGGTTGGTGGTTGGTGGTTGGTGGTTACCTACTCCCCTCTAAAATAGAGCACATACAATACTTTGTTTCAGACATGTCCATGTCTGCATTACATACAACCAATCCAAACCTCATTTAAAACAATGAAGCTCCATTAGCATATACGTGAGACGGAATTGTGACAAATCCTTATGTGATAAGAAACAACTGGTATTTTTCACATAAGGACACTAAATGTAACGTTTATCACACATGATTGTTTTTTCTGGAAAATCTTTTGTAATTGATTAACGGCTAGAGAGAATGAGGAAAAATGAAATCTTCACTACTGTTTCTCTTTGCTAACCTACCTTTCTCTCTGATTTGTAATTGCCAGTGTCTTTGTCCACTATGGGGGATATAGCGTACTTCATGAAGTGTTGGCATGACATAGCGAGGTTATGCATTTCTAAGCCCATCTGTGGTAGAATTATAAAAAGGTTACTCCATTCTCATAATTGCTTCACTTCTGAAAGATCACTACAAGGCTATACAACATTTACAGATCTTGGAAGACTGTTGGAGAATTATAGAAATCAGAAATATAATTCTGCCAATATTTTATAACCATTCCTTTATATCCTTGAATATCAGGGGAATTTTTTAATTGTTTATTTGGAATGTAATAAGTTGTTAAAGAGAAAAATTCTGAGATGTAAAGGAGATGCTTCAGCACAAAAATCTTCTATAAGATTGTAGAATCATTTTGTAAAGTATATGGGGAAGAAGTAGTAAATTAAGTTAATTCAGTCATTCGAGATTGGGTAAGCCAGCTTGTTATAATATAAAATATGATTATTATGTTTGGATTTCAAGTGCTGAAGAGAAATTTATTGTTGCATAATCATCAATCAGATAAAGTAAAACATTTGAAACCTGCAGAATGAAGGAATAGTTCTGTTTAGAAGGGACAGTTAAGTCTATATGTCAGTTGTAATGGTAAGTGTATTTTAATTACAGGATGCCTTTTCGTCCACCAAGGTTACAGAAGCCCTTGTATTCTGTCAGGCGGAAATACACAGCTACATACATGATAATCTGATAGTGCATACAGCGCAATCACTCAGCAATCCAAAGTGAGTATATATTAATCATTATAGCTTTACTGAAAACAAGGAGGAAGCTTAGTTACCTAAAATATCTAGAAAATGAATTCATCTTTATCTCTTAATGGCTGCTTTAGCAGTAAAGTAAAGCAGTAAATATTCCTCACAATATTCTGTTGGTATTGGGAATGAATGACCCAAAGTACAGCTTTGCTTCATTAGAGGTTAACTTCAAACTGGCAGATTAACATTTTTCCTCCTACAACTCACCTGTTTGAATATTCTTTTGACTAAACCCTTGTCTATTCTTTAAAAGAATATACAGCTCATATTTTCAAGACAATGTTCATATATAACATATAAAATATTGGTGTATGCTAATGATCAGATGTTTTCCTAGGAAAACAATTGGTATAAAAATGGTAGGAAATAAAGTAAGTGAACAAGTACAGTGTCATTTAAAGGCCTTAGAAATGGGATAGAGAATTAGAACAAGAAGCGTGCAATCAACTTTGAAAGCTATTAGAAAATACATTATAAAGAGGCAGGGAAATATTTTTATTAGTCCAAACAAATGGGTCTTATATTTCCAAAACCTGTCTGAAAGAGAGAGTGAAGATCTAATTGTGCTGGAATAGTGCTGCACAGTTTTGTAGATGTTGTATATTTATAAGAAATAAAGTGGTAGGAATTTATGGATTGCCCACAGAATTACTGAAAATTTGTAGTGAGAATCAGGAAGGGTTGTCATGTTAAACAAGGTTAATGAATTTATTTAAAGAGAAAGAGTAGCTAAGAATTTGCTTATAGCAATTATATTTCCTACATCAAAAGAAGAGGTAATCAAACTCAAATAATGATAGAGGAATAGCTTTATTATATAATATGAGCAAAAGTTTTACAGGCATATTGACAGAAATAATATAACAGTGAGTTGAGAAATTAGGCAAATGAGTCAACCTTGTATATACTTTTCTTGTAAGTGGAGAAAAGTATATACAAGGTTGACTCATTTGCCTAATTTTAGTAACAGTTGCACTCCACTTTCTGAAATACTTCTTTTTATTCTATATAGTGAGTTGAGGTTAATAACAGATCTCCATTCCATACTGGCTTCAGAAGAGGCAAAAAGATAACTGATAACTAGAGAGTGGAAGTTCAGGCAAAAATTTGTGAAGTTAATTGCACACAGGAATAGATCGTCAACTGAGTCATCAACTCTTACTGTTGGTGGAAGGTCGTGTGCATTGGCTATGCCAAGTAAGTCGGAATACTTCTGTAGGTGCAGCAGAAACTAAAATGCGTTCTCTAGAAAAATATAGGATATTCCCCTCTGTGTAAAATTTGGAATGAATTTTAAAATCATTGGCAGGTTCTAGAGAAAATTGTAATGCACAAAAAAGAAACAATAGCACCCCCTTTTCATTTAAATTTGCTCCAGTCACATCATGCGAGGTAGAGAGAAACTTTTCCCAACACAGAGCATGTCTGGAGGAGAACAGAAGATCGTACTCACTTGAAACCTTCAAAATGTATATTGTTCACTGTAACAAGGCATATGCACATGCATAAAGTAGTATTGTAAGAACGAATTAGCTTTTAATTTACTGTGCACATTGTACATATTAATGATTCTTTTGTTTATATTCATATATCTGTAAAGGATAAGCTTGTTTTGTGAATAAATGTGTAATATATTCTATGACACTGGGTCCGACATGTTACTGTTTGATAAATTACTGTAGCCCGTGACCTTGATTGTATCCGATTGCATGGCACTCAACCCCCCCCCCCCCCATATGTTTACGACATGCAGGTAGTTTATAACCCTGTCACTACTAACTTGTTCTATTGTTTTTTTTGTATCTTTTGTTTTGGCTAACTTCCGGGCCCTACTGATAACGTATTGGTGAGTGGTATATCAGTAAGTAAATATTTAGCAAGGAAGAGGAGCAAATTGTACAGTCTTTATTGGTTCAGAAAAAGCATATGATTATTGTGGTAAGTGAAATACTTAGGTATAAATTACAGATCAAAGGTTTGAGTAACAGTGATAGAATTACTGAAAGAATTGTATTATCAAAACATATTTTGGATTAAATATGGATTTAGTGAAGTTACAAAAGAGAGCTTGCAAGATATAAGTTTAGTGCAAGGATACAAATTAAGCCCTATCCTATTTAATATATTTATTGATGACATTTTGGAAATCATGTAAAACTACTCAGTAGCCATGTGCCAGTAGTTAATAACAAATTCCTGGTCTAATGTTTGCTGATGATTTGATGGTGATATCATTATTAGTAATAGGCTTAAGAGTAGTTATAAAGTGCCTTTACAGGAAATGGGGTTTGAAAATGAACCAGAATAAAAACAAACAAGTTATTGAAAAAGTTATTTAACTTAGAAGTCAGCTTGGAGCTTTAGAATCGTTTGATTTAACAATAGACAAACATGGATTTATGGTATTTCTATTGGTAGAATCCTGTCCTCCAGAAGAATTTTGTAAAAGTGTGACTTAGAAACGAGTCATTCATGAATTTTTATCCAGATAATGCTCTTCATGATTTTCTTAGTAAAGAAGTAGGAGAAGGATTATTTGCCAAAGCTAGCTTTAGTCTTTTGACAAGAAAAAGCAGCAAAAACCCAAAGGAAGAGATTTTGAAGATGAAAATGTATCTTCTGCCAATTCTCTCGTTGCTTGCAAGTCTAGTCAAAGAAAACAACAGCGATTTTTTGTACTAAACTTCACAGCAGTAAAGAGTGTCATGTTGTGCAGCAGATGAGCTTAGAAGAAAAGTATGTAAGGTAGTGAAAGAAAAGTGCTATTTCTCATTATGCGATATTTGGAGCAATGTAGTAACAGTGACGTCCAAATTAATTCATAAAACTATTTGTAGTAATTTATCATACTACATCACTATATTTTAATTTTTGTAGGAATAGTTTGGGAAGCTGTGGCTTCCATTTCCATCCTCGAGGGTATGACTGTCATCTATTGTTGTTGCCTACAGGCTTCACTCTGGTGGTTGAACAATTACTGATGAGATTTTGAAGTTTATTAATTGGTCTTTGTGTTTCCATATGTTCTCATGTTTGAGGTTTGATCATCAAGCAGATAATTGTAAAGCAAACCTGAGATGCTATTTATGCAAAAGACACATACTGTTATATGCCCAAAGCTAATTGCACAAAAGGCACAACAAATACCAGAACCCAAGATGGAAGAGAAACCAGACATAGTTACCCAGGAACATTCATAGTGCTGCAAAAGAAGTTCTGTTGCAAACCCTGTGTGTGAAATTGAAACACAAAGGTAAAGAGAAAATAGTTTAAACACTGATGGAGAATAGGCACAACAGTGATACATTTTACTGAAGACAGGTAATGAAATGGGATATGGTCCCATAAAAACAGAAACAATGACACACAAGTTGTTTGGAGGAACTGGAACTTGTGAAGAAGGGCTTAATTTTTATGAAGTAAGTGTAAGCTGTTGCAAAGGTTCATGCATGACTGCTCTGCTGTCATTAGGATAAAAGGTAATATGTGGTATGTTTTCTGAGGTTGAAGTTTGGAGGTGGATGAAAGAACTGAAGGCTGAGAAGATAGGATTGCAGACATAGTATAATCGAATCCACATGAAGTGGAAATGCTCTTGGGAGCAGGTGTTGCTACTTTCATTTTGATGGGTGAAGTGCATAAACTAGCATACGGATTGATTGCTTTGAAGACAGACCTTAGTTGCACAGTGACAGGAAATTTGAAGAGAAGAAAAATGATTACATAAAAAATGAAGCTATTAATGAAAATGATTCATTAGTGAGAAAAACTACTTATCTGTTCATCCAATCTGTTTCTCTAGCTGGTCTGTGGAACCTAGAAAGTATAGGCATATCTGATCCGTCAGAACTAAAATCAAGAAAAGACATGGAGGGACCTGTGTGTTGCTACTTCTTACATACAGTGAAGGTTGCTAATAATGACAGATTTGAATTGAAAAGTTTTTACATAATAATGAGATTCCTGAAAGATGGTTACTTTCCATCACAAACCACATGGTGAAAAAGAAAAGATATAAAGAATGTGGAAACTTTTTTAGGAATAGGAGAAGAAAGGTATAATTGAGGAGGTTTCAGAAGAAAATTAACAATTTTATTAATATAATTTTCAGTTGAACTAATACTCAGTGCTCCACTTATTGCTAGTATTTATTTACCTAGAATGCATTTTGTTAGGATCTTCCTAACATCATCTGCTGTTGTCGACTAATAGATGTTGGTTTGGTGAATTCCTTGGCGGCGATAGGTGCATCTCTGTCGGTGTGTGTGTGTGTAGTGTTTAATGCCCACTGTTACTACATACAGCACCGCAGGCGGTGACATTGATGATACATGAGATGAAGATGGAGCACCGCTGGAATGAGATGGCGGGGGAAACCCGAGGTCCCAGAGAAAACCCGCCCCAGCGCCGTGTTGTCCACCACAAATCTCACTTTGCGGTCACCTGGGATCGAACCCGGGCCGCCTTGGTGAGAGCCAAGCAGTCTAACCACTGAGCCACGGTGCGGCCATCTCTGTCGGTACCTTGATGAACTTGAAGATTGGGTTTTCTTCAAAGGTAGTGTCAAAATTAAACAATTTTCTTTCATATTTCTTTATGAAGATTTTTTCCCATGTGGTTAATGCAGCTGGAACTTGGACACTTTTTAATAAGTGGATTTCTCGTTCTATATCATGATTCTCCTTCCAAAAATGGTACACTACTGCTGATTTATCTATTTCTTTGTTCCTGATGTTCCCAAAATGCTCTTTAAGCCTAATGTTCAAGATCTTTTTAGTTTTTCCAATGTAAAGGTTGTCACAGCCTTTGCAGTTTATCCGGTACACACCTGATTTTTTGTCTGTGGGTATCTCCTTTGTATTATGTGATTTCAAAAGGTGTTGTACACTAAATTTGTACCGTGATATAAGGAAATCATCTGTGATATAAGGAAATCATCTATAAGTATTTGCCAGAGAAGAAGGGAGAAATTATTTATGGCTTCTTTGGTGAAAAAAGGAAACAAGAAGTCAGCTGAAAGTCTTACTTCATTGTTGAATGGTGTTTAGTTTGAGTTATAGCCCATTTCCTTGAAGGATTACTAGATCTTCACTAACAATGAAGCGAAGAGCATAAAATAATAGCCAAGAAGTTGAGGCACTCTTTTTATCTACATAACTACATAACTTCCATAAATATTGAGGAAGAAATGTACAACTTCATAGAAGAAGTCACAACTTTTTTTAGCAAAGGCACGTTGGAATTGTGAAAATGGAAATATACAGAACAAAATTCTCGTGGAAGTAATCTGCTCAAGATGACTTCAGTATTAGGACTCCATTAGAATAAAACAGATATTTTGCGTGAGAAAATTAACTTCATTACAAATGTTGAGGAAGTCAATTGGAGAAATGTCTTGGGAGCTGCCCAAAGAATTTTTGATCCTATGAATTTTACCTGCCTTGTTTCACTGTTACGTAAATTGTTACAAGGAAATTTGAAGAAAAAAAAATGAATTGGTATGAAGAAATGGAAGAGGATGCGAAAAGAAAGTTTGAAAATTGGCAAGAGGAACCCGGAGTCTTGCATGAAATAAAGAATCTTCGACAAATTGAACCAAGCAGTACCCCACCTTCATAAGTTTTTTGAACCAATGGCTCATGCATGTGATGTTTTTCTTCATTCAGAATAGGGTCAGAAAACACACGTGACACTTAAAGCAAAGTCCCATGTGGTGCCCTCTCAAGAACACAATTTCTCCTTGTTTGTGATAAGAGTCCATTTTGCTCATTCAGTAATCAGAAGTTTAGGAGTTGAGAACATACAGTCCTTTTACTGTCCGATTTCATGGCTCTGCTTCACTGGATCAAAAGAAAATATGTTTTTCGAACGTTCATACAAAATAGAGTGAAAGAAATTAAACATATGTTGGATCCTAGCTGCTGGAACCATGTACCAGGATTAAATAATCCAGCTGACCTACCTTCTAGAGCAGGCAGGTCCAACTGTAACCCATGCAAATTACTGAACTATGGACTCTTGACACCTCCATTTCCTTGATGAGAGAGGAAAGGTCCAACAGACATGCTAGCCTGCTATTATGTGTTTCAAATGGGAAGAGTTCTCGCCTGTAGGAATCAGATCCATTAGCGCATTCAGCATTGCCACCTTGTTACCTCCACTCTTTTTATATTTCCCTCTTTCTCGCACACTTGCGATTGTTCTTGCCGCTAGACGTAAGGGAACGGAAACTGAATTTTCCAAAGTTTTATAATAATGCAGTTGTTGAAATCAGAGTTGCAACATGGATATTCTTATGTTACACAAATGATTTAAATATTTAGTTTAAAATTAATTATAGTTTACTAATTACTTATTTTTCTAATCCAACGAAAATACCAGCGGTTCATCTGTATAGCTGTGAATGCTACTTATGTTAAGAGATAATTCATCATTGTCATTGTCTTCATCGTCTGAGTGCTGCAAATTAATGATGATAGGTTCCAAAATCTCGTTACATGCTATTTCTTTCCAAAAGTTGTCTTCTTGTAGTTTATCTGATGTCTCATACACTTTCCCAGTCTTGTTGTGTTCCTTGTCAACTTCTTTGTGAATAAGTCGTTTAACATCAGCAAGTTTAAAAGTACTATTTCTGTTTGCAACATAATTTGAGCCCACATTAACTCATTTGGATTGTTCTGACACTAGTAAAGGGGAAGGTGGATGGTGTCTCATTGATCCAGCTGATACACTTTTTCATGGAAGAGTAACTGAATAATACTGCTTTGAACTCTGTAGAGTAAACAGAGGTTATGAACCATTTGTAAACAAAGATATAATGTGACCAGACACGTTCTGCCAGGCCAGCAGGAAGTGTATTGTTTTCTCTCATCTAATTTAACAAACACCTTGGCTTATTCAAAGTACATATTTCTTTTATTTCGTCATGTCAAATGTTTACGTTTCAGTTCTGAGTAATTTCAAATATACGTTCACGCATACATGCCAACCAATAATGATATTTATTAGAGTGCTTACGTCACAGTGCATTGTTATAATATAATGGTATCTGCTTTACTTATTTGTATTAGGAAAAATATTTGAGCTAAAAATATGGGGGTTTTACGGTTATGTTAAATATATTGTGTTAAATATAAATATATGTAGTTTTCTCAGAAACTATTTGTAGTTGGTTTATTAATACTTGTCACTTACTTGTATTAATAAACCAACTACAAATAGTTTCGGAGATTAATTTTGACGTCACTGTTACTAAATTCCTCCAAACACATATATGTAGTTTTGTTAATCCTATATCAGTGACTTACTCCCTTAACATAAAAAACTAAAACTCAAGGATATCACATTGTTTTGAATGGTCATCAATAGGGCTTGGAATTTGATGACCCAAAAATCAGAGAAAAATGACCAATAAAATGTTCTTAAATTTTGGGAAGATGGACACAAAAATTTTAATAAATGACCTTAAATTCTTTTTGTAATTTTAACTTTCAAAATCTAAAAATATATCATTTTTATTAGTTATAATAAGAAATATTATCTAATGTATCCCATTCATATTTATATACTAGGAAAGATTTATATATTTAGGCATACCTCTTATTCAGCATTGCAATAAAGAACTATTGCCATTTGTAGGTTCTCAGGTTTGAAGGATCACCGGTTATCTTGAACACTTCTATACTTTGAAAAACTCCTCTCTACCTCAACTGATGTCATGGGTGAATACTTGAAGTAGCCAAGGTCCCCTGGTGAAAAACCATCAAAATAATAAAGTAAAAATGGTCATCACCTTGCGGAACTTTCTCAATTTGATGTGACGACTGATGTCCAATGTGCTTGTGTAATACATTTATAATTTTCTCACCAACTTCTTACCAATTTTCCCACACTTTTTCCAAATGTTCCTCCACACCTTCAATCTTTTTGATAACTACATGTATGCTCTCATCTCTTTTCTAGCCATGTTATTGTTTCCGTCAGAATTGAAAAGTTGGTATTGATAAATGCCAAACTCCCCTTAATTTGAAGATGAACCAGTAAGTGTTGAGCAACAGCTATAGATGCTGCATTTTCTTTATCAAAGCTGTCAAGCACTGACTTCACTACATCAAAATGTTTGCAATAATAAGCACATGCACTGATCCATGTTCCAGAAGTATTATTTTTGGTTCAGGAGGCAATGGTAGGTTTGGTGCAATTTCACAAAAATATCTTATTCTTGAAGAATATTTCAGAAGCACTTCTTTTACATTTGATATGAGTGTGTAAACTTGCAGAAATTTTGCACGCACAAGTTCACAGACTCTATGAAGGGCATGTACTATGCATGCTACGTGAACCACATTAGTATAAATTGATTTATTTGTGGTTGTAAATTTCACCATAAATTTGGCCTGCATCTGTTACAAAAAGTAAAACATTTTCATGTAATATGCCCTATTGCCACAAAAGAAATATGCTTTGATCAAGTAGCTTGCATATACATGGATGGTTAACCTTCTCAATTACTTTTGTCGTAAGAAGAAACATTTTCGAAGGGGTGTCAACTTCCAATGTACCTATAACAACGTTTACAATATAATGCCCCTCTTTATCACTTATCTCATCTATTGAAACAAATATATACATATTAAATTATAGATGAGTCGTATTTATTACACATCAGCTTCACTTACGTACCTATATTGAGGACATGTTTCGTGAACTATCGTTCGCATCATCGGCTCTAAATACATATTTAATCAAAATTACATTAGAGCCTATGATGCGAACGATAGTTTGCGAAACATGTCCTCAATATAGGTACGTAAGTGAAGCTGATGTGTAATAAATACGACTCATCTATAATTTAATAATTATTTCGCTTCACTGTGGTGTTCCATTAAGTTAAATTTCAATAAATATATACTTATTTCCCACAAAATCATATATTCTTGCTATTCTCTCTTCTTAGCAACACACTGCAAGTAACCTTTTTAAGGGTTGATTCATCTGGTATGTTCTGTCCCGTATATTGCTGCAGAAATTGCCGTAATGCAGCATTATTTATTTTTGCTAACAGAATATGACAGAAACTAATGCTGTACAAAGACTTCTATTAGAAATATACTCTGTGGATGATTGCCCCATGCTTTGACTAATAAGTAACTGGGTTGTCTTACTTCCCTTTGTACATAGCCTTTGTGTTTGATAGATAGTCAACATGAAAAATTCAATGCCATGGCCGGGATTTGAACCACGGATCTCCTGGTTTCTGTCCAATCACTCTAACCCATTGAGCTACCATGGCCAACATTAGCTCTTGCACCAGCAGTGCTGAATACAAGATGTGAGCTAATGAACAGAATTGTTTTCACTGTAGATAGCACATCTATTTATGACATCATCGCAAGCTGATGTAGTAGTTCCCCCCTGAATGCTCCAGAAAAAGCATCTCCTGATAGCAGGTGTTGTTTTTCTTAACGTGTGAAGCACCATCATTATTTACATTGATAACGATAACTGCGTAAACACATCCAATTACTCACTAAGAGGCCATAAGAATAAGACACACAGCAGAATTCAGTAAGCAGAAACAACAATGACTATATATGTGTATAATGTAAAAGCAAAAGGCTGAAGAAAATGCAAAAAAAAAAGTACACTTCCTAAAAAATGACAAGTAGACATTAAAAAGCCCAAAAATGCAAAAAGATACAAAATAATAAGTCAATATTGGTTCATTTTTAAGATAAATTAATTTGTATTACGTTCTGCGCTGTCTGTGATGATTCAGAAAAAAAATATTTTATCAATTATTAAATTTTAGATGAGTCGTATTTCTTACACATCTAAAATTTAATAATTTTTCGCTTCACTGTGGTGTTCCAATACAGTTAAATCTCGATATATTTTATCAAGTTTCGAGCCCTGGTCATCATTTCTTTATTATACAGTTATTTGTAATGAACTGGAGTTAGTATAAATACTTCATTCTAAAGAAAGGGGTGAAAAAGGGAATGAAGTGTATGCCAATAACAGAAGACAAAGTGTAATATTTCAAACTACAGGTAGACCACAAACAAAATGCAGTCGGTGTGCGCATGCGTGAGGAGAGCCTTCTCGCCATCCAAGCATCACGTGGCTCCCACCCCTTCGTTCTTGCATGCAACAGAGCAAACCACACAAAGCATGTGTATTTTAATGTTGTTTTGATTTTCAAAGTTAACAGAAAATAATTACCTCCTCGGACATGACCTCACATTCGATCAAGAAATAGAATTATACTTTCTTTAAACCCTGAGGTACAAAGCAGTGATTCGGCAGAAAATGCAAAGAGTGAATCTAACTGAATGTGAAAGCGAGTGAAACATGACCAGTGCAGCCCACGCGATGGAGGAGAGGCAACCTAAAATGACGGTAGAGGCGGAATAGCTAGAGGACTCCAGCATTGGTAAGCCACGCCTCCAACTGCATTTTGTTCGCGGTCTAGTTTTAGCAAAAATGTATAAAACTCAATAATAAATCTTTCTACTCTTATTTCTTTAACTGTCCTCTTATACCACTACGTAGTGTGAGCCCACCCACTCACTGCATTATCGGCCGGGTTGTGTAGCCTGGAATTGCTGCTGTCTTTAGGTGTAGGGCAGCACTGTGCCCATGAGCTGAGCTTTGTTCAGCAGAGGCTTGTGACCCTGAAGTCAGTCAGTATAAGAGGCTGGACTGGCCAGTAATGTGGTAAGTGGCAGTTATGTCATCTTAATTTTGTTTCTCTGTAAAATGCGACCTTTAGTTTCTGGCCTGGTGCCTTGTGCTCATGAAAAGAAAAACTGTTACAACTTATTTTCTGACTGAAGGCAAACTTTGCTCTAAGGAAGGAATCACAGAAAAATAATAATTACATGTTGATATATAGATTTGAGTAGATAGCATGGGACAGTCGTCAGTGAATATCAACTTATATATAATTAAGAGGTAAAATAAATATCAAAGTCATGTCCACCAATATTTCTGGTACATCTTACGCACACCTTCACCTTGTGTTAAGTGTTGCCGTATACCTTTTCCCATTTGATCCATTTGCACCTCATTGCCTTCCAGTTATCCTGTTTTACTTGTAAAAATTTTACAGCCCACCCTCTGACGAGGATTGGCACAATTGGTAGCACAGCCTGATTATATTTTGATGGGTGAATAGAGCTTTGGTTTTGGTGGGTCTGAATTTGGTATATCATGACAACAATCGTGGATGTACACCTTTTGAGGAAGGCTGAATTGCTATTTGTATTGGGCATGAGCAGTCAAGAATTCATGCCTGCATCTGAAATGCCAGTATTGCTAGATACTTTTTAGCAAGTGAAAGACAAGGCTTATGCTAAGCTAAGTGACCAACATGTTCTTGTGCGAGAATCCCCTTTGTTATATGACACAACATTAGCGGAATTTTTTAACGTTTTCACTGACCTAGATTCTGATGCCATTTTGTTTTAGCCTCAAATCTGACACTTAACCGGGCATATTGCACATTGCGGAGGGTTGAATCTTTCTAGGAATTTCACCCCAAGGTTACTTTTTCATTACCGTTAGCTAAAAAAAAAAAAAAAAAAAAAGGGGGGGGGGCAATTTTTACGCTGATCCTCATCAGAGGGTGGGCTGCAAAATTTTTACAAATAAAACAGGATAACTGGAAGGCAACAAGGTGCAAATGGATCAAATGGGAAAAGGTATATGGCAACAGCTGTCACAAGCTGAAGGTGTGCCCCTTCCTGCATAAGCCGTACCAGAAATATTGGTAGAACTGACTTTGATATTCATTTTATATCTCCCCTTAATTATATGTAAGTTTATATTAACTGATTATGACTGTCCCTTGCTATCTACTCAATTAAAGAAATCTATATATCACACATAATTATTGTTTTTCCTTGATTCCTTCCTTAGAGCAAAGTTATCCTTCTTATTTTCAGTAAGAAAATATGTTGTAATAGTTATTTTACATGAGCACAAGGCGCCATACCAGAAATTAAAGGTCATGTTTCACAGAAAAACAAAAATAAGATGAAATATCCACCACTTAACACATTAGCAGCCGGTCCAGCCACTTACACTGACTGACTTCAGGGTTACGACCCTCTGCTGAGCAAAGCTTGGCTCAAGGGCACAGTGCTGCCCTACACCTAAAGACATTGGCAACTCCAGGCTACACAACCCTGTCGATAATGCAGCGAGCAGTTGGCTCAGGTGTCAAGAGTATTATTGTTCCTCTTAACCTTATGCCCATAGGCAGCAGGTTGAGGAACAGAATCTCTGGATCAGTAACAGAGAATCCAAGATGGGTGATCAGCCCAATGCCTGGTATAAAAGTGAGGGAAGGTGATGACAGAATAAAGGCGAGATGAAATTATACAAATATAACTATTTGTAACAAAAAAACTTCACTTATCTTAACAAAAATGATGTGGATTTTTCTTATTAGTTGAATTAGTTGAATAAATTGATGGTTTTCTTCCTTTTTTGTTTATGAAGATAATAAATAATAAATTGGATTTTGGTATTTATAGGAAATCTGCTCATATCGATAATTACATAAGAAATAAAAGTTTTAACCCTTTTCCACATAAATTTGCTGTTTTTAAGTTTTATTTATAGATTAATAAACATACCGCTGAATAAAGAAAAATTTAATAAAGAATATAAACATATTATTAATATGGCTTTAATTAATGGTTTTAATAAAGACGTTATACAAAAGAAGATTGAAAAATTTAAATATCAAAAAACTGTTAATGATATTTCTACCCTTAAAAAAAATATAAGACAATTATAATTTTAAAAAATTGACTTACCATCCTTGTTTTGATAAACAATTTCAAAAAGTTTTTAAAGAGTTTGGTATAACTTTGGTTCCTCAAAACAAATATAGTATTAAAAATTTCACTACATTTCTCTAAAAAAAATATGAAATTCCTAATAATAAAAAATTTGGTATTTATCAATTTGATTGTTTAGATTGTGATCGGGTTTACATTGGTAGGACAAAATGTAATTTGGAAACCAGAAAGAAAGAAATTTTCATAACATCAAGTATAAACAAACTGATAAATCAGCCGTAACAGATTATTTTTGGTCATTTAACCATAATATAAATCCTGAAGTTAAATTATTAAAACAGTTAAATGTCCCGATAGATTTAATGGTTTGGGAAAAGAGTTATTTAAAAAAATAAACATCACGTAATGAATTTTGAAATACCAGCAGTTGATTCTGCTCTTAAGTTTGTTTTGTTTTCAAATTTTGGTAATACTGAAAAAACATAATAACATAGTAACTTCCTTAACGACGAATTTGTTTTCTGTGGTTTTCTTTGACTGACGACACGAACAAGGTTTCGTGAAATCGATTTCAACTTAAACTAATTCAACTAATAAGAAAAATCAACATCATTTTTCTTAAGATAAGTGAAGTTTTTTGGTACAAATAGTTATATTTGTATAATACTTATTGCTTCACTGTAATTAGCTTCATTTTCTACGTAATTGCGAGATGAAATAATAGGGAAGATGATGGAGTAATTGGTGGAATGCTGGTGGGGAAAACTGGAGGACCTGGCGAAAACCCGCCCCAGCGCCTTGTCCACCACATGTCGCCTGAGATTGAACCTGGGTCACCTTCATGAGAGCCAAGCGGTCTAACCGCTCAGCCACGGCGCAATCTATGTATATACTCAAGGGGTGAAGTAAACCAAATATTAACGTCAGATCCACAAAAATTTCTTGTACTGCCTACGCAGAAAGGGGCACTCCTTCACCTCATGATAGGTTTTGCTGTACCTTTCTTCCACTTGATCTATCCGCTCCTTGTTTTCTTAAGTTGCCCCATTTCACTTGTAATAATTTTGCAGCCTACTCTCTACTGTGTGTCAGCACATTATGTTCATACAATGATCTTATTCTGTACCAGTATTTTTTAAGTAGCCTTTCTACTATCATATCCAGATACCCAATCTTCCCAACTCCAGCATTTAGCAACAATATCGGTAAACCCAATATCCATTTGCAAAATGATCTATGTTCAAGTATTTTATCTATTCTCATCTTTCGTTACTTCTCCAAATCTGATCGATATACTATTTTTGCTTTGATAACAGTTTTATACACCCTTTCCAACCAATTAATTTGTATTTATGGTATTTTCTGTAGGCATTATCTAATGGCATTCATCACCAATTTTGCCTTAGCTAAGACTAATCTAGTGGTCATTGCATATCCCATTACTAGACAGTCTTACTCCTAAATAATAAAAATTTCTTATTGTTTGCATCCCCTCCCCTTCCACATGCCCTTTTCCTACATTTTATGGCCCCTTTTAAATGCCATTACCATCAGCTTCTTAAAATTTATTCTTAAGCCCCAGGTCTTAACAGAATATATGCATCATGTGAAGAACTCTTGATAGGCCTCCTATTGTCATGGAGTCTACCACCAAATCATCAGGAAATACCCTGGTATTTCTCTGTTGTGTGCTGTAGGCAGATATAAGTTAACCTTATCCAATTCTTCCAGTATGTCATCAATAAATAATTGGGGAGAGTTGGACCAGTTGAACTCAAATGTTTTTATTTAAGCTTTTTCGTGGCAAAATGCCCTTTCTCCACCACCTATTGTGCTCAATATGATGTCCATGGTCTTTAACTATGGCTCTGCAGCACAACTTCCATTGTAGAAGACTGTGTCTAAGAACAGGAAAGGGGGTTCCTTTCTTGGAAGTGTTAAAAACAGTGTTGTTATGATAAATTAAATTTAAAGGGAGTCGATTAATGACACTAAAGTGTTGTTTAGTGTCATTAATCGACTCCCTTTAAATTTAATAAGGAAAGGGGGAGTTAGCCCATTCCTCCTGGTAGACTTGCCAGAGACCTATCATGGTGGGAGGTCAAGAAGCAAGGCACTGTTTCAGCAAAGTAAATCCACAAAAATCCATGGGTAAGCATCTGGAGACTTCACAGGAAACTTTTTAAGTGGTATCACGGTGACATCTGTTTTCACAGTTTTTGTAGTTAATTTGGGAAGACCTAGAAATGTGACTGGATGCATTATCCATGTGTATCCAAACAATTTGGGCATTCTTACCATATAACCAGGGAATGTCTTCTCCAAAAATTGGGTCCATAACATTCTTTTGGTAGCAGGCTGCATTAATTTTAACAAGTTGGCAACTCTGTGAATTGCAAGTTTCCCACAAGAGCAGTAACCTGCAAACCACTTGAATCCGTTGAAACATTTTTCCTTGATCTCTTGAATGAAGTTTTAGTGCTCCTTTTGGCCCACTTGATGGTAATAAATGACCTGAAGTTTATATAGAATAAAAAGAAGTATTTCAGAAAGTGGAGTGCCATTGTTACTAAAATTAGGCAAGTGAGTCAACACCATTGTTTTCACCATTGAAGTAGAGCAGGATGAATGGTTACCTTTTCTAGATTTGAAAATCATTAGAACACCAACAGGATTACAATTTGGAATATACCGAAAAGCAACACATGTTGACAATTACATTAAATGCAACCCATTCAACCCAGTACAACATCAATATGCAGTATTCCATAGTTTAGTTCACAGATTAATCAACATTCCGCTAACAAAAACAGAATATGAACAGGAGTACGCTCACATACACCAGGTCGCCGAACTGAACAACTATAACACAAATTTCATCAAAAAGCTGATCTACAGACACAAAAGAAACAAAAACTTAAAGGACATTACTACGTTAAAAAAACTAGAAAACCCAAACACCAGATATGGAAAATTTACATTTCATCCAAAATACTTCAAAAAATTTGAAAAGATATTTAAGAGCTTCAACAAAATTAGCCCCTCAAAACAAACACAACATCCGCAACTTACTAAACCACTCTCTAAAAAATAGCACACCGAAAACTCAATTATCAGGAATTTACCAAATGAGTTGCCAGGATTGTGACAAGATATACATTGGTAAGACCAAAAGGAATCTAGGAACAAGAATGAAAGAACACTTCAGAAATATTAAATTCAAACAAATGGACAAGTAGGCCGTAGCACATCACTTTTGGTCTGAGAATCACAACATAAAACAAGAAATAGAACTGATCAAACAGGCAAAGAAACCTCTGGAACTACAGATTTGGGAAAACTTATTTATTACGAAAAAACAGGACCTCTTGATGAATTTTGAAATTCCCGCGGTAGATAACGTCATCAAACTTACCAGGACATTAGATGGCAGCACAACACCAAGCCAGATGCAGACACCGGATGCATCATCAGTCAACCACAGAACTGACGATAGGGGAGAAGTCCCCAGAAACTAGTCTTCATAAAAAACTTGTAAGTGGAGAAAAGCATATACAAGGTTGACTCATTTGCCTAATTTTAGTGACCTGAAGTTTGTTTGTGTCATCTAGATAAACCCGTGCTTCATCTAAAGAAACTGCCCTTGGCCACTTTTCACCTACCAGGTAATGTTCATAGAGTTTTCTTGCGTTGGTGAAGTGTTCTTTGATATGCCATGCTTTTAAGACGTGTCCACATGCTTTATGACACTGTTCTAGACCCAAATTTCTGTGTATTATCCAATAAACAGTCTTTTTAGATATTTCAATTCAGCTGGCAATACTTCTTTGTATTGGTGGGTTTTCTTGAATCACTGCTGCACTCCTTTAGGTCAGGCCAGTTGTGCCCTCTTACGTGCTAGTTTTTTTTTTTTTTCCTTCCCACATTGAGTTTCAGATGGGAATCCATTTTTGTGCAACACTGCTATATGGCCCACACATGACTTATGGTAAGACCTTTTTAATTGCACGTTTTTACTATCATTGAAAGACTAATGGCATCAGAGCGCCCAACAGTGTACCCCTATCACAAATCAGCGATCTATAAAGCCATTGTAGAGTACATCTTATCTCAGAATGACTCGGCAGATTGCAGGCACATGTAGTTAGCTGACACAATAGTTATCATCAGAGTTTTTAACCAATGACAGCAGCAAGAGGGAGTTTCAGTCATCCTAACTTAAACAGACCAACCCTCTACAGAGTAGGGCTGATATTACAACCTTACCTTAACTCCATATTGCTTGTAGTCTTTCCTGTTATTTCATCTCCATTCAGCCTAATACAAACCTTATTGATCAAATATATGTTCTTAATAGCTCTGATAAATTTTGAGCTTAATCTCTTATTTCACAGTTTAAACCATAGTGCTTCTCTATAGTAGAAAAGCTGGATCAGTAGATGCTATATATACTTTATCTCTTTCAATATGAATGTGTTTATCTACAATTAATTTTATAACAAAAATATTATCTATTCTTCTTTCTTTTCTGAATCCTACCTGAATTCGGTCAGTTTTATTTTCTTTCTTGTCTCAACACTGTATTCTGCTTGCTAGAATCCACTGTAATAATAAATATATTGAGAATTTACAGTTTGAAATCTGCATTAAATGTAGCATACCATCACTCTTTGCTTCAAATTCTCGTAATATAAATCTAATATACTGAACTATTTCTGTTTAGTGTCGTGACAGCTGAGGACATGGAGGCAAAATATCAGCGTGTAGTGGTGAGCAGCCTTCAGGGTTATGCACTGTTCTTACGCTCGTTACCTGAACAGCAATTACAGTCCTTACATGAAACGAACAAGAAGATAATAAGTTCAAAGAAGTTCTGGAAGTACCCAAAACACACTTCACCACTCATCCGGAATGCATGGTTCACAGCTCTCATAGCTTTATGTGAGAAAACTCCACAGTTGTTGGAGACAGAAGTGGTACATGTCACCTCAGTGGTATTCAGTAATCTTGATGAAACAGATCCAACAGTTTTACCAACTGTATGGGAGGCCTCTCTGCATGTGCTTACAATTGTACAGGTAAGCTCCTCGTTTAAATCTTTTCAAATTCAGAGTCATTCACCAATGTAAAAAAAAGTACAAGGTTTGTCAATAAAACATACAATACATAAAATATATATTTACAAAGATTTAACAAACTTTTATTTAGAAGAGAAATATTTTATACATTTTTTTTTTTTTTGGTACTAAATACAACACATTTTGAGATGTAATAATTAAATAATTTAGGTAATGGTTTAGAAGCATTGACTGTGATGGATTTCAAATGAAAATAAACGAGAATGAAAAACTAATTCCATGCTTCACTACAATATACTTTTTCTGGACATGTTTTGAGAGTGTTGCTCTTGTCATCAGCTACTGACCTACTAGTACTTAAGTTTGTAAATTTAGTTTTCCTACTTTTAATTTATTTTCACATGTTTTAATTTCCATTTTTATTGTTCCCCCTATTTATTGCTTTAATTCCACTAGGTAAGGGGTTATATGCATCCTTTTCACTACTCTGAATACGTTGACTTCTAAGGTAACCTTTTAATCTACTTAAGATATTGCCAATGCAATGCGTTAATTTAGTGACTATTTTGTAAACTGTGTTAATAAACTAGCAGCTTTGAAACAAAATCTAGAATAAGAGAGGATAATAGTTACTTTTGATGCACACAAAGTTCTTATATCCAAAGGACAATGAGGAAGTGGAAAAAATATATGCAAATTTGGAAAACAGATATTCATGTGGAGTAAATGATACTCCTGATTTAATTTGTAAAATTGCTGGAAGCATGTTGTGTATCCACTGGAGTACTTAATCAACATCTTATTAACATCTGAGGGCTTTCCAGAATGCTTAAAAATGGCAAAATTAATTTTGTTTCAGAAGAAAGGGATAAACACAAAGTTGAAAATTACAAACTGGTATCGTTAAAAAATAATAGAAAAAGTGACTTGTAAGTCACATCGTGTCCATGGCCAATTTACAATGGTGTCACGGATCGTGTCTCTTTAGCTTCATCCTACTGAATCCTCTCATAATTTTAATAATAATAATAATGACACTGTTCACACATTGTGTGTTGTTTGCATATCCATATAGGTAGTCCTTTTTTTCCCACATATTACAGTGTGCGAAAAATTGAGTCTCAGTTACTAAACGTGCACAGATAGCCGAGCAGGTATAGGCAAGTATGTAGGAGCTAGACCTACAAAGGTTCGAATCCCAGACATTTTGATGCTTTTTATTGTAGAAATACAAAATGTGTATTACGCACATTGTAATATAACTTCCAATTGCTAAGGTTTACCTGATTTTATGGCATTGATGCTCACGCATAAAAACTGAAACACTGTACTCTGTTTTTAAACTAAGTGAAATAAATGTTTTATTCGTGTATGTAAAATTAAATAAGAATGGAAATTATTGTTGTAGCGGCTGTCTAAACCCTCTGCTTCTATTACTGCCCTCATTCTACAGGGCATGGATGGGACCAAATGCCTAGTGAAATTTTCACAAGAGGATACTTTGCATTATAAGTGAGCACCATTCATAACAGATGAATGATCCTGAGTGTTTACACAACCAATATGTGCTGATTGCACTTTCTTGCGAGCTTTTGTCTCAGTTGTTTCGCGTTTCCCCCTTTTCCTGTTTTTACGCATGGTGGTTGCCTTGGCTTTCCTCTCGGAGTAACTCCGGGCAGGCTAGTCAAGGGTGTTGGGGCTCTGCTTTCATGGCGCTTGCATGGTGAGTAATTGGTTGTTCTATAGTTAAGTGTCAAATAGGCTGGGACACCTCCCCAAGTTTTCTGTGCGACTGAAACCATATGGGTTTGTTATGTAAAAGCCAATTGTCAATTTGTAATGCCTGAAAGGCAAGAGTTGTAACTTCCCCTTTGCAATTAAAGGTATGTTATTCAGACGATCTGTTTAATTGACTTAGGAAGTAGGGGCAAACCTTGGTCACAAATTGGCTCTGACAACTTTAGTCCCTACCCCTATTTATAATTGTACCTTAGCCCCCGGGTGCAGTTCAGTGCACCGTGTCTCCCCCTTTTGACATAACTGCAGTTGTAGATCGGGAACCTGGCATAACTCAGCACAATCCTTGGCATCAGCTGTTGATGGGGACGTGTGGTCCTTGAAACATGTTCTAATTTTAAATGTAAGTGGAGCTAAAGTGTTTTTATAGTTTGACAAGTGGTTTAAAAATATTTTATTGATAAAGCTCCACTGTTTATAAATACTTCTATTTTATAATTTTAATGTTTCCTGTTGTATTTCATTCTATATTATGCCTGAATAGTTGTTCATTTTCCTTTCTCCGCCTATATGTCTATTTGTTTGCTGAGCCAACTTCCTTTCCCTCCCCTATTTAACCTTGGCCACAGGGAAAAATGACTGCTGTCTGCCCACCACAAGAAGTCAAATTGGGCCTGAAGAGAGAGGGGGGGGGGGGGGGGTTGAACTGTTTATCTGCTCTGGAGTGGATCTGTTTACTATGAAATGAGTGTATGAGAGTATATATGAGTCACCCATGCTGCCAGATCTAATGCCCGTTTCAGTAACTGCAGTGATAGGTATTCTATGGCTGAGTTACAGTACCTAAAAAGTATTCATCCTCCCAGCTACATCACATTAATACATATTTTATTTGTAAATTAAGACCAGTTCACTGCCAATGTCTACAATTAATAAAATGTTATTGGCTGTCTTGTAATGATAAAGCTTAAAATTGGCATATACCCTCTTAAGTTTATAAGAATGACACAAAATGTTATAGCACACTTCGCTTGGAGGTCAAACAAGTATTCGTTTGGCAAACTAAGCAGCAACAAAACTGCCCCGTCAGATGATTCTCCCTCCTTCAGCTGGTGTACATGTTTTCTGGTCAGTGTGTTTTATGCCTTGAAACTCTAAGCATCAGAACAGAAAGCATGGGACAAAAAAATAGGAAACAACAGGAAGAAAGACAAGTTGCAGTAAGGTGCTTCAAAAATGGTAAGACATTCAAAAAATTAGCTGAAATATTAAACAGGCCAATTACTACTATTAAGAGTATCATATTATAGATACAATCAAACAAAAACATACAAAAACCAACCATGAGAAGTTCAGCCTTCAGTCATAACTCAAGCTGTAGAATATCAGATAGTGAGAAAAGTGGGGAAAAAAAAAATCCTAAATTAAGTGCTACAAATTTTGCTGAAGAAGCGGAAAAGGATATGGCAAAACATGTACATCTGCAGACAGTAAGAAATATCCTTAACCCTTTCACCGATATGGACGTCATATGACGTCCAAGTTAAAATGCCCCAAACCGATATGGACGTGTATAGATGTCCTGCGCATACATGCATTTAATGCTCATTTAACGCCAATTATTTTAATCTTGCTATTTTACAATAAATTTAAATTAATTTTATAAAGAATGTAAATGTGCCCTTAAAGGTTTCTTTTTGAATTGTGACCTCCAAAACTAAATAAACACCCAAGGGCACATCTGCAGATTCACACCAAATAATATTGGTTTCTTTGCAAACTTCTTTTTCGCAATACACTACACATTTTTGAAATGGTTGCGACTTTTTTTGTTGTGGGTGGTATCCTTTTAGGAAAGTGTTTTCTCTCAAGTATGAGGGGTGATGTCGTGGTGAATTTCCTACCCCAGTATAAAGAGGCCTCTGAGTATTATAATACTCAATTAGGTTACGAGCTCTTTATACGCGCAAGTACAGGTAGATGAATGTCTTGCATGAATTTACAGTTCTGAAAATTACTAAACAACTGTGCATAGTTACATCCAGTGGTATAAAAATACTTTTTATTTACCATTTAACTGTTTTCCGTAAAGAGGGATAGCTAGTAATAGCTGATCCGCATCACCCATATTTGACCCGCCATTTCCCCAAACAATGGAGTAGCTAACATGCCATCTGTAGACCAGCACACGTCACTGCTACGTAAGTACTAAAGATTTCCTTCATAATCGTAAAACAAATCTTCCAGATTTTCTACAGAAATATCAGAAGCCTGTACACATCATACCCAAGCTAATTTATTTGCTACATTACGGGGATAAGCCATGGTTAACATTGAAATTTAACAATTTCAAATGTGCCGTTCATTTAGCTCTTGATAGCTGTAAGAAATCACTCTGAACACAAAGAGATTATAAATAACTAAAATACAGAGCGTAAACAGCTGCATAAGGCTACTAGAAACCTTGGTTGAGAAACACTGTAATAACAGATGCTGACAGAGTTTTCTTTCCAGTGTGTGAATGTGTAACGCAATATATTCTCGTATGATTATCGCTTGGAATAGCATAAATAAACTTAAACCGGAGAAGTTGCTTGCGTAGCTATTCATACATACATTGGCTCGTATACACACAAAACAAAATGATTCAAATATTAGGTGCGTTCGGCACAAAGAATGGCTTTTGCTACAGTGAAACAAAGTAGTGAAATTTCAACAATTTATTAATGTAGTCTCTACTTTATTGTTACTGTAGATTTATACTGCCTTTAATGAGTTTGAAACCAGTTTTTGTTTTGTTTAAATAACTTAATAAATACGGAAGATACGGAATTGTATTTGTGATGCATTTTTACAGCATTTAACAATTTAAATGTCCTGTTCTGTTTATTGGGTATCCGTTTCCGGCCCTTGAAGGGTTTAAATGGCCATCGGCGAAGCGGTTAACGAGGCTGAATACAACTGAATAGCCCGTAGAAAACCATACATAACCTAGGTTAACAGAAGGAAGAGGCTGGCATATGCAAAAACTTACATAAATGATGATTATGACTTCTGGAAAAATGTAATTTTTACCAATGCAAGTAAATTTAGTATATCTGTATCACATGGAAGAGTAAGGATATGGCGGCAGTGAAATTGTGAATTGGAAATCAAAAATGTCACAGCCACTGTTAAACATGGTGGGAGATCTGTGCTCTTATGGTGGTGCATGAGTGTGAATGGTGTTTGTGATCTGTGTTTTATTGATGGCAACATGGACCACATACTTTATATTAACATACTGAAGTCACATCTTCCACAAAGTGTTAACAATATGGGTCTTACAGATGCCTACATATTCACACAAGACAATGACCCCAAACACACAGCACTGAACACGAAGCTCTGGTTGTTATGCAACACATCACAATGGATGGAAACACCTCCACAATCACTAGAATTCAACCCAATTGAGCATGTGTGGCACATTGTTGAAGAAAATTTACTAAAACACAAGATCTCAAAGAAGAATGATCTTATGAAGTTTTTAATGGAGGAATGGAAGAAAATTGCAAGAGAAACTACGAAAATGTTGTGAAATCAATGCCAAGAAGCTTAGGTGAGATGATAAAGAGAAAAGGAGGACCCACCAAGTATTAAGAATGTACAACCATTTACCTATATCGAGATTGGAACACCACAGTGAAGTGAAAAATTAATCATTTACCTATAGTTTTGGCATGAAGAAAGATACTTGTAAGATCATTTTTCTTACATGTGTTGCAACAGAAAATGTTTTGTTAATGTATAATGGATTATAAGGTCATAGTAAACAAACTATTACTGAAGATTAGTTATATTCTTTAACTTTTTTAACCTTTATTTGCTTTTAAAATTAACAATACTAGTCAGATGAATACTTTTTTGAGTGACTGTATGTGTGAACACTGTGTATCTTGCCTGCCTCGGTAGCGTAGATGGTAGCCTCACATTCAAGAGATCCCGAGTTCAAATCTCGGCCAGGGTGAGTTACCTGGATAAGGTTTTTCCGGGGTTTTCCCTAATCCTTAATGAATGTCAGGTAGCTCTAAGCTCCAAGGACTCTGGACTCATTTGAGCATCATTTCACCAATTTCATTCATCGTCCGATATGACTTAAACATTGGAGGACGTAAATTTAAAAAAAAAAAAAAAAATAAAAAATAAAAAAACTGTGTATCTTAGATGAACCCGCATATCATATGCAGATGAGCATGAACATCATGCAGACAGCAAAAGTGATTACGTTACACATTCCTCTGCCGTGCCTTCTTGTGTTGAGTGGACAGTACGGGTCAGCCCCATATTCATTATTTCAAATTCAACAAACATATCCTCCATATTCCTTGAACACAACAGTCTACCAATGTAAATAAAATTCTCCTAGAGAGTCACTCCCCTTCACACCATTACACAGTAATAGCTTAGCTTATTTTCTTCACAAAAATTTATAAGCCTAAAACCCTCTTTATCACATATTTTATCTTTACTGTCCCTCTTCACTATTTGAACTTTTTCTCCAACTCCCTATTACATAGAATTTGAATTTCCTCTTTCTCACATCTACCATTAAAGTCTCCCATAATGACCTCAAAATTCAAATATTTGCTGCTCAACTCATGTGTATCCTTACTTAACCCATTAAACAAAGTTTGATTGTGAAAATCTGATGGTGGATTATATATAACCCTAGTCCTATTACATTTCTTTCTCCTAAAAATTCCTGTATCACTAACCATACTACATAATTGTCACTTCTCCCATAATCTGTTTTAACTCTTAACCCCGTCACCTTCCTTATAAATACCCCTATTCCACTTAATGCTCTGTCTTTCACTTGCCCTTTCATTACCAAACTTTCATAATAGTCAAAACCATTTAACTCTTATTTTTCCACACCCATGTCTCTACTACCACAATAATGTCTGCAAAACTTGCAAGTTTTGCAATTTCTCCATTTGATAATATCCTCCATAAGCCCTCTACATTCCAGCACAGCAGACCTAGGGCTTCAGCCCATACCGATCTTTTCCTTTCAAATCTAAAAGACTCCAGTTTGGGTCTACTCCTTGTAACCCTTTTTTGGCCCAACTTCTCCATGTTGTCTCTTCTTTTCTATTTCCAATACACTGCCACTTGGAATTGACACTACACTTAATCCCTGGCTTCTCCATACTTGTGTTGCCAATTCAATTATCATGTGCTGACTGGCTTCCATTTTCTTTCCATCTATCCATAAAGCAAGTCCTCTTACAAAGGCTTTTTTTTCCCTGTTCCTCTTCTTTTCTCATTTTTTGCTAAAAGTTCATTTCATAATTTTCTTTCTTTCTCTCTTGCTTTCTTTCTCTCTCTCTCTCTCTCTCTCTCTCTCTCTCTCTCTCTCTCTCTCTCTCTCTCTCTCTCTCTCTCTCTCTCTCTCTCTCTCTCTCTCTCTCTCACACCTTCCTTCCTCCTTCCTTCCTTCCTTCCATAGTCTTGCTCTATGAAAATTCTGTTTCCCTTTAATGTAAATATATTTCTCAACAGCATCCATTTGAAGTTCATCGTTGCCAACTTCATTAATATCAGGCAATTTCTGGTCCTTCTCTCAATCCAGAAGGAATCTACGATCTCCCAACCAAGTAGATCCAGACCTAGTTTCTCCTTTAAAATTTCTTCAACCTTATGTCCTACTCTTTCTTCCCTTTCTTCCTTGCAGCAGAATATAATTATATTTTTTATATTTTATTTCTTGTATCATCCTTTCCAAATATAACACTTGTCTATTTCCGCAAACTTTACACCTGTAATTCCTTTCTTGGAAGTGTTGAAAACAGTGTTGTTATGATAAATTAAATTTAAAGGGAGTCGATTAATGACACTAAGCAACACTTTTAAATTTTTCCGGAACATGTTTCAGAGACTTTGCCTCTATCTTCAGCTGGCCATAAACTCATTAATCGATATCCGGCTGAGGATAGAGGCAAAGTCTCTGAAACATGTTCCGGAAAAATTTAAAAGTGTTGTTTAGTGTCATTAATCGACTCCCTTTAAATTTAATTTACACCTGTATTTTCTTCAGCCATCTTGATCATATTTTTTTATTTCTTCCATATTACTCTTACCCCATTCATTATGCTTTCCTCCATATTTTTAACTTGCACCATGTCCTCTGCTAAAGCTTTTAACATTGCTATCACTTCCACCATTCCCAGTCCCGGATTCATTTCAGTTCTACCTATCATTAATAAACACAAGAGTGATAGACACATAAGTGTCCAGAATAAAGGGTATGTTGTTATGTAACAATCATAGGAAATTTTAACACTGTGCCGTACAGAGAAACGTGTGATTCTTTTTTGCAGGACTATTGGCAGCATGTGAACGTAGAAAAAATGGTACTACCTAAATTGTGGCGAGTACTTCGAGAAGGTGGTTTAGGAAATGCAACGACTATATTTCCAAATCTGCTGCCACTTATTAGTAAAATGCTTCCTTCAATTTCTTCAGACAGTCAAACATTTTGTGGTTGTTTTTTTGAAAACATGAGGAATGGGTGAGTTAAATAGTATGATAATTGATTTCTAAATTCCAAAACTTTCTTTTGTCACCTCTGCAAGTGGATAAAATGAGATCGTGGCAAATTTGTTATAATTATCTTTTTCCATAACATATTATTACCTAGATTTACCATATATTTTTCTCAGCAAAAGAAATATTAAAAGTACTAAGTATGACACAGGATTGAAACATATTTTGAAAATAAATTAGACATCTAATCCGATATAGATTGTGCAAGCAGTATATACTAGAACTCTGTTATTCTATATTCAGTGCATTATAACATACTGTTTGTTAATGGGTACCTACCTATTCTTTGAATGAAATTTGGCCATATAGGAAGTGGAGGGAAATTGTGATAGAAATTCAAAGAAAGTGAAGAAAACTTAATTACGTAGAAAATGAAGCTAGCTACACTGAAGCAATGAATATTACACAAATATAACTATTTGTAACAAAAACTCCACTTAAGAAAATGATGTCAAATTTTTCTGCGATGTTTATTTTTTAAAAAAATTATCTTTTCCTAAACCATTAAATCTATCGGACAATTTAATTGTTTTAGGAATTTAACTTCAGGATTTATTTCATGGTTAAATGACCAAAAATGATCTGCTATGGCCGATTGATCAGTTTGTTTATACTTAATGTTACGAAAATGTTCTTTCATTCTGGTTTCCAAACTACGTTTCGTCTTTCCAGTATATACAGGTTCTCAGAAATGCATATTTTGCTCAAGTCCATAGTCATATTCGGTATGGAATAATATTTTGGGGTATAGCAACTGGCTGAGAAGAGGTATTTAAAATGCAGAAGCGAGCAATAAGAATAATGATGGGTAAGACCAATAGAACGTCATGTAGAAAGTTGTTTAAAACCTTAAAGATTATGCCTGTGGCCTGTATATACATGCTAGAAGTAATATACTACATTCAATCACATAAATATAAACTTTCCGAAAATTCATGGATACATGACTATTGTACACGGCAGAGAGAATTTACATATTCAACACTGCAGGACTAACCTAGTCAAAAAAGTGCATACCACATTGGAATAATTCTGTATAACAAACTGCCTACCTTGATTAAAAACATAAAAGATCTAAATGTATTAAAAAAAAAAAAAACTTAGGTCATTCCTATTAGTTCATTAGTTTTATACAGTTGCAGAGTTCCTGGAAATGTGATTATGTAAAATATAATAGTTAATGTTAATACTCTCTAACCATGAAAATAATTCTTGTTGTATAGTTTTAGATAGGAATAGGATTTTATTGTATGTGTTCTTGTAATTTTTATTTGTTTTTTCTTGACGAAGCCATAAAAATTTAATTTTTTTAAGTGCTGAATAAATACTACTACTACTGCTGCTGATGCTGCTGCTGCTGATGCTGATGATCAGTTATTAAGTGCTCGTGTAAATTTATTGAATTCAGCCACTTTTTTTTTAAATAAATTGAGTTTTTCTCTAGGAATACTAGGAAATAAGGTAGTTACATCAAAAGAAATAAGTATCAGTTTTAGATAATACAACACTGTCAATCTTTTTTACTAGTTCAAAAGAATTTTTAATACTTACTCTCAAATTTATCAAAAATCTATCAAAATTTATCAAAACATAGAAAATTTAGTAATTTTTGTTTGGATCAAAATTGCAATGGGTAATCCTCTTTCACCTTTTCTTGGTGATCTTTTATGAGTTTTTTTGAATTGCAAGTCACTAAAGTATTCCCTTTGATTTTTAAAACCTAGTATACGTATTTTGATGATATTTTTGTTACTATTTCTGATATGCAAATTAATGATGGTTTAAAATTACTAAATTTACAAGATAAAGCTATAAAATTCACTTTAGAAACTGAAATTAATGGATTTATTCCTTTTCTGGATTTGAAGATAATAAGAAATAATAACAAATTAGATTTTGGTATTTATAGGAAGTCTACTCATATCGATATAAGTAAAAATAAAAGTTTAACCCTTTTTCACATAAATTTGCTGTTTTTAATAGTTCTATTAATAAATTAATAAATATACCCCTCAATAAAGAATATAAACATATTGTTATTATTATTATTATTATTATTATTATTATTACTACTGCTGCTGTAATTAATGATTTTAATAAAGACTATACAAAAGAAGATTGAAAAATTTAAATATCAAAAAACTGTTAATGATATTTCTACCCTTAAAAAAATAAAAGACGATTATAATTTTTAAAAATTACTTACCATCCTTGGGTTAATAAACATTTTCAAAAAAATTCTGAAGAGTTTGGTATAACTTTAGTTCCTCAAAATAAATAAAGTATTAAAAATTCACATTTCTCTAAAAAGGATAAAATTCCTAATAATAAAAAATCTGGTATTTATAAATTTAATTGTTTAGATTATGATCAGGTTTATATTGGAAAGACGAAACGTAATTTGGAAACCAGAACGAAAGAACATTTTTGTAACTTTAAGTATAAACAAGCTGATCAATCAGCCGTAGCAGATCATTTTTGGTCATTTAACCATGAAATAAATCCTGAAGTTAAATTATTAAAACAATTAAATTGTCCCATAGATTTAATGGTGTGAAAAAGATAATTTTTTTAAAAAATAAACGTCACATAATTAATCCTTTTATGGAAGTGTTGAAAACAGTGTTGTTGTATAAATTAAGTTAATTAGGAGTCGATTAATAACACAAAACAACACTCACTTTTAAATTTTCCCGGAACCGGTTTCTGAGGTCTTCCCTCTATCTTCAGCCGGACATCGACTAGTTCTCATTGGTGTAGCTGGCAATATTTTGTCTTCGGTCTCCTCTGGTGGCGGTTCGAGGAACTTGCTGAACAAATCTTTCTGGGGGATGTCGAAATTGAATACTTTGTTCCTATTTTTTGAAATAAAGATTTGTTCCCATGTGGACAGTTCTTCTTTTCCTGTTGTATGTTTTAGTAATTTTGGTTCTGGATTTATGTTGTGGTTTTTTTCCCAAAAATGCGTGGCAACTGCTGATTTTTCTAATTGTTTGTATTTTATGTTCCTAAAGTGTTCCTTTGCTCTTGTTTCTAAATTTCTTTTCGTTTTTCACTTACCAAAGTGAACAAAGTATTCAATTTCGACATCCCCCAGAAAGATTTGTTCAGCAAGTTCCTCGAACCGCCACCAGAGGAGACCGAAGACAAAATATTGCCAGCTACACCAATGAGAACTAGTCGATGTCCGGCTGAAGATAGAGGGAAGACCTCAGAAACCGGTTCCGGGAAAATTTAAAAGTGAGTGTTGTTTTGTGTTATTAATCGACTCCTAATTAACTTAAGTCACATAATTAATTTTGAAATACCAGCAGTTGATTCTGTTTTTAGGTTTGTTTCGTTTTCAGATTTTGGTAATACTGAAAAAAACATAATAATATAGTAACCAGTATCCTTGATGACGAAGTGTTGTGGACTGACAACGCAAACAAATTGTTTGTGAAATCGATCTCAATTAATAAGAAAAATTTGACATCATTTTCTTAAGATAAGTGAAGTTGTTGTTTAAATAGTTATATTTGTGTGAAGAAAATTAATTTTGCAGTGCTTTTTTTAAAGTATGAAAACATGCAGTCATAATTAAATTGTATGTTATAGTTGCTTCTTAATGAATAGTAATATGAACTTGGTGGCTAATTTATTTATGTAAAAACCCGTATAAGCTACTTAGAATCAGATTAGAAATGAACAGGTTAATAGTTAATGAAGATAAGACAGCAGCTATTCTCTTTCATCACATCCAGAATAAGAATTTAAGTAACCATATTCATCTCGGTGACATTGTTATCAAATGTACAAACACAACTAAGTTTCTTGGTCTTCATGTTGATGAACACTTAAAATGGGGTGAGCATATTGAGGTGTTATTAAAAAAGTTAAGCAAAATTTGTTTTGCTATCAGATTGGCTTCAGAGACATTAAGCGTGGATTCTCTAAGGGTTCTTTATTATTCGTATTTCAACTCACTCATGTCTTACGGGATCTTGTTTTGGGGAAACTCGGTAAGACATACTGCAGTATTCAAATTTCAAAAAGGGGTCATTAGAATCATTACAAGATCACCAACAAAAAGTAGTTGTAGGGAGCTATTTAAAGAATTATGTATTTTACCTTTACCCTCATTATACATATATGAAGTCTTGGTGTATGTTAAGAATAATTTAGAGCAGTTTCAACTAAATTCACAGGTACATAATTGTTACACTCGAAGCAATAGTCACCTCTCGGTAATACCACACAACACTATTTTGTTTGAAGGAAGTGTCACATACAACGGGATTACTCTATATAATCACTTACCACATAACATTAAAAATGTAACCAACATCAATAAATTTAAAAGTAGACTTAAGGATTTCATGTACACTCATTGTTTTTATAACAAATAAGAGTATTTTAACATATGTAAATCTGTAGTTCATATAGAATCACTGTAAATATTATACATATGTATTATTAGAATGTCTGTTCTTTTCTGATTTGTAAAATATGTATATTTCTGACGTGTCCCATAACATATATTTGTTCAGTTGGGCGATTAATAAATAAATAAATAAATTCAGGTTAATGAGGAATTGCAGTACAGTATTACCTCTCTTTTACACTTTTCAGGAAACTAGAGGAAAAGTGGTGTAAAATGGGGGAAAGTGTAAATTGGGGGAAAGGGGCGACAACTCAACAATTTTGTAATATGTAATGGTTATAAAAATATTGACTGAAATATATTGCACTTTGTAAAACACTTATGTTTTCACTGCTTATTCAGATAGTAACATGGTGCATAGGTACCACTAACGAGTTGCTACTGGTGAAAGTAAAACACTTATCTTTTCACTGTTTATTCAGATAGGAACATGGCACATAGGTACCACTAACGAGTAACCAGTTTTATTATTTTGCTACTGATATGGTATGGATATATTATAGTTACACACACCACACATTAAAATTTTTGCATTTTGTCAGTAGGAGAACCAAAAGGTTTATTTTTTGCAATAATGATAGGAAACCTACCTGGTGAACATGGATCACTTTATTTAACTGTTATACAGTTCAACAAAGAACACATAACTCATCTTGAAGTAGACCAAAATTTATGTTTTGATCTTTTTTATCTAATTTCCTCTATTTGGTTTTCAAGTTCATAAAGTTGTTCAAAGTTTTTTTCACCCCCTTCTACAGATGAAAGATATTTTCGCAGCACTTCCAAAGCTGCACTCGCCTCAGCACTTGTTGGCCCCACACTTTATTTTCATCTTCATCATTGCTGTCTGAGTCCTCTGCAGTATGCTGATTAACAAAATCTCCCAAGGACTTCTCCTCTGTGGTTACCATTGCTTCATCAACTGCCATGAAGTCCTTAATACTACAGTTTGGCTGCTAAGCATCCCATGGGGTCAAAAGGGAGTTGATATCTTCTTCCTCTGCTTCAGGCTGCCCATTTTCTGTTTTGAAGAGTCCTCCTTTGCAAAAACAGTTGGCAATTGTAGATTGCATGACGTCTTTCCATGCTTTCATAATGTAGTGGGGGGCATCAAGCACAGAAAGTTTGAAGGCTTCTTTCAAATTAATATAAAGTCTAATACAATAGTACATTTTAAAAATACATACAGTAAAATAAAATTTATTATTACAATTTTATATTTAAAAACCAGATCTAGGGGTTGCAATTTACTGGTGCAGCTTGCTGGCAGGAACTCCATCTGCACATTTCTCAAATGCATGTCAACAGGATGGGCAGGACAGTGGTCAGTGAACAGTAGAATCTTCCTGTTCTGTGCACCCATTCTGGCATCAAGTGCAGAAAGCTGCTTCCAGAATATATCAGAGGTCATCCATGCCTTTTTATTGGTATCATATGATGTGGACAGGGAACGGACATTTTTGAAGCATCAAGGTTTTGTTTATTTACCAATTACAAATGGTTTAATCCTTTCAGAGCCATTTGCATTGACTCCCAACATAACAGTAAGCGTCAATTTGCTGAGCTTACCGCCATGACATTTGTCTCCTTTAAACGCCAGTGTCTTGTTGGGTAGAACATTAAAAAACAACCTAGTTTCATCTATGTTGAATACGTCCTTAGGATCATAATTTTTTATCAGTTCTGGAAGCTTTCCATTGATCCATTGCTCAACACTATCATCACAGATGGAAGCAGACTCACCACACACAGTTTTGTATGTTACATTGTAACGTTTCCTGAGGCGGTATAACCACCCATTCGACTCAGTAAAATTGTCTATCCCAACGTAGTTACCATATGAAGTGCCTCCTCCCGTAACAGCACTCCACTGGTTGGAATATTCGCTGCTCTCTTCATTTCGAACCAGCTTCTCACTATTTCTTTGACTTCGTCATATTTTGAGTAACTAATGTACTTCCTCTTTGCATGAGTTCCACACTCTGAAGTACTGCTGATGTAGAATGTCTGTTTAGTGTTCAACGTCGAGACACTTAACTCCTATGCTAGTCCAACATGTGTTCCACTAAAGGAGTCAACTGTTTCCAGAATTTTTAAAGTTTTTCTTCAATGGAAAAAGACTTCCTCTCCCATTTCTTCTCCATTTCTTTGACTGTGATAGAATGGAACTTGGAATTGAATTGCAACTGATAACACAAGATAGCGCAAATATCGGCATCTCTGGCATTACCACATCCACAGATATCAAGTAACTATGGCCGGTGGTCAAGACTAAGGTTCTTTGAATGTCATGACTTGGTCATGACCAACGGTCGTATGGTCTAATGTCATATTGTTTTGTGTTAGAACTCGATGGGACATGGAAATTAAAATTTTGCAAACGTGCTTTAAAAATGTAAACAGCAGGAACTTAAAAGCAGGGTAATACTGTATATCTTCATGAGATTGATTCACTATAAAATTACATTATGTTTTCTTGTCTACTCTTGATTTATTTGAATCAAAAGCTGTCAGTATTCATTCTTTCAATTTCAGTTCTTATGATTCCCAAGTGTGATATAAATATGAATCAGCCTTACAACTGATAAATTCAGAATGACTTGATTAGTTTAGGATTGCTGCTTCATGCTTTCAGCTATTTATGCATAGTAAATTGTTTTCTCAAGAACAGGGGGTAGTTTTTTTCCTATATAATGTTTAGCTTAACAGTAACCAAAGATCTTAAAGTAATTCAAGGTTATATGCCAAAATTCATATTATATTGAAAATCAGTATGTCCATTTTGCTTAAATGTTTTTTCCTCCACTAATTTTTCACTTTCTCCTTAATGATTTTCTTTTTCATCCTAGGATGTGTCAGAAGACTGTGATGCAGAGTGCATCTGAAAGTGCTGCTGTTACCAAGTGCTACATAGAGTGCTTAAGATATATTACTATGTTAAACATCAGCGACAGTGATTTCTGTAAGGGTATTGTGCAGAATCAGGTGTGTAAATTTTAAACTTACTATATTAAATAACAAGTAGGCTTGGCATAAGTCCAGACCCTGTACCAAGATAGCAATTAAAGACATCTTTTTAAACATATGATGTGTGATTAAAAAGTTTCCTGAATGGTTTCACAACAATTTTGCCATTGAGTTATCTTTAATTCTTACCCAAACTGTATATCATGCAGCACTCCTTCTTGACAAAAATTAGAGATCACATGATTTTCTATGACTATGCAGTGCAGAGGTAGAAGTTCAGAGGCAAACACATGTTTTGCGCCTTCCATTATTTTTCTGTGTATGGAAAATGGTAGATTATGAAGAACAAAGATTAATCATCAAGTTTTGCTTCAAACTGGGTAAAACTGCAACAGAAACCAATGAAATTCTAAGAACAGCTTATTGGAAGCACATAATGGGCAGAGCTCAAGCATTTCGTTGGATTTTGAAATTTAAAAGTGATATAACTTGAGTTAAGGATTAAAGTCATTCGGACAGCCGTCTTTCAGCAAAACTGACAAAAATATCAGTCAGGTGAGGGAAATGTAATTAAATGATAGACATATTACAAGAGAAATTTCTGATTCATTCTGATTGCACCTCTTCCAGAATTGTTGCAAATTCCTTTCAGACTACTTTTTTGTTTTCATCTAAAAGGTTTGTGGCAAGAGGTGCAATCTGAGAAACTCAATAATTTCCCAGACAAGTCATTAAAGCACTGAAATTCAAGCCCTTAATATATATATATATCAAAGATAAAGGTGGCAAATTAGTAATTCTGTACAAAGAAGCGTACATTATCAGAGTAGAAAAGTATTTCAAGAAGACATGTGAACAGAAATCAAAATAGACACAGTAACATCTCGGATGGAAAGCTTCAGTATTACTTTGAATAAAGTTAAAATCTTATCAGGAACAGAAAAATAAAAATAAACTGAAGCATCAAACCTTACCAAGATTGTATGCACTACCAAAAATCTATAAACCAGGTAAAAAATGAGACCCAGAATAACCAGTATTGATTCACCCACTTATAACATAGCAAAATAGTTAACACAGAAATCCTCTGCACTATCACAATACAGTAGTTTAAGGAACATGAATTCACAGTACGTATTAAAGAAAATAGAGCACACAGATTTGAAATCGGAAGCTAAACTGGTATCTTTTGGTGTTACAGCACTCTTCTCAGTATTCCAATAGACAAATTCATAGTTTAGCTGAAGAAGTGGCTTATCCAAAACAAGAGGAAATAAACGACTTGATGAATCTCACACATATATGTATCACTCGGAATACCTTTACATTCAACAATAGGTACTATCATCAGACTTCAGGTTAGCCATGAATATTTGATTTTCTCCATTTCTTGTTGAGACTTTTATGAGTAAGTAACCCAGAAACACATATAACCATCTTCTTTCCACACATTCACAAAGTTTGGCATAGATATATCAATATCTTTGTACTACATAAGTTCATCCAGGATTCACCCAAATTGCTTTTTATTGATATACAATTTATTAAGCACTGAAACAAATGCATCATGGGCTAGCCCTAAGCTGGGCCGTGGCCCCTTTGCTAATAGGCAGATCTCAATACAATTGCACACTTTATATATGTTCGTCCCTTTTAATAGTCATTGTTAGGTTGGTACTGTTACAATTTTGTTTAAGGACAACACCATTTTGCAGCACTAAGTTGCCATGGTACTTTTGATTTTGTGCAATCTTTTGTTAATCTCTTTGTAACTATTAAGAATGTGTTATTAAAGCGAGATAAGAAATGTACAGTATGGCCTCTTGATCTCTGGCTCTGATGTTTTGCGGCTGCAGTAGGTGGAGGGGGAAGGTTAATAGTACCAACTTACAGTAATGAGTAATTGAAAACATACCCTCAGAATTATCTTTAGAATGAAAATATAGGACTTTATTAGTTTTAAAACATTGAAATCCAACTTGTAATTTCATTATCATGCAAGATATTCATTACAACATCACTGTATTCGAATATTTCTTTCACATCTTTTACGTGCACTGATACTATTGGTGGTACTGGGAGTCTGTACATTTTGTCATGGTCAGGAAGTTAAAACTGTCTGCTAGCGCCAATCAGCATTGTTGCTGCTAGGTGGGGCTTGCAAATCCAGCACTATATTGCTGCTACAATTTTGTGTGGACCACGTGGCTTCAGTTGCTTTTGGTGCTTGCGCTGGTGAAGTTTGTTTACTATTTTGTGCATGCATGAATTCTGATTTGTAGTGCCTGCAAGTCTTATTATCGCTATTATAGTAATATGGCTACTGGTCGTCAGAATTCAAGAAAAAAATTGGCTCTTATAAGAGCCAAAGCTGTGAATTAATATTCAGCCTTTGTGAATACTTTGAGAAGGAGCGGGACAGTGGTGGATTCCTACTACCTGTTACCAAGGTGCTGGATAGAGTTTCTGATGCCTTGAAGGTAGGAAAAACCACAGTGAAGACCGTGAGCAAGGAAAAGTGCCCAGCTGGTTTAAGTTCACCGTCTGCAGTTCTGCATACACTGGGAAAGCAAAGGCCACGAGGCAGCCTCAAAGCTTCACTTTATGATTTTCAAAAGGATGCTATAAGGCTACATGACATGTGTATCAATATTATATGAGAAAGGAATTTTCGCTCGTGCAAAGTTGCTGTATTCTCCAAACGAAGCTGGCTTATTCGACGGCAGAAAAACCAGCCTAAATAAAGTACTGAAAGAACTAGGTTTTCGGTTTAAAAAATTTTCTGGTAGGAAAGCTGTAATGGAATGGTATATTGTTGCATGGAGAGGCAGATTTTTGCAGGAAATTCTAAAAACCAATCCCAAAAAGGTGGTATGCCTTGATGAAACGTGGGTAAATGCAGGGCACACTAAGGCAAAGGCATGGACAGATGACACTTGCAGGGACAGTGAAAGTGCCAGTTGGGAAAGGAAGTAGACTGATTTTGCTTCATGCTGGTAGTGTTTATGGTTTTATTCCAGGAGCAGTGCTCTTATTCAAATCAAAGAGCACCCATGATTATCATGAAGAAATGAATGGAAATACATACGTGGTTCCAAGAATCTCTTCTGCCGAAGATCAGTGCCAATTTTATTATTGTTATGGATAGTGCGCCATACTATTCAGTGCAATTAAACAAAGCACCAACAATAAGCGACAGGAAAAGCTTCATTTTGTAGTGGTTGGAGAACAACATACCTGGAGCGTCCGCAGAAATGACGTAAGCAGAACTTCTGCAAATTGTAAAACCTTACAAGCCACATTTCTGCACTCATGAAATAGACACTATTGCTGCTGTTCACAGTCACATTGTAATCTGGCTCCCTCCCTATCATTGTCATTTCAGTGCCATTGAACTAATTTGGGCACAAGTAAAAGGTTATGTTGCAGAACATAACCCAACGTTCCGCATTTCTAATGTTGAACTATTAGTGCAGCAAGGTATTCAACAAGTGACCCAGGATAAGTGGAAAAGTGTCGTGGATCATAACTGGAAACTTTTCAGGCAAGCAAAGGAAGATGACAGCATAGTGGAAACACTTGTGAAGGAGCTAATAATTTCATTCAACCAAGATAACGACAGTAGTGACTCCAGTGATGAAGCCGAAGATATAGATATTTACAAAGATTGCGGTGTCTTCCCACTGGACTGAATATAAGTTGTTTAATAGCCAATTTCAGTAAACATAGCTTCTTGTTATTTCTTATCCAGTGAATGGTAAATGGCATATTGTCTCCATATGCAACTATTCAATGATCATGTATATGCAGATTGTCCACGTACATTTACGAAGTAACAATCTGCAAATGCCTGAAATATTTCAAATACACATGTTCCTCTGCTTGAAATTCCCGCTAAAAAACTGGCAACAGCGTGCTTCTCCCTCTTGAGAAATGTAAGAGCCGGAGAACACACGGCCCAACTGTAGTTAATTTCTCTCATTCTCAACAGTCATTAGGTTTATGACACCCCATGTCAGTTCAGTTACAGGCCATTGAAAAACATTGACGGCTTCTACTTTTGTGAATAAATCCTCTCGATTTTAGTGTACTGAGTGAATAGGGCACATGTTCTTGTTGTGTTTTTTTTAACAGTTCTACTTGTGTAGCATGCATTCTCTGTCACACATTCGCTGTCCTTATCCCACTGTGTAAGGGTGGCACTGGGTGGCACATTCCTCTCAGGGACAGGTGGACTGCATTGCTGGACAGTAACTTCACTAGCCGCTTTTTTCAATCCTTCTTCCAGTTACCTATCACTTTGTCACACTTCCTTAAATTCTCTCCTCAGTTTCGTACAGTCCCATTCTAATCTCTTTCCTTTCTGCAATTTGTACAGCCATATCACATTTGTTCATATCTTTTCCTCTATCTCTATTCTTTTCTTTCTGAAATTTACTCATAATAGTAATATTTTTGCCTTGTTGATATGTCCCTACATACTGAAGTCAGCTTATTTGAGTCTGATGCATCAACACTCATATGTAGCACATCTTGGATGTTGCTTATGCAGCTTCTCTGCTCAGCCACTCACCCATCGATCCATGATAATAATAATAAGAATGTTATTGTCATTGAGCTTTACAGCAATGGACAACGTTAGAAGATCAATACAAATTACAACAATATGATACAGAGTATGTTCAAAGTAGAGCTTAACAGCAATTGATGTCAGAAGATAACATAAATATTACAATACAATACAATCTTTCTATTCTATTTTACAGAATATATACAAATGAGAAAATAATGTTCAGTAAATAAGTGATACTATTTACAATTGAGATGCATTTTCAAAAAATTCCTGTTAGGAGTAGAATGGGTTGATTAATAATCTGTCATAATGCCGATGTTCATATTTGGCAGTCGAGTTACATAATCTAGAAGTGCATTATACATTCTTGTTTCTTTGGCATACTCCTTTCTTCAGTTATCCTCTTTTGTTCTCTTTACTCTTAAGATAAATCCTTATGATATAGATAGATGTTGCTGTTAGCTTTCAAATTACTTAACATAAAGAACAAAGCAATACAATTTATTATGGAAATAGAAAATGAAGGCACATTATCTTTCCTGGATTTAAAAGTAATAAGATACCAATACCAGATTAATATTGGTATTGTGACTTTGTGGGTTCGTGAAATGAAAAGTCCAATTTCACCACTCAAAAATGTTCTTTATTTCCACCGACTTACAGTTTAACACTTGCCAATTACACAGAATTACGTGCTGCACGCAATTACAATTCACCAGTTCGTCCGTTACAATTTCCTTGTACTCGCGATTACGTAAACTCCGATGCACGCACAGTCTTCTCGTTCATTAACACGTCCTTCGCTAGCACGTCAAACACTGACTGCCTGTCTCTCTGAAACCCTTTTTATAGGAATGTCACCGTGCTTCTAGAAGTCTCTGGTTTCCCCCACGAAAGTTCCGGAGGGCAGAAGAAGGGGAGAGAAGCGCCTAGGGACAAGCGACCCTTCCCTAACCACCCCTCAGTCAGTGACAGAGACTAATGGGAGGCGTGGCTGGTTTCCCCACAGCTGTGGGCCTCATGCATACCGCTAATTGGGTGACACTGCTCCCTCCTCAAAGCTGGTCGTCCCGAACAGCACCATCGTAGCGGGCTAGTCGATCCAGGTGTACCACCAACATCTTTCCTCGGGGAACCTTCTGGATGCGGTAGACCACGTCGTTGATCCTCTTCACAACCCGGTACGGTCCTTGCCATGGCTGCTGGAGCTTCGGGCAGCGTCCCTTGGTCCGGGTAGGACGGTACAACCAGACCAGGTCACCTTGCTGGAACCCTTGGCTGTTGGCTTGCCTGTCATACCTGGTCTTCATGCGGTCGCTCGCCTTCTGGATGTTCTGGCGAGCCATCTCGTGCATGTTGTGGAGATGGTCCACCAAGTTCTCCACATACTCGGCCGCTGGCTGTTTCGCTTCCGGAGGGCTTCCAAAAGCCAGGTCACAAGGGAGGCGTAACTCTTGGCCGAACATTAAGCTGGCTGGCGTCATCCCAGTTGTGTCGTGTGTAGACGAGCGATAGGCCAGCAAGAACAGTGGCACCTTGACGTCCCAGTCTCGCTGATGGCTGGCCATGACTTTCCTCAGGTGTTCCTCTAAGGTCTTGATGTACCTTTCGACCATGCCGTCCGATTGGGGATGTAGAGGCGTAGTGCGAGTCTTGTTCACCCCAAGCCTTTGTAATGCCTCCTTCATTAGGTTGGACTCAAAGTTGGTACCCTGGTCACTGTGTAGCTCTAACGGCACCCCAAATCGACAGAACACTTGCTCCACGAGGCAGTCTGTGATTGTCTTTGCCTCTTGGTTTGGGATGGCATACACCTCCGGCCACTTGGTGAAGTAGTCCACGACCACCATTAGGTACTTGTTGCCTCGGTCGGAAACTGGGAACGGTCCAGCAATGTCAACAGCGAGCCGTTCGAATGGCGCTCCGACGTTGTACTGCTGCATGCGACCCCGGCTCCTAGTCTGGGGGCCACGACTCGCCGCGCACACGTGACACTGACGGCACCATCTCTCAGCATCTGCTCGGAGTCTCAGCCAGTAGTAGCGCTGCCGTAGTTTGTCAATCGTTCGGTTCGCTCCCAGGTGTCCTCCCGAAGTACCGGCGTGCACTTCCTCCAGGACTTCCGGGACCTTACTCCGGGGGAGTACCAACTGCTCTCTCTGCGTCTTCCCATCGGGTGATTCCCATACCCGGAACAGCACGCCCTCTCTGGTCTTCAACGAGTCCCATTGGGCCCAGTACGACTTGTAGGTGGCGCTCCTCGGTGCGATGTCCTCCCAGGTTGGTCTCATCCCTGCCTCCACTTCCCTCAAGAGTGGCCCCAAGTCTGCGTCCGCCAGCTGCTCCCTCCTCAGGCCTGCGCTATCCCAGCCTTCAGCAGGCACTGCCACAACTACTCGGACTGCTGCGGCACGCTCCTTCTCTTCCACTCTTGTGCACTGGCCGCACTCTTCTGGACAGGGTCTTCGGGACATGGCGTCTGCGTTACCGTGGCTCTTCCCTCTACGATGTTCCGAGGTGAAGTCGTACTCCTGCAGCCTCTGGACCCAACGTGCTGTCTGGCCTTCCAGGTTCTTAAAGGTCAATAGCCAGGTTAGGGCGGAATGGTCAGTCCTCAGGTGGAATGGCTGACCGTACAGGTACTTGTGGAAGTGCTCCAATGTCTTTACTACCGCCAGTAACTCCCGTCGGGTGACGCAGTAGTTCTTCTCTGCCTTGGATAGCGTCTTGCTGTAATAGGCTATTACCCGCTCATGGCCGTCCTGGATCTGCGACAGGACACCTCCAATGCAATGGTCGCTGGCGTCGGTATCCACAATGAAGGCGCCACCCGGTTGTGGGAAACCCAAAATTGGAGCACAGCACAGGGTCTCCTTTAGGTGCTGGAAAGCGTTTTCGGCGTCCTCTGTCCACACATAAGGCCGGTGTTCCTCCGTCAGGCGGGTGAGGGGTTTTGCGATGTTGGAGAACCCCTTTATGAAGCGGCGGTAATAACTGCACAGCCCCAGGAAACTGCGCAACTCTTTCCTATCCTTTGGGCGAGGCCAATCTCTCACAGCCTGTGTCTTCTCCGGGTCTGTGGCCACTCCGGTTGCCGAGACTATGTGGCCCAAGTAGTTAACTTCCTTGCGGAAGAGCTGGCACTTCTTCGCGTTCAGCTTCAAGTTGGTCGCTTGCAGTCTCTGTAGCACCTTACTCAGATTCTCGAGGTGATCTTCAAAAGTCTTCCCGACGATGATGTCGTCCAGGTATAGCAGGCAGGCATCGTAAGTCAGCCCTCTCATCACTGACTCCATAAGGCGCTGGAAGGTAGCTGGTGCGTTGCAGAGGCCAAAGGGCATAACCGTGAACTGCCAGAGCCCTTGGCCCGTCGAGAATGCAGTCTTCTCCTTGTCTCTCGGGTCTAGAGCTACCTGCCAGTAGCCCGACTTCAGGTCCAGGGTCGAGAACCACTGTGCACCAGCTAGCGTGTCCAGGGTGTCGTCAATCCGGGGTAAGGGAAAACAGTCCTTCCGGGTGACGGCGTTCAGCTTTCTGTAGTCTACGCAGAAGCGCAGCTCGCCGTTCTTCTTCGTCACCAAGACTACAGGGGAACACCAAGGGCTGTCGGACTCTTCAATCACTCCCCTGGATCTCATGTCCTCCAGCATGTCTCGTACCGCCCCTTGCTTCGCCAGCGGAACGCGTCTATGTGGTTGCCGAATAGGCCGGGCGTCTCCGGTGTCGATGCGGTGAAGCACTTTGTCCGTGCAGCCGTAGTCACTATCGCCTTGGCTGAAGACGCGCTCGTATCGCCCCAGTAGTTGTCGAACCTGCTCCAGCTGTTCTGCGGTCAGGTGGTCGGCCGCCCTCTCCAGTAAGCCTTCTAGCCGGGGCCCCAGGTGTTGCTTCGGCGCCGGCTCCTGTGTCTTGTCGATTGCTGTTACGCTCACTACGGGCTCGCACGTTCCCAATTCCGTCCCGGCCTGGACGTCGTGATCGGTGTCCATTGGATTTAGCAGTCTCACTGGCACCTCCTCTCGGCACGGCAGCAATGCCCTGGCTACACACAGTCCGTGTATAGGCGTCTTCTGGTCCAGCATCATGTTCCTGGTTCTCTGGCCCTCAAGTCGCGCCGTCACCACCACCTCGCTCCTCGCGGGAACAACCACGTCTTCGTCCAAGACGACCCTGCACATTCCAAGGCGCTCTTCGGGTTGACGGAGTATAACCTCTTCTCCGTTAAGCCGCAGGACCTTCTTGCCGACGTCGACCGTCGCCTCATGGCTCCTGAGGGCATCCAGTCCCAGGATCACCTCCTCAGCCACCTTCGCGACGAACACCCACAGACGAACGGCACTCCGTCCCAAGTTCAGCTCCAGCAGGGCCTCCTTCTCCACAGGCAAGGTGTCACCCGATGCCGTGACAAGCTGGTATGGCCGGCTTGGCTTCCTTGTCGGCAAACCCTTCGCCACGTCAGGTCTGATGATGGTCACGGCCGCCCCGGTGTCCACCAGCACGCGGCACGGCTTTCCTCTTATCCAACCGTCCGCGATGAGGCTGTCATCCATACGCCGGCTGACGGCGCGCAGTGTCACTCGAGGGGATGGTGGTGATGGCGCCGACGTGCCCCTCTCCACGACGGCCCTTACTCGTTTCCCGGCTGCTCTTCCCGGTGTGGGCAGTCTCTCTGCAGGTGTCCGGGCTGTCCACACCCCCAACACAGGCCACTAGGTGTTCGCCGGCGTCCCTCAGCTGGTCTTCTGTCTCCGGCGTAGCGGACACTCCTCGTTCTCGACGTCGGGATAGATGTTACTTTGGCCGCCTCCATCCTTAATGCCGCTGTCAGCGCCTCGTGGATGGTTTTATATTCCCCGAGCATTAGGCGCTAACGAATCTCCATGTCCCGTACTCCGTCGACAAAATTGTAGGCGGCTTCCCGGGATACGAACTCCAGTGGCAGGTCAACCAAGGCCTTGCTAGCCAGCTGCTCGATCGCAATGGCGAACTCCTGCAGCGTCTCCCCCGGCTGCTGTGACCTTGCCTTTAGCTGGCTGCGGTATGCTGCGGCTAAGCGGTGGTTCCCGAAGCGATCCTCCAGGGCTTCCCAGATGTCCTTGGGCGCCGCCGTCGACTGCACTGCGTTTAGGACTTCCGCGGCTCTTCCCTGGAGGCTGGCTATTAACTGTGTGGCCTCCTCCTCCAGTGACCATCCGTTGTGCCTGGCCACTGTGTCGAACTGGCGGCGGAAGACCTCAAACGTTGACGCGCCGTCATACTTGGGAGGTTTGACGCGAGGCGATGTTATGTCGCGTCCCGGTGCGCCGGTCTTCAAATCCTTCAACCTCCTGCCGACGACGTCCTCCACCATGGCGCTCAGGGACTTGGCGCTGTTGTCGGCCTTTCCTTCCAGCTCATTAACGCGGCTCGCGAGGTCTCCGACGCGTTCGTCCACCTGGCCGATCCGCTTGCCGAGTCCCGTGACGTCCTCCCTCACGCCGGCCAACTGTTCCTCAAATTTCGCGGCGAGGGCCTCGTTCGCAACCTTCATTTCTTCCATCTTCTCCGTGACGTTATCGTTAGCCGTCTTCATTTCTTCCAGCTTTGCGGCCAGGTTGTCATTTGCCGCTTCTGTTTTTGTTGTTAACTCGTTCATCTTCGCGACCAAGCTGTTATTTGTCGCTTCCGTCTTCTCTGTTAATTCGGCCTTCATTTCCATCATCTTCTCCAAAAATTTTTCGAATGCCGCGTCCATGGTTGGAATGTTCGGTGATGTTATCTTCCCGCTTCCTGACACCAGTGTGACTTTGTGGGTTCGTGAAATGAAAAGTCCAATTTCACCACTCAAAAATGTTCTTTATTTCCACCGACTTACAGTTTAACACTTGCCAATTACACAGAATTACGTGCTGCACGCAATTACAATTCACCAGTTCATCCGTTACAATTTCCTTGTACTCGCGATTACGTAAACTCCGATGCACGCACAGTCTTCTCGTTCATTAACACGTCCTTCGCTAGCACGTCAAACACTGACTGCCTGTCTCTCTGAAACCCTTTTTATAGGAATGTCACCGTGCTTCTAGAAGTCTCTGGTTTCCCCCACGAAAGTTCCGGAGGGCAGAAGAAGGGGAGAGAAGCGCCTAGGGACAAGCGACCCTTCCCTAACCACCCCTCAGTCAGTGACAGAGACTAATGGGAGGCGTGGCTGGTTTCCCCACAGCTGTGGGCCTCATGCCTACCGCTAATTGGGTGACAGTATTTATAGAAAGAACTACATAAAAAAGTAATAGCTGCAATCTCACGTCACACAAACCTGCGGTGCTAAACAGTTTAATCCATAGACTGATTTACTCTCCCTTGATAGAAGATGGATACAAACAAAAGTACAGACACATAGCAAAGTAGTAAATAATGGCTTCATTAAACAAATCATTGACAAGAAAATAATAAAATTCAAAAAACTAAAAGGGGGCTCTCGCATCCGAAATACACCATTTGTGGTGACTTATTATCATAAGTACTTAGTCCCAGACTTCATTGACCTGCCTTAAACCTATTTTTTGCTCTACCCCTTCCGTAACACTCTCTTGATCCTGCCGTATACAAAATGATATTCCTTTATAGATTTTATGAATTTCCTTTATGAATTTTTCGCTTACTCCTTTGCTTCTTAGTTTCCATGCTAGAGCCTCTCTGTTTATTGTGTCAAACACTTTCTCAAAGTCAGCATAAAACATACATATGCTTCCTTCCCCCCCCCCCCCACCCCCCAGATATTTGTCAATAATTGTCTTTATGAACACATTGTCTATTCTTTTATTCTTCCTAAATCCTGATTGAAACTCTTAGTTTTCCCTTCCTCTTTTGCCCAACGTTCCAGTCTTTCTGCTAATATCCCTATATATATTTTCCCCAATATGGATAATAGACTTATTCCTCTATAGTTTTCGGGTTTGTTTTTTGCTCCTTTCCCTTTATATATTGTTACAATCAAACTTGTTTTCCAACTTTACGGTATGTCATGACTGTTTTTCACACCGTTCAATACTCATGTAATTATGTTCAAACCTTTCTGTGTATCCCCATATATTTTCCAAAATTCCCCTGGAATTCCATCCTTGCCTACTGCTTTTGCTTTTTTCAGCCTTTTAAGCTGCCTGTGAACCTGCATTGTTGAAAATTCTCCATCTAACATCTCATTGTCCAATACACCTGGCCCTACCTCCATCTTATAGTTGCTTTCCACACACTTAAAAATGCTTCTTTTGAATTCAGGGAGACCACAAAACACCTATTACCAGTAAAAGCTTGATATCAAATTTGTGGATGTAATGCTTGTCTGGAAAAGAAAGTGATAACAACTGTAAAAACCAAGTCAGTCCAGAGTTTTGAACTTCTAGTAATTCTGGATTCTGGTTGTAGCAAGAAATTTTGCTTTAACTAAAATCATTCTCTATCCTCTGCAGAGTCTGGAATTATGAATATGGTAATTAATATAATTTCTTTTTTATCATATGTTTCTAATCAAGTGTTTTTTTTTTTTTCCTTACAGTTAGTCCCTGCGGTTAGATTGATGTTCAAAGAGCAGAAGCTTCATACTGTGGCAGGGACTTTATTTCCACAAGTTTCGGAACTAGTGCATCACTGGACTCAAAGTGAGACTCATGCATATCTAATGCAAACATTCTGGGATGCACTGTCCTCGTGCCTGAAAAGCCTTCTAACTCATCCAGAGTTGGAAGACTCGCTGAAAGCAAACAGTGCTAACCCAGTGTGGATCTTGGACAGACAGGTGCAGTTGTGTTTGAACTTAAAGGATCCTAAAGGTGCACGTGCAAACCAAAGCTTACGGGTTAAATTTAGGACAGATGAAACCTGTCCTGATATTGAGCTTCCAGAAAATATATATTTAACTGCTCCACTGGACAGAGAACTTTCACAACATCTTAACAAATTGGTGAATGATTTAATTATCTTGTACCTGAAAGAAATGCAGTGTTTCCGAGAGAAGAGTCATATAGCTTTGCTAGAGAAACTAATGGTGACTTTTGCAAACAAGGAATTGTTTGAGCACATTTTGAGAACTTTGGGTAATGGCATAGATACCAATGGTGCACTTATAGAACTTTTTACTAATATGTTTGCCAAATGGCTGCAAGATGAAGAGATTTCTTCGGAAGCAGTAGTGAACATAATATTTGTTCTATTTAAATTTCTAGCAGAAGATGAAAAGAAGCAGGTTTTGGTGTTCCTTTCTCAAGTGAGTATGTTTTATAAGTATTCCAAGAATTTAAATTTGAATTTATGAGTCACTATGTTTACACTCAGTCTTCACTTACTTGTTGTTGTATAATTGAAACGTTTTCAAGATCATTCGATCTCATCATCAGCTGTTTGGTGACTAGATGAACCTTCCTCTTCTTCCACTACTACGGAGTTCCGAGCACTCTGCCATCTGGTGTTAGGGGCACTAAGTTTTAATACTTCATTTAATGCCGGGATTTCAAAATTTATAACTTTATCACGGTTTTTGTTTATGAAAATTTTTTCCCAAATATCCAATTCTATGGGTGTACTTAAAGATTTTAACAGTTTAATGTTGTGGCCAATGTTGTGGTTTTCTGTCCAAAAATGGTGTGAAACTGCAGATTTTTCTGTTTGTTTCAACTTAATGTTCCTTTGGTGTTCTTTTTGCCTGGTTAACATGTTTCTCTTAGTTTTTCCTATGTAGCTTTTTTCACAGGTTTCACAATTAATCTGATATATTCCTGATTTCAAATTGTTGGGGATTGTATTTTTCAGTGGTTTATTTAGCAGGTTCCTCAGAGTGAATTTGTTTTGGGGTGCTAGTTTTAAGTTTAGTCTTTTGAAGATTCGTTCAAATTTTCTAAAAGCCCATGGATGGTAGGTGAATTTTCTATATTGCCAATTTGTGTTATTAAGTGGTGTGAGAGTGGTATTTTTTGATCTTATCTTCAGTTTTTCTTTCCTCTTCATCATATTCCTTATGATGGCTGGGTTGAATCCATTTAATACCGCTATGTCTTTTATGTGTTGTTGTTCTTTCAAAAATTCATCCTTACTCAGTGGGACGTTGTATAGCCGGTGAATTAGACTTCTAAAGGCAGCTAGTTGATGTGAAACTGGGTTGTATTCATTTTTCTTTATGTAATTATCTATGTGTGTGGGCTTCCTGTATATTCCAAAATCTACACCATGATGATTTCTAGTTATCTTGAGGTCCAGAAAGGGTAGGGTGTTGTCTCTTTCTACTTCCATAGTAAATTGGATGTGATTATCTTGCAGGTTTAGTAATTTTAGAGAATCTTCTCTAAGTTTTTCTGGAATGATAGCAAAAATATCATCAACATATCTCTGCCAAAATTTATAAATCTGTGGGAAGGCCTTTACTATGTGTGTTTCAAAATAGCTCATGTATAGGTCTGCTAAAATAGGCGAAAGTGGGCTCCCCATTGCTAAACCTTTTGATTGTCTGTAGAATTTTTGGTTAAACATGAAGTAATTATTCCTTATGCATAAATCTGTAAGATTGATAATATCATCTATTTCTCTGGGGTCCGTTGTAGTCTGGGTTAGCCATTTTTTGAGGAATGTAGGTATTTCTTCTACTGGAATGCTTGTAAAAAGTGCCATAACGTCAAAAGAAACAAGTATGTGATTTTCCGGGATGTTGTATTTCTGTAGGTGGTTTATCAATTCTAAGGAGTTTTTTATTCCCAAACTTTGAAATTTGTCATATGATTTTAATTTTCTTACTAACCATTTTGCTATGTGGTATGTAGGTGAATTGATGCCATTGATGATGGGCCTCATGCTGTTGTCTTGTTTGTGGATTTTTGGCAGACAGTACAACCTTGGTAGTGTGGGGTTGGACGATTTTAAGTTGTATTTTTCAGATGTACTTAATGTTTTTGTAATTGATAAGGCTTTATTAACAGAGGTGATACTTTTGGATAATGGATTTTTTGGAATTTTTTCATATTCTGGACTTTCTAACATAAGGTTAAACCTTATGTTAGAAAGTCCAGAATATGAAAAAATTCCAAAAAATCCATTATCCAAAAGTATCACCTCTGTTAATAAAGCCTTATCAATTACAAAAACATTAAGTACATCTGAAAAATACAACTTAAAATCGTCCAACCCCACACTACCAAGGTTGTACTGTCTGCCAAAAATCCACAAACAAGACAACAGCATGAGGCCCATCATCAATGGCATCAATTCACCTACATACCACATAGCAAAATGGTTAGTAAGAAAATTAAAATCATATGACAAATTTCAAAGTTTGGGAATAAAAAACTCCTTAGAATTGATAAACCACCTACAGAAATACAACATCCCGGAAAATCACATACTTGTTTCTTTTGACGTTAAGGCACTTTTTACAAGCATTCCAGTAGAAGAAATACCTACATTCCTCAAAAAATGGCTAACCCAGACTACAACGGACCCCAGAGAAATAGATGATATTATCAATCTTACAGATTTATGCATAAGGAATAATTACTTCATGTTTAACCAAAAATTCTACAGACAATCAAAAGGTTTAGCAATGGGGAGCCCACTTTCGCCTATTTTAGCAGACCTATACATGAGCTATTTTGAAACACACATAGTAAAGGCCTTCCCACAGATTTATAAATTTTGGCAGAGATATGTTGATGATATTTTTGCTATCATTCCAGAAAAACTTAGAGAAGATTCTCTAAAATTACTAAACCTGCAAGATAATCACATCCAATTTACTATGGAAGTAGAAAGAGACAACACCCTACCCTTTCTGGACCTCAAGATAACTAGAAATCATCATGGTGTAGATTTTGGAATATACAGGAAGCCCACACACATAGATAATTACATAAAGAAAAATGAATACAACCCAGTTTCACATCAACTAGCTGCCTTTAGAAGTCTAATTCACCGGCTATACAACGTCCCACTGAGTAAGGATGAATTTTTGAAAGAACAACAACACATAAAAGACATAGCGGTATTAAATGGATTCAACCCAGCCATCATAAGGAATATAAAGAAGAGGAAAGAAAAACTGAAGATAAGATCAAAAAATACCACTCTCACACCACTTAATAACACAAATTGGCAATATAGAAAATTCACCTACCATCCATGGGCTTTTAGAAAATTTGAACGAATCTTCAAAAGACTAAACTTAAAACTAGCACCCCAAAACAAATTCACTCTGAGGAACCTGCTAAATAAACCACTGAAAAATACAATCCCCAACAATTTGAAATCAGGAATATATCAGATTAATTGTGAAACCTGTGAAAAAAGCTACATAGGAAAAACTAAGAGAAACATGTTAACCAGGCAAAAAGAACACCAAAGGAACATTAAGTTGAAACAAACAGAAAAATCTGCAGTTTCACACCATTTTTGGACAGAAATCCACAACATTGGCCACAACATTAAACTGTTAAAATCTTTAAGTACACCCATAGAATTGGATATTTGGGAAAAAATTTTCATAAACAAAAACCGTGATAAAGTTATAAATTTTGAAATCCCGGCATTAAATGAAGTATTAAAACTTAGTGCCCCTAACACCAGATGGCAGAGTGCTCGGAACTCCGTAGTAGTGGAAGAAGAGGAAGGTTCATCTAGTCACCAAACAGCTGATGATGAGATCGAATGATCTTGAAAACGTTTCAATTATACAACAACAAGTAAGTGAAGACTGAGTGTAAACATAGTGACTCATAAATTCAAATTTAAATATGAAGAATACTTCACTGTTAATAATGCTTCTGCTTTTAATATTTATTCCAAGAATTCTTTAGGTTTTGGCTAAAAGGTACATTGAAAATGACATAAATGTCCGAACTTCCTATAGGCCATTGATGTAAATCCCTTATATTAGAATCTAATATCTTGAGGGTTTGATTCATATCGTTGTTTGCTTTACTTAATGTCTTTTACCTAGATCATGCTTTGCAGCTGAGTACAGTGAAACGTATCGTGGGTAAAAATTTGAAATTAAAATAAGTATATAATATAATACATAATGAAAAATGATACAGTGAAGTGATGAAATAACTGATAAACTACATTTTTAAACATGTTAAACTTCATTAAAGAAATCCATATATCTAGAAACATGTTTTCGAGGTCATCCCATCCTCAGCTAGATTCTAACTGGTATATCCTCTTCTTGTGTTGAACTTCCCTTGGTGGTGGCAAATACCTTATTATTACAATAACGGAAATTCCTAAAAAGGTTTTGGCAATATGTTACGGTAGCACCATCTAGCAATAGAGCCTGGTTAAGTAACACGGTGACAAATTGAGCAATCATAATATGAAAAGTAGTATCATTTACAAAACTTTTGTCACAACGGAGAACAAAGTATGTCTCTAGACCACATGCAACCAATAGCTACAGTAATTATGAATGGCAGCATGGCATTCTTTCACTTCCTGAAAGGTACTAGCAATTCTGCAATATTGAGATTTTCTTTTCAGTGTAGTTAATAATAAAGAAATATACATTTAGCAAAAGAAAAATTTAACAGGAGACAGAATTTCTGTTTTCTGTACATCACAAGTGTAATGTATTTATATAGGAAGCTAATCAATCTTAAAGGATGAGTAGAGCCAGACTGAAAAAATGCAGTGCCATAGCTCGGATTTGAAACACCGATAAGCTGGTCTATGTCCAGTTGCTCTTAACCATTGAGCTAGTATGGTCAACATGCTACCATGACATTAAATTCTCCAACTGACTCATGTGTTTCCCGGTAAACCACTAGGGGTCTCATATACAATGAGATAATGCACCTTGTTGTGGTGACTTAATATGCTTTAAGTACCTTTTTTCAGTCTGGCTCTTCATATAATCCTTAGTCCACACATGGCTAGTGTGGAAGAAATTATTCATTTCCATCAATTTACGTAAAAAGAATAGTGGTTTAATTATGAAGCCCGGGACTTAAGTATTTAAGAAAGGCAGCAAAATGTAAAAAACAAATTCATATTGCCAAAAAAAAAAAAAAAAGCTTTCAGTGAATTTATTGAAAAAGCTGATTATAGAAAAGATGCAAAAAAAAGTATACAGATATATAAGTAAAATTGTCAGAAAGAAACAAGGAAAGAACCACTCAAACTAAATGGGAAAACACTTCAAATTACTCTATTTCTGAAGCCTTTAATAAGTATTACAGCTCTGAGCATAAACTTTCCTCTGAAGCAAAAAGAAAGCAAAGGCAGATTAAAAAATCTCAAAAAAAAATTTAAAAAGTGCCCAGAACAAACAAATGATATATTCAGCAAAGAATTCACCATGAGGGAACTAAATCATGCCATCCATGAGTTGAAAGATAAAAAGTCTCCTGGACCAGATAAAATACATTTTGAATTTCTGAAACACCTAGGACCAAAGGGAAGAAAGGTACTACTGAAATTATTTAATATATCATGGACCTCTACTGTACCTACAGAGTGGGAAAAAAGCAATAATTATTCCTATTCTAAAAAAAGACAAAGCACCCGACAAAATAAATAGTTACAGACCAATTTCCTTAACAAGTGTCATTGCAAAAACAGCTGAACGTATGATTTCAGCAAGGTTAAATTGGTTCTCAGAAAGTAATAACATATTAACAACTTTTTTGAGTTTGATTTATGAGTCACTCTGTTTACACTCAAACTTCACTTGTATAATTGAAATGTTTTCAAGATCATTCGATCTCATCTTCCTAAAACCAAGCTAGATTGGAGTATTCTAATAGAACTTTTAAGAAAGCATCCCATTTTTCATTAGCATTAATTACTGATTGCACAGAACTCCAGTTTTCTAATTTTAATATTTCATGTAAAATACCTAAATTGTGGTCATTGATTACCTGTTTTTTGGAAACACACTACATTTTTTATTTGAGAGTTACAGTTGTATAAATATACCAGGTGAGTCAGCTGCGCCTATTTATTCTTATCTATGCAACCTGCAGTTTATAGTGTGATGTGAAAACGTTGACCCTTTCAGCACAAAAGTCGTTATTGCAGCTCTGACCTTCTAATCAGTATTATCACAACCAGCATTAATACTTACAGCCCTGAATGAGAACCAAGAAGTTGTGAAAAACCTAAATAAACGACGGGTTTTCATGCCTATAATACTAGCAATGCGTATAATACTAGCAAGGTGATAAATTGTGCTTGCCCAGTGATAGCTGGCCGAGTGCATTAGTTAGTTGGTGGCATACATAAGGTGATGCACGGGCTAGGTTCGAAGCGATGTAACATTTTTTGTTTTCTTTCTCCCAGTCTTTATTGTCTGTATTTTAGTTACTAATTTGTTTACTGTTGCTACTGGTTCTCTTATGAGGCAAAGACACAAGAATGACAATCCAATAATCAGGAATCTCTTGTAAGTTGTGCCGAGCTCATTCTACCGTCAGGCTGGAGAGACTCTTGCCCTTCAAAGGGAAACTATGGGCTATCTTCTATCTTCAATTAGGGATAATGTTTAACTTTGTGAGCCGTATTATCTTTACCATATCAGGTATTGTAAACTATGTTATGCAGTTGGCTTTCATTTTTTAGGAATATGTCGACGACATTAAATCTAATAGTTTTCAAATAGTATGTTTCACTTTGTATTTGTGAAAGCTTTGAAACTTGGTTGAATGGGTCAAGCATAATACCGACCATAATAAAATATCTAGTACGAACTATACATTTATAACTATCTGCCAGTGGTAAACTGGCTGTTCTTGTATTTTGTACATGCCTATAATGTTATAAAAATGTTATTTGTATTATCATATCAAGTTATAGGCCCTAAGAGGTAAAACAAAGGTATGTAATAAAACATGTGAATGGATCACGAAGGATTTGAACCCAAGTTGAAGTGGCAGAGTGACAAAGTAAGCTGTATAATACCATTCAGCCAACGCTACCTTGCAAGGGAACGTTCCTACACAAATAAATAAGCGCAGACCTAAGGCCCACCTTGAATCTTTACACGCCTTTTACAGCTTCATACAGTGTTTTGAGCTCGCTTTGATACTTCTAACACAAATAAAAAAAAAAAAACTGCATCCACCATTGCAATTACTGTATGAGCTAAAAAGTCTACTTGTCTACTTATTTATTTGCAGTGAAACAGGATACAGAAATCACTTACACAATACATTGAACTCAATATTTTGAGATATTAATAATATTAATCTATAGGTTAAAATGAGAGAAAAGAGTCGCCATAAAAATTTGGACTGCAAATGACACACGCACGCACACACACACACACACACACACACACACACACACACACACACACACACACACACACACACACACACACACACACACACACACACACACACACACACACACACACACACAGAGACACACAGAGACACAGACACACACACTTACTCCTAAACAGCAATTCAATGCAACCGATTAATGGCTTGTGATATGTTTACAAATCGTAGCAAACTGAGCATTACAACACATTGAAATTTCCTTATCTCAACTGACTGATTGGTCTTCCACATAACACAGGCAAAAAGAATCACAGCAAGTTGAAATTAACAATTTCTGGTTGAAATCTTTAATCTTAGTTTACATTCATCAAGGACTGTTAGTAGTCATTTGGGAAAGCACTTATATTAGGAAATAAATTCCCTTTTTCATATATTTAATGCCGTAATTTGTGACAGAAGCGAAAACAATCTACCTAAATTAACTTTAAAGAGAGTCGATTAATAACACTAAACAACACTTTTAAATTTTTCCGGTACATGTTTCAGAGGCTTTGCCTCTATCCTCAGCCGGCCATCGACTAGTTCTCATTGGTGTAGTTGACGATATTTTGTCACAGGTCTCCTCTGGTGGCAGTTCAAGGAACTTGCTGAACAAATCTTTCTGGGGGATGTCGAAATTGAATACTTTGTTCCTATTTTTTGAAATGAAGATTTGTTCCCATGTGGATAGTTCTTGTTTTCCTGATGTATGTTTTAATAGTTTTGGTTCTGGATTTATGTTGTGGTTTTTTTTCCCAAAAATGTGTGGCAACTGCTGATTTTTCTAATTTTTTATATTTTATGTTTCTAAAGTGTTCCTTTGCCTTTGTTTCTAAATTTCTTTTGGTTTTTCCAATATAAATTTGACTACAGTCATTGCATTCAATTTGATATATACCAGATTTTTTGTTAGATGAAATGGCATCTTTGATGTTTGAGCAAATTAGGTTTTTTAAGGAGAAATGGTTGACTGGTGCTAGTTGAATGTTTTGTTTTTTGAAGACTTTTTTGAATTTATCATAGGCCCATGGATGGTAAGTGAATTTTTTGAAAATCATATTAGTTTCTGTAGCTGAGAGGGTTGTGGTTTCCTGTAGTAGCTTCTTCTTTTTTGCTAAGTTCACTTTTTTGTCCACTAATGATTTGAGAAAGTTATTTTTTTGTGCTATTTCAATCATTTTGTTGTATTCTGCTTTGTATTCTTCTGCTGTGAGAGGGATGTTTACCAGTCTGTGTGCTAAACTATTGAAGATTGCACACAGACTGGTCACCATCACCTCGCTCTTCATGGGGACAACCACGTCTTCGTTCAAGATGACCCTACCGATTCCAAGGTGCTCTTCGGGTTGACAGAGTATAACCTCTTCTGCGTTGAGCCGCAGGACCTTCCTGCCGACGTCGACCGTCGCCTCGTGGCTCCTGAGGGCATCCAGTCCCAGAATCACCTCCTCAGCCACGTTCGCGACGAACACCCACAGAAGCACGGCACTCCGTCCCAAGGTCAGCTGCAGCAGGGCCTCCTTCTCCACCGCCCGATGCCAACACAAGCTGGTATGGTCGGCTCGGCTTCCTCGTCGGCAAACCCTTCGCCACGTTAGGTCTGATGATGGTCTCGGCCGCCCCAGTGTCCACCAGCACGCGGCACGGCTTTCCTCTTACCCAGCCGCCCGCGATGAGGCTGTCATCCATCCGCCGGCTGACGGCGCGCAGTGTCACTCGAGGGGATGGTGGTAATGGCGCCGACGTGCCCCTCTCCACGCCGGGTCTTACTCGTTCTTCCGGCTGCCCTTCCTGGTGTGGGCAGTCTCTCTGCAGGTGCCCGGGCTGTCCACACCCCCAACACAGGCCACTAGGTGTTCGCCGGCGTCCCTCGGCTGCTCTTCTGTCTCCGGCATAGCGCACATTCCTCGTTCTCGACGACGGGATGGCTGTTACCTTGGCCGCCTCCATCCTTAATGCTGCCGTTAGCGCCTCGTGGATTGTTTTATAATCGCCGAGCATTAGGCGCTGACGAATCTCCGTGTCCCGTACCCCGTCAACGAATGTGTAGGCAGCTTCCCGGGATACGAACTCTGGTGGGAGGTCGACTAGGGCCTTGCTAGCCAGTTGTTTAACTGCCAGGGTGAACTCCTGCAGCGTCTCCCCTGGCTGCTGCGACCTTGCCTTCAGCTGGCTGCGGTACGCTGCGGCTAAGCGGTGGTTTCCAAAACGATTCTCCAGGGCCTCCCAGATGTCCTTGGACGCCGCCGTTGTCTGTACCGCGTTTAGGACTTCCGCGGCCCGTCCCTGGAGGCTGGCTATTAACTGTGTGGCCTCCTCCTCTGGTGACCATTTGTTGTGCTTGGCCACTGCGTCGAATTGGCGGCGGAAGACCTAAAACGTTGACGCGCCGTCATATTTCGGAGGTTTGACGCGCGCCGATGTGTCGCGTCCCGGTGCGTCGACCTTCAAATCCTTTAACCTCCTGCCGACGACGTCCTCCACCATGGCGTTCAGGGACTTTGCGTTGGTCAGCCTTTCCCTCCAGCTCGTCAACGCGGCTTGCCAAATCTTCGACGCGCTCGTCCACTTGACCCATCCGCTTGCCGAGCTCTGTGACGTCATCTCACGCCGGTCAGCTGCTCTTCGAACTTCACGGCAAGGGCCTCGTTTGCCGCTTTCATCTCCGTGGTCAATTCGGTCATCTTCGCGGTCAGGCTGTTGTTTGTGGCTTCCATCTTCTCGGTAAGGTTATCGTTAGCTGTCCTTATTTGTTTCAGCTCTGCGGCCAGGTTATTTGCCGCCTCCATCTTTGCTGTTAGTTCCGCGGCCAGGTTGTTATTTGCCGCTTCCGTCTTCGCTGTTAATTCGCTCATCTTTTCCAAAAGCTTTTCCAATGCCGATTCCATGGCCGTTATCCCACTTCTGTCGCCAGTTGTGACTTTGTGGGTTCGTAAAATTAAAAAGTTAAATTACACCACTCAAAAAGTCACAATTACAATTTCGTAATGTACACAATTAAAACTAAGCCAGTTCGCCTTTCCACGTACACTCGGCGCACCTTACATTACTGCTCCCATGGCTCACTAAACACAACTCACTGTCGCCCATCTTGTATCAATCGGCCCCCGAAGTTTCTTGAGTCTCCTTTTATGGAGGGGGAAAACATTCCCGAAGCTTCGTGCTCCTTCGAGCGGCAGGAGGAGGGGTAAACGAAGACCCAGCTACTCCTCCTGTCTCCTCTCCCTCCACCGGCCTTCATTTATTGATCGGCATCATGAGTCTGCCGCTTGCGTAACAATATTTATATTTGTATAATACTTATTGCTTCACTGTAACTAGCTTCACTTTCTACGTAATTAAGGAGTATGAAGTATTATTTTGTTTAATGTTTAATAAAGGACTGTTTGTATTTAACAGATAGACATAAATCGTAGTTTGTTGGCAGAAGTTATGCAAAAGTTTGTTCACAAAAATCAAAGCATCTTTTACATATATAGTATTAAAACTGATACAGTTTCCTCTTCAATTATGTTGTAAAAGGCTAAATATTGTAAAATATAGAATATAACTTTTTGGAATATAATAAATTAGTGTCATACAGTGAAAATGTGAAATCTATACCATATTTTGGGACTTATAATTGAGTGATATCTATACCATAATTTCGGACAGAGGGAGTAACAAATATACAGCCTACTCATGCTGCTTTTAACCATTGTGCAGAAGTTATATGAGGTGAGTCACCTGCCCCTATTTTATTTTTGAATTTATGCAACATGCTAAGTCGACTTGGGCCTTTCTTGAATGCCTTCTAATGGATGATTTGCGCAACGTTTATAGAGGACAGATAGATAACTCAGTGCATAAGTATTGTATGGGACAGAAATCAATTGCTATGTATGTCGATTCCAAAAACATCATACGCAAATATAATAATAATAATAATAATAATAATAATAATAATAATAATAATTTAGACAAGCTTACAAACTTTTATTCATTAGCATACATTCACACACACCTTTAAACACACCCCTGAAGGAACAACCTATCACATGCATTAGTTGACAATAACATTGGAACACAAAATGACAGATCTACACAATATAACCAATTGGATTTAAATCTTCAGCCAATATGTGTTTTTGTTGTACAGCCATGTCAAAATTACTAAGAATTAGGTAGATTGTTTTCGCTTCTGTCACAAATTACGGCACTTTTTAGGTCATACAGTAATTGCACTGGTGGATGCAGTTTTTTTATTTGCGTTAGAGGTACCAAAATGATCATTATGCCAACATTTTCTTAAGATAAGTGAAGTTTTTTGTTACAAATATTTATACTTCATACTCTTTTTTTTATATAACCTTTACCCTGTTCACTCTTACACTTTTTAAGTTTCTAGTATCACATGGCTAAGGCTGCTTGTGCCATCTGTTGCTTACCTGAAGAGATTCAGGTAACGATCCTGAACATTTTGGTTTGCTTTCCCAAATGTGGAAGCTGGTATGCATTACTTCCTTATTCATCATGCATCATTCCATATGCTGCTGCAAAGAGAGGAAAACAGAATTCTGTTTGTCCCTGGGAAGGCTGTTGAATGCTTCGACAATAGTCCATTAATTCTTTTGGTGATCTTGGACTTTTCTGATGCTACAAAGATTGGAGATTGCATTGAGGAAACCAAGGTAAGCATTTAAATTTGGGCTGTTGCGTGGCTGTCGCTTGAAGACAATATTCAATCTATTTTTTCTTGCTGCTGCAAAGATTTCAGGATCTTGGTCAGAACAATGTGTTTTTGTGTTGTGCTGCTGAATTGTAATCATTGTCTTCTTCCAATGTGCAGGAAACTGTTGTTGGATAGCTGGAATGACATTTTGGATAATCAAATTTTGAATGTAATGATGTCATAGGGCTGATGACGGGAGTTCCACGTGGTTGGCTTTTGCTTTTTTTTTTTTTTTTTTTTTTTTTTTTTTTTTTTTTTTTTTTTGCCTCAATTACATCAATTAATGGCCAAATGCCTGTGTACATCCATTAAATCATGACTGTTTGTGTGAATCCCACCTAGGTCTTGTAACTGTTGCCATAAACATGGTCTTGGGCATGAATCATTTTCTTTTGAATTGACGATGTGCATGCTCCTCATCAAGCATAAGATAATATTTCTGCTATACTTTTGAGAAATAAAACCATTTCTCATTAATGTGCATGTAATCGTACATAGCCGTATATAGGCTAAGGTTTTTGATAAGTAGTCAACATGAAAAATTCAATGTCAGAAACCTTAGCCTATATACGGCTAGTGTGAAGAAATGATTAATTTCCATCAATTAACTATAATAATAAGAGTTAAATAATGAAGCCTGGGACTCGAGTACTTACGATAGTAAGTCGCCACAAATGGTGTTTCTCGAATGCGAGAGCCCCTAGTGGTTTACCGGGGAAATATACGAGTCAAATGGAGAATTTAATGTCAGGACGGCACGTTGGCCATGGTAGCTCAATGGGTTAGAGCGACTGGATGGAAACCAGGAGATCCGTGATTCAAATCCTGGCCATGGCATTGAATTTTTTTATGTTGACTCTGTCAAAAACCTTAGCCTATATATGGCTAGTGTGAAGAAATGATTAATTTCCATCAGTTAACTATAATAATAAGAGTTAAATGATGAAGCCTGGGACTCAAGTACTTACGATAGTATGTCGCCACAAACGGTGTATCTCGAATGCGAGAGCCCTAGTGGTTTACCGGGGAAATATTTGAGTCAAATGGAGAATTTAATGTCAGGACGGCACGTTGGCCATGGTAGCTCAATGGGTTAGAGCGACTGGACAGAAACCAGGAGATCCGTGGTTCAAATCCCGGCCATGGCATTGAATTTTTCATGTTGACTCTATCAAAAACCTTAGCCTATATACGGCTAGTGTGAAGAAATGATTAATTTCCATCAATTAACTATAAAACAGAGGTGTCTTTCTTGTAGATTTGTTAATCTGGATGGCTTGTCATGAAAACAAGCAGCTTTAAGTGTTCCGTAGAAAGAAACATCTAATGGCTGTAATCAACAAAGCTTTAAACGTTTTTCGGACATAGTTCCAAACCATCTGGAAATAAAATGCTTCTCTTGCTAAGAACACTGTAAATTTCAAACATTAATTACCTTACAGACCTTAAAAGACAGCTCAAATTAGACAAGGGGTAATAGTACATAGCATGGACCACCATGACCCGGCTTCCATACCATTAACACAGGTTGTGCCATTTTGTATTTTTATCTTTTGGTGTATAACTGTACTTAATAACATTGAAACAAAGCAAATATAAATGTAGGCTACAGTAGGCTAGAAACCTGTTTAGAAGAATTTGTACCAAAATAAAAACTCAACCATAACTCAACCGTCTCTCACTGATGCAACTCCCAACTAACTGCTGCTAGCTTGGGGAAGCCGTCACTGCACTCGCTTGTCTCTGCAGCGAAAGAACCAGAGTTTTCATGCTGCATCCTGCAGCAGAAGAACCAAAGTTTTCATGATGCATCCCATTCCCTACAGCGTGCCATTACCCCTCTCTCCCCTAAAGGGTAGTGTGGGGAGGGAGATTTCCTTGTAAATCTTTGCATCACATCCTTGGAAGATACTGGTCTTAAATATCAAGTTTGGTATTTCAGAGACTTTCCGCTTTTGGATTATGACACACATGCACACATGCACACCTCCCTGATTTGTATGTATTCTATGTATTTGATGTAATTTTCTTATCACCTCACTTGAGCTATTGGGACCTTCTATGTGAATTAGTAAATCGGTCTTCCATACTGTTAATTCTTTGCACTGGACTATGGTTTTAACAAATTAATCTTGATTGACCTTACTTGTTGATTGTCCTTGACTCCTATCTCTACTCCACTAATAACATTAGCTCAGAAACTAAGTAGAATTAGCCGTAGGTATATATAAACATCCCTGTGTAATTTTTTAGCTTAATTGGTGGAAATTAATCATTTCTTCACACCAGCGTATATAGGCTAAGGTTTTAGATGGATAGAGTCAACTTGAAAAATTCAATGCCATGGCCAGGATTTGAACCACGGATCTCCTGGTTTCCATCCAGTCGCTCTTACCCATTGAGCTACCATGGCCAACGTGCCATCTTGACATTGAATTCTCCAATTGACTTATATTATTCTCCCATTAAACCACTAGGGGCTTTCGTATCCAAGATACACCGCTAGTGGCGACTTTCTATTGTAAGCACTTAAATCCCAGGCTTCACCATTAAACTCTTTAATTAGCTTAATTGGTGGAAATTAATAATTTCTTCACACCAGCCATATATAGGCTAAGGTTTTAGATGGTTTGAGTCAACTTGAAAAATTCAATGCCATGGCCAGATTTGAACCACGGATCTCCTGGTTTCTGTCCAGCCACTCTTACCCATTGGTGAAGCCTGGGATTTAAGTACTTACAGTAATTATTAATTTATAGATGACTCGTATTTATTACACATCTGCTTCACTTACGTACCTATTTTGAGGACATGTTTTGCAAATCGTTTGCATCTTCGGCTCTTATGCAACTAAAGCTTGATCCAGTGGTGTGGGTAATTACTTACAGTAAGTCGCCACAAGCGGTGTATCTCGGATACAAGAGCCCCTAGTGGTTTACTGGAAATTAATGAGTCAGTTGGAGAATTTAATTTCAGGACGGCACATAGGCCATGGTAGCTCAGTGGGTAAGAGTGACTGGATGGAAACCAGGAGATCCATGGTTCAAATCCCGGCCATGACATTGAATTTTTCAAGTTGATTATCCTTCTAATACCTGTGTAATTTTATTTATCTGGGTGTTCTTAGGTGGTCACAAGTAACAGTTATGTTAACAAACACCATCTTAGCAGCTTGTGATGTTACTGTATTAACATGATTTCTTAAACAAGGTACAATATTGTGACAAAATCAACAGTGACGTCAAAATTAATCGTAAGAACTATTTGTAGTCAGTTTATTGACACTCGTCACTTACTTTTTCTATATTGTTGAGAGACTGTTGGAGAGAGGTTGAAAATGGAGGCAAAATGGCCTTTGAAACTAGTCCCTCAACAATATAAAAAAAGAAAGTGACGAGTGTCAATAAACCGACTACAAATAGTTTTTACTATTGGAGTTGTCATTTTGTCACAGTATATATAAAAGCTATTAATGTATTTTTTGACCATTTCTAAAGCACATTTTAGTGATTCTGAACCAAATCTTATTTTGTAAGTTTAGAATGATGTATCAGTAAATTAAAAGATGTTAATGTTTAAGTAAATTGTTTTAATTTAATATACTTATTTGATAGGTACAAAATGGATCTGTGATAATGTGGGTTGTGAAGGCAGGCCTAATGAATTGCACAGATGTCACTATAAGCAATTGGTTCAATAGTGTTGACTTCTGTAAAATATTGAAATCTTTAGTGAAAAATGTATGTACAAGCACAAGTGAAACTGCAGCAGTAGACATTCTAAAGAGATGTCTGAAGGCTACAAACAATGGCGGTAAGTTTCTTAATCTAAGTAGCATGGAGTAGTTATCTTTTCTGACCTCTCAAAATCATTGTTTCTACTATTCTTCCTTTCATATAATCATTCCAGAAAGTATGCATCTCCACTTTAAAATATTCTAGTAGCCAAATTAGTGAAAAGAAAATGCTCAAGTTTAATATACAAAATGAAGGAAGTTATATATGTGTTTGGGGAGTTTTCATGACTTCTTGTTTTATTAATTTTATCATGTTTGAAAACTGTACCAGTTCTCTATCTTTGTGTAGTGTTTACAAAATTATGTTATGTGCATTAACAGAGCAAATTTTTGGTGCAATTCCTAAAATTGTAGGGAAAAGGAGCTTTGATCTGATGGAGAAAAAAAATATCAATGTTAGGAATTATCATTTTCACTGAAGTTCTTAATGCTTCAGTGTTTATCACACTTATTAATCTTTCTTCTCCATCATATTTAAAATGGGGTGTCAGTGACACTTTCAGAGAGTATATAAAAGAAGATTGCTCTATTAAATACATGTCAATAATTTTGTCAATACCAAAAACGTTCGTAAATACGTAAACATTCAAAATTTGTATGAAAAACTATTAGAAACAAAAATTGTAAACTAATAAAGTGGAAAACCTAGAAAAGTGGTTGAAAGAATATTATTTGTTCTGTATGCTTATTAAAAGTGAGAACTTAGTCTTTTAATTTGGCTGCTAGAATTTTTTAAAGCGGAGACAAATACTTTCTGGAATCATTACATATCTTCCCTTTCCTCTTTTTTCCTTTTGGTTTGATTGCGTCCCAGAGTTGAAACAAAGTTGTTGATAAAGGCAACATGCTTTCAAAACATGTTCCTCAAGAATCACTAAATAGGTAGTATACTAATGTAAATACTGACTAAAAATTTATAAATACTTATTAAATTATAGTTGAGTAGTATTTATTACACATCGGCTTCACTTACGTACCTATATTGAGGACATGTTTCGCAAACCATCGTTTGCATCGTCGGCTCATATGCCACTAAAGCTTGATCCGGTGGTGTGGGTAGTTCTGGAGTTGTTGCTGCCATCTGTTGATTTTGTGATGAATTTAAATGTGGCGTTCTCTTCTGACAGAATTTCAAAAGTTCACTATGTTTTTGTACGTATTTTAGTAATTTGCTGCTATCTTCAATTTCATGATTTTCAGACCAGAAATGAGCTGCTATTGCGGACTTACCAATATTTTTATATCTTAAATGCCTAAAATGTGCTTTCTTTCTAGTGCCTATGTTTCTTTTTGTCCTCCCAATGTAAATTTTTTCAGTCTTTACACTTAATCTTGTAAATACCTGACTTTTCTTCTGGTTTTATCTTATCAGTATTATTACTGTTAAATAGGTTTTTAATGTTGTGATTGTTTTTTGATGCCAATGTTATATTGTATTTCTTGAAAATTTTTTGGAACTTTTTTGTGGCCCAGGGGTGCTAAGTAAATTTAGCAAATCTAATTTCTTGTTTTATTGGTGAAAGAGCTGTGATCTGTTTTAATCTCTTTTGAAGTTTGAATGATTTTAGCTTTTTTATCTACAAGGCTTTTTCCATATCCATTTTTAATTGCAGTTTTTAAGATTTGATGGTATTCTTTTTGATATTCTTGCTGGCTGAGGGGTAGATTTACTAATCTGTGTGTGAGACTGTTGATGGTGGCATGTTTGTATGGAATTGGTTTGAAACTATTTGCTTTGATGTAATTATCTGTGTGTGTGTTGCTTTTTGCATTTTGCTTCACTGTGGTGTTCCAATACAGTTAAATTTTAATAAATACTTGTTAACTAAGTAATCCTTTAACAATTAATACAAGTTGTTACTAGCTTGATGCTTCCGATACTTATCTGTTGAGTGTTTACCCTTCTGTGGAGTAAAATGCTACTGTTATTTCTTGAAAGTAATTTTTTAATTTATTTATATTTTAGGGAAGATAATTATATAATATTACACCATTTTTTTGTCATTAATATAAACCCAATGTAGGTCAAAAGTAATTCTTTTACCCATATTATGTATAGGTATATTATACATATATTTTGTGCCTTATATACATCTGTATGTGTTGTGCATGCGCATGGTTAGTAATTTGTAATTTATTTCTCATCTTTCCTTTTACAACATCAAATGGAAATACAAAATCAAGATTACAATTATAAAATCCATACTGAAAAATGCCATATATTCCTAAATCCTGAAAATCCTATCATGTTGCCCAACATTGAATAATAATTTGGTCCCCATACACCTAACCCTAGGTTTTTGTGTATTGGAGGCCTTCTACTCCTTTTTACACATTTTGCCATTTCACCTATCCCACTCTACATTTTTCTCTTAGTTGTTCTTAGCCATCTCTCTTTAACTTTCTTTAAATAATTCCCTATATTTCTCCTGCTCTTTTCCCCTTTTACTGACAAAATTTTTCTATTTACTACTTCACCCCCCAAATTGTCCCATTTATGTAGCCAAGCCTGCTCTCTCCATATCTTTGTTTGACTACAATTTAATATACAATGGAAATCTGCATTCTCTTCTCCACACAATGGACATTTATCTAGCTCCCTCTCTTGACCTGTACCTTTCAAGTTTTTCACTCCTGTTCTCGCCCAAGCAAAACCTCGCCCTAACTTACTACATATATCTATATGTCCTTCCCTCCCCCAGGTTGATTTTATTTCTCTATATAATCTCAGTGAGCTTTTGTCACTTGTATTGGCGAAAATGTGTCTGTCAATATCTTCTAATCTTAGCTTAACTTCTTTCCAGTAGCCTCTCTACCCATACTCTGCATTTATCCAAGAATGACCCATACCTATCTGCTTCAACACGTCATTCATTTTATGTGCCCAAGACCCACCCCAGTTACTCCTCTTTTGAATATGAAAACATTCTTTAATAATATTTCCAGCTTCCAAGCTAGTGATTCTGTATAAATATTTCATTGCCCTTGACAAGATTGGTTAGTATAATATGTGGAAACTCATTTGCAGGTCCTCTCAATTGCATGAGAGTACTGGGTTGGGGAAATTATGTTTGCAGAAGCACGTTGAAATCTTAACCTTATAACAGATGCTGGAAATATTGATCTCTTGCTGAGAAACAGGCAACATATCTGATAAAATTGTTCTTGCTCACTCGCTTAAGCTCAGCAGTAGGAATTCGTGTGATATCTTACATGATGTTATCATAAGTTCCTTAAGTGTATGAGGGTTAGAACAATACACTATCTTTTAAAGAACCTCATAAATAAAAAGTCACAACTAGTTAAGTTAGGAGAACAAGGGGCCCATAAATAAACATTTAAAGTTATGTAATGAAACACCTGCCTTATTTCATTTAATGAATCAGTGGTTGTCTATGGTGTTGCAGAATCTTGTTGGAATTAACAATAACATTTGTCTTCTGTCAAGTGATTGAAATATAGGCCCTGAATTAGTCTTTGATATTGCTCTGCATTGTTTCATTAAAAATAAGGGGCCCTATTATTATTCTAATATGGCAAACTACATTCCAATTTTCAGGTCATAAAAAGGCTTTTCTGAAGACCAATATTGATTATTGTGAGTGTTGATATATCCATTTGGGTGAAATCAAGATTTATCAAAGAAAACCAAAGGTTGATTCAATGAAATCACTTTCTATAGATCAGAAAAACCACTGCAGTAATTCATTCGCTTACAGAAATCATTTTCTTTCAACACTTGCTGTTGTGTATAGAGTTTATTTATTTATATATGGGAGAAACTAGAAACAGTGATGTGTCAAGATGTATTTACTTATGATTGAGTCGATACTAGTAACACTAACATCACTCTTTTAAATATTTGTTAATATGTTTTGGGAACTTGTGTTCATGTCTTCAGAACGTATCCGACTGACCCATGTTTCTGTTGTGGTTGTCTACAATGGCAGTAAATCAAAATCATTGTCATTTGTGTTTCAAAATGAAGATCTTTTCCCTTGTGTCCAATTCTGCTGCATGACTGGTCGGTTGGATTAGTGTGAAATTTGGTTTGATGTTATAGTTGGTCATTCAGAAATGGTGTGAAACTGCAGATTTATCCATTTGTTTGTCTTTTAAGCATCTCAAAAGTTCCATTAGTCTAGTTTCCAGATTTCTTTTTGTTTTCTTATATATACTTCATTACAATCTGAGCAATCGATTTTGTAAATTTATTTTGTAAAATTTTGTGAATTTTTTGCCTTGTATTCAATCTTTTAATCTATTGCAAAATAATTTCTCTATGCTAAATTTGTTCTGTGGGACTAGGCTAATGATCATAATGAAAATCTTCATAAATTTGTAAAATGTTTTTGGATATGTGAATTTCTTACAGATGTCTGTACACATACATATTGGTTCTCTGTAATTTTAACATGGACATCATGTGGAGCCCATATCAGTGAAAGGGTTAATGAAAAGGATCAAATGAAAACTAATTAAATATGCAACTATTTATCTTATAACATATTAAACTTGCCTTAATAAATCAATTCCCATGCTTATTGTTTATGTATTTGAATAATAAGCCTCTTATCATTTGTATTGTTTTATGAGATTCCTAAAAAAAATTTAATATTTTTAATTTTAGTATTTGCGAGTGTTGTATTTTTACACCAGTGTTGATTTCATTTGTATTTCTTTGCGATAGAGATTTCTTTGAGATAGCATTCATTGTGTACATTTTAAGCCATGTCAAGAGATATACAATATAATTTAATTTGCTTTATAATTAATTCCTTTAACTATCATAGCCAATAATTTACTCCATAGTTTTGGACAATTAGGCTACACCATCTTTATACAGCAAGAAAACAAAAAGACGTTTAAGATCTTTGAGACACACCATGTTTAATTCCATGAAACTCTAATGTTTATGACATCTTTATGCTTGTCTTTGTTGTTCGTTTACTTTTTTTCTTTCTATTACAGCAATGGTTATAAACACTGAACTTCTTTCTGAAGTTCTTTTGGAACTCAGCACTCTTTTAAGCTCAGCTCAAGCCACAACAGCTTGTATAGACCTGGTGACAGATCTTCTATTAGAATTGTTTGTGGATGAGAGTTGGAATGGATTTCTGGAAACTAGTTCTGCACTTGAAGATTTAATCATTTCTGCATTCAGAGTGAATTGTCAAAAGGATAACAAAAAGTTGACCAAAGCATGGCAGACTGCATTTGCTGTGTTAGCACAATATCATGGTAGCGAGAGTGAAACTATTACAAACATTTCATGCAAAATTGCAAATGTTGTGAAGGATGTCCTTGTGAAGTAAGTAGATATACATAAAATGTTTTAAACTTCATTGACACTGAAAAAAAGTTATAAAAACATTATCTAAATTAAATAATACAAAGCTTTTGTTTGAATATATGGCTGTAATAGGAAATTGCTTGCCGTATACTACACTGTTTCTAATGGGTTCTGTTCCCCCTCCACTTTCTGTTCTCTGTATGTGATGATTGATGCAAAATCTTTCTTCGGAGATTAATATTTTGTGAGACCATGTGCTGTGCCAAAAGATCAATATACGAGGGCTATAAGTAAAGTAGTCGCAACATTGATAGAATACAATATTTAATGTACTAACAAGTACCACTGCATTACAGTCCTTCCTGCAAAATCCATGATCTTTTCCAAAATGTGGGGAAGTTGTTGGGCACTGTTGGCAAGGCAATCTCTGTTGATAACAGCAATGGAGCGCCGTACTGTGCAGAGTACAGATGCCATGTTAGAAAATTAGCAGCCTCAGAGGGGTTCCTTCAACTTTGGAAACAGGTCCAACTCACAAGATCTTATGTCTGGTGACATAAGAGGGTGTTCCAAGACCTCTCAGTGTCACCGTTGCAATAAAAGCTTGACATTGTTAGTGACATGACGTCCATTGTCATGCACTACAATAGGGTTATCTTCTTGGAATAAACATGGATGTTTGCACCGCAAAGCCGGATGCAGATATCGTTCCAGAAATCAGCAGTAGTAGTCGCTATTGACAGTTTCTCCCTCAGGCACAGCATGCATAACACCCTCGTAGTCATATACCACAGTCAGTATAAGCTTCACCCAACAGGATTCCTGTGGAACTTTCTGTGGACATGGCGAACGTGGGTGATGCCATTCATTTGACTGGCACTGTAATTCAGGCTTGTATGCTCCTGCCTATGTCTTATCAGTGGCAACAGTACACTTCAGAAATGTCTCTTTCATTGCAGTATCTATCCAGATGGGTACCAGCCAGTGCATACTGTCGCCATTTCTGTATGTCGGTGAGACAATGTGGAACCCAACGAGATGCATTTTCTTCATGTTAGGACATTTCATCGGTATGTGCCACACCAATAGATGTCTGAGACCAACAGCTATGGATAACTCCCGGACAGTCCATTAATGATCTATGAAAATGAGACCACTCACAATGTCAATCTAATCTTGAGGAATAGGCGACCGACCTGTGCAGTGCAAATCTGCCATCTCATTCCAACCTGCACGGTATGCGCTCTTGCCACAGGCTTCATGTAATCCTTGAGTGGCCGTGCCATGGCTGAGTGGTTAGACTGCTCAGCTCTCACCAAGGTGGCCCAGATTCAGTCCCAGGTGACCACAAAGCGAGATTTGTGGTGGACAACATGGCGCTGGGGCAAGTTTTCTCCAGGATCTCCGGTTTCCCCTGCCATCTCATTTCACCAATGCTCTATCTTCATCTTATCTATCGTCAGTGTCATTTGCGGTGTCGCATGTGGTAAAAGCTGGCGTTAAACACTACACATTTCGTTTCACATAATCCTCGTTAACATTCTGATGCATTTTTGCCATAGGCAACCTCGATTTTAATCCATGAATACTGGTTGTCTTTTGCCTTTTGTAAATATACATTACAGCGGTGAAATTGAGACTGTTCACTTTAACACTACACACCAGCAACACACTCTCAACTGGATGCCTGTCAGATGCACACTACACATCGACAATAGTCACTTGGTTGCTCTCATGTCCTATTGGCACATACCCACTTTCCTGCAAGTGTTTGGACTATGTTGCCACTACTTTATTTACAGGTCTCGTTCTTGAGCTCACAGAATCTTCATATATAGTCCCTTTGTGGCAACAAACTCTTAAAGAGATCTGAACAGCAATTTATAAACAGATTCCTTGCTGTTTGTGCATCTCACAGAGAAATGATTTGTAACTTTGAGAATAGATTTAGGGAAAATGGATCTGTTCTAGATAAACCAAAAGAAGTGCTGAATTCTTAGAGAAGAAAAGTTTGATAATATTGGAGGAAAGTTAAAATGGAATCCAAGGAAATCTCTGAGAACATTTGCACAGGAATTAAGAATTTCTCAAAATTCACCTTGGAATGCCATTAAACCTAAAAGGCTGTAAGATATCGAGTTCAGTAATTGCAGATACATGATAATGTGAATGTAGTTAATTTCTGTTATTAGGTGTTGGATTTGCTCTATTGACTCAATTTAAATTTTTTATGGACAAAGAATGTTTTTATTTACATGACCATTAAAAAAAGAATGTAAATGCAAGTTTAACTAAAAAAGCATAAGAGATTTTTGGCAGCACAAGATAATTTCCATCATCGTTTGTGATGATGGTATGTGGTTATTTCAGTTATAATTTACAAGAGAAATGTATGCACTTGAATTTAAGGATGATGAATATCCTACTTCGTAGGAAACAGTGTGTTTCTTGGTGCCAAGAAAATTCATTAGGCCAGTCATTCCTCCAAAAGAGGGCTATGTAGTTAAATTGTCAGTAATGTATTCATGTTTTTCAGGTTCAAAAGAAATAGCAATATAATGTATATAATGTATTCTGACATATCCTATGTAAATTGAGCATAAGGATGAAATGAAATGAAAGCATTTTCACTTTCATATATGTGCTTTTTATTTTCAGGGATGAACAGGCTGTCGAACACCTCGTTTCTGTTGTTGTGTTGTTCTTGCAGTGCACAAACAACTCTTCAGATTGGTCTGCATCTGTATGTGCTGTATTGAAAGCTGCGTTAATTTTGTTCAAGTACATTGCAGTTGAAGCAGATGATCTGATGCAATTTTTTACTGTAGTGTGTTTGTCAGCATTGCAGATAACCGGTACAGTTAGTGTACAAGATAATGTTCTGGATTGTCTTCACATGAATGATAGTCAGGTGGGTAATGAGAGAGAGAGAGAGAGAGAGAGAGAGAGAGAGAGAGAGAGAGAGAGAGAGAGAGAGAGAGAGAGAGAGAGAGAGAGAGAGAGAGAGAGAGAGAGAGAGAGAGAGAGAGAGAGAGAGAGAGAGAGAGAGAGAGAGAGAGAGGATACCCAGACCCCAGTTTTGATTTTCTCAGAAATGGGACCATGCTACTGATATTTTAATTAAAATTATGTTTAACATATTTGCATGGCAAATAAAACCTTCAGTTTTCTCATATAGCTTGTGTAAAGCCCTGTTCATTTAAATGAATTTTGTATAACCTGAAAACCATAAGACAAAGGTAAAAACTTACTACACAAAAATTCTGAGGTATTGCTCTTACATGACCTCTTCTACTCACTCTAATACAAACTATTCTTATAGATATATATTCTTCTATCTACTTTGTATTAAGTTAGATATTTTTAGAAATCATTTTAGTAAATATGTCTTTGTAGGTACATTGGAAACAGGGAATTACTTACATAAGGCTTTAGTAATAGTTGAAACTTTTAGAGCTGATCACTATGTTATAACTAGGTCTCGGTTTTTAGATTTTGTCTATTTTTTCCTAAAGAAAAAATCAAAACCCAATCATATATGCAATGTTTTATATAAAATTACAGCTTCTGTGAAAGTTTGTTTATGCCTAAAATGATTATTTTACCCCAGTGTGCCTATTTAATGGTTTCTAAACCTAAAAAGTAATTATAACAAGTAGAAGTCATAAAATCAGCATATATTGTCAATTTCATTTTGAGTCAGAGTCTGAAACACTGTACATCACTAAATAAGGAATAACTGGACATAGACTTTGAGAGCAAGCCAACACAGCAATGTATTTTAAAACTGCCTTCTTAAAAGTTGAAAGTTGAGCCAACAAGTTTCTGACTGCAAGGAAGTGTAGCTTCTTGCACACCATGGGTGAATTTAAAACACTGTTTGGAATGGGCTAATGAGATGACCTTTAAGTATCAAGCATGGAAGAAATGTCTTGGTCAGCAAGCATGTGAACTTAAATAAACAATTCATAATGCACTTTAACTTGAAAATTACCATTTTACCTGTTCTCAAATGAAGTCTGATATACTAAGGCCAGGTGGTATATAGTGGTATCTCTTTCTACTTTTGCTGTTTTCTAAATTATAGTAAAAACAGCACTTTGAAATACAAAAGGAATTTGTAACATCCCTCCTAAGAATTTTTCCTTGTTGTGGACCTTCTGCAGTACATGTGTACAGTACTGGATGTATGAATGAGCAGGTGTAAAGAGCTATAAAACAAAGTGTGAAAATGCCAAAAGTGAAATCGTGCTAAAGTGCACTCATACAGCAATGGATCCAACACATATCAAGACTCACCAGTGATGGGAAAATTGTTTTCGAGAATTTTTGCACTAAACAGATAATGTAATTCTTAATGAGTATAAACTATGATATAATTAAGCACAAAATTGATTGTCCATACTCATTAGAAATATTGTTTGGCATTCAAGCCCTCAATAGACAAGGTAATCTAATTTTCACAATTAACCAACTTCTACCAGGTACCTGCCCCTATTTATTTTTTAATTTATGCAAAGTGCTAAACAACGTATGTGACTTACGTCTTTCTTGAATACCTTCTAATGGATGATTTGCAGAACAGTTGATTATTTATATAATTTACATCCTCCAATGTTAAGTCATATCAGACAATGAATGAAATGGGTGAAATGATGCTCAAATGAGCCAAGGGTCCATGGAGCTTAGAATTTGAAGTATTTATTTATGCTAAGCCATGTACAATTGAGTGTGATCAGTGTTCAGCCCTGGCTCTGTACCAGTCATACTCATTTTTTACTATAGATCTTTATTTCTAATCAGTTAATTACACCAATGTAGGTTCATTATTAGTTCAGTTCACTTTTTTTTTTCACTTCGTCCAAGAATTGCCCAATCTTCTTGCTATCGTTAACAAACATTTCAGCTATATTAAGTTAATTAGGAGTCGATTAATAACACAAAACAACACTCACTTTTAAATTTTCCCGGAACCGGTTTCTGAGGTCTTCCCTCTATCTTCAGCCGGACATCGACTAGTTCTCATTGGTGTAGCTGGCAATATTTTGTCTTCGGTCTCCTCTGGTGGCGGTTCGAGGAACTTGCTGAACAAATCTTTCTGGGGGATGTCGAAATTGAATACTTTGTTCCTATTTTTTGAAATAAAGATTTGTTCCCATGTGGACAGTTCTTCTTTTCCTGTTGTATGTTTTAGTAATTTTGGTTCTGGATTTATGTTGTGGTTTTTTTCCCAAAAATGCGTGGCAACTGCTGATTTTTCTAATTGTTTGTATTTTATGTTCCTAAAGTGTTCCTTTGCTCTTGTTTCTAAATTTCTTTTCGTTTTTCCAATATAAATTTGACTACAGTCACAGCATTCAATTTGATATATACCAGATTTTTTGTTAGATGGAATGGCATCTTTGATGTTTGAGCAAATTAGGTTTTTTAAGGAGTAATGGTTCACTGGAGCTAGTTGAATGTTTTGTTTTTTGAAGACTTTTTTGAATTTATCAAAGGCCCATGGATGGTAAGTGAATTTTTTGAAGATCATTTTAGTTTCTGTAGCTGAGAGGGTTGTGGTTTCCTTTAGTAGTTTCTTCTTTTTTGCTAAGTTCACTTTTTTGTCTACTAGTGATTTGGGAAAGTCATTTTTCTGTGCTATTTCAATAATTTTGTTGTATTCTATTTTGTATTCTTCTGCTGTGAGAGGGATGTTGACCAGTCTGTGTGCTAAACTATTAAAGATTGCCTGTTTGTGGGATCTTGGATTGTAGCCATTAGCTTTTATGTAGTTGTCTGTCTGTGTTGGTTTTCTGTAAATGCCAAAGTTTATTCTATTTTTATTTCTGATTATTTTTAGATCTAAAAATGGTAAATACTCGTCTTTTTCAACTTCTACAGTGAACTTGATGCTTTTTTCTTGAATATTTAAAAGTTTTAGTGCATCACTGATGTGTTTTTTTGGCACTATGGCAAATATGTCATCTACATATCTTTGCCAGAGTTTGAACATCCATGGGAAACCTTTAGTGATCCTTATTTCTAGTGCACTCATGTACAGATCGGCCAGGAAGGGTGATAAGGGGTTGCCCATTGCTAAACCAGAAGTTTGATGGAAATATTTTGTTTGAAACTGGAAGAAATTCTGTTCTATGCATAATTTGGTAAGTTCGATGTAATCTGAAATTTCAAGTGATGACATTCCAAGTGATTTGAGCCATTTTTCTATCAATGTTGGGAGTTGTTTAACTGTTTACTAAAGGAAACCACAACCCTCTCAGCTACAGAAACTAAAATGATCTTCAAAAAATTCACTTACCATCCATGGGCCTTTGATAAATTCAAAAAAGTCTTCAAAAAACAAAACATTCAACTAGCTCCAGTGAACCATTACTCCTTAAAAAACCTAATTTGCTCAAACATCAAAGATGCCATTCCATCTAACAAAAAATCTGGTATATATCAAATTGAATGCTGTGACTGTAGTCAAATTTATATTGGAAAAACGAAAAGAAATTTAGAAACAAGAGCAAAGGAACACTTTAGGAACATAAAATACAAACAATTAGAAAAATCAGCAGTTGCCACGCATTTTTGGGAAAAAAAACCACAACATAAATCCAGAACCAAAATTACTAAAACATACAACAGGAAAAGAAGAACTGTCCACATGGGAACAAATCTTTATTTCAAAAAATAGGAACAAAGTATTCAATTTCGACATCCCCCAGAAAGATTTGTTCAGCAAGTTCCTCGAACCGCCACCAGAGGAGACCGAAGACAAAATATTGCCAGCTACACCAATGAGAACTAGTCGATGTCCGGCTGAAGATAGAGGGAAGACCTCAGAAACCGGTTCCGGGAAAATTTAAAAGTGAGTGTTGTTTTGTGTTATTAATCGACTCCTAATTAACTTAATTTATACAACAACACTGTTTTCAACACTTCCATAAAAGGATTTATTTCAGCTATAGCTATATTCCTATCTAACTTTAAACCGTTTCTTATTAGTAAACTCTTTTGCCCCTTTACACTCAAAAAATATATGTTCTAAGTTCTCATTTCTACCACAAATGGGACCTTAAACCTTTTAGTCACCATACTCCTGCTCTCACTCTGCAATACCTTCTCTCTCCTCTTTATTTGTCACATCTATTTACTTTTCCCTTCCCCAAGCTATCTCCAGTGGTAAATAAAAAACAAAAGACCTCTTCTCAGCTATTTTACTAAATATTTTCTGCACTTCTATGTCTTTGAATCTTTTTCTCGCAGATTTCCAGAAATTTTTCACATTACTTTCTCTTTTTCTCTGCATTTGCACTAACCCACTGCTCTCCATTTCTAAGACTGTCTACCCATCCCTTGTTCCTTAAACTTTTCTCTTGGTATATTAAACATTGTTTCTCAGATTCCTTTCTTCTAGATTCAATATTCTGTACTAGAGTTTCGATGCCCTTTCCATAAACTTCCCTTTGCAGGCAACTCTACCCATCTCTATTTGTGCTACCTGCCTAATAGTTGCATTTGGTGACCCAAGCATTTCTTTGCAGCATCTCATATGCGCCTCATCTATTAACTTCCTATCATTCTTCTAGTCCCCATACTTCCATCCCATGTAGCATTTTCACTTCTACCACCATACTATAAACTTTTTCTAAGCATTTGATATTTATATCTGGTATTTTGTACTTACAGCTTCTGATGGCTGATAAGGCTCTATTTCTTTTTGCCAAGGCAAATTTCTTTTGTTTTTCCCAATTCCCTGTGCATCTGTTTTGACTCCTAAATAAATGCAATCTCCAGCTACCCTATGCTCTTTTTTGTTTCCATTCATCCATTTTTCAAATTTACTCAGTTCCCTCCTTTTATAAACACTATGATCTGTCTTATTGTGGTTTACTTTTAAACTCCATTCGTTACAGTAATTATATACTGCTTACAAGGATTGTTTTAATCCATCCACTGTAATTGCACCTACAACTAGGTCATCCGCAAAAAGTAATCCTGCGATTGGTAAATTATTAATTATTGGCATAAGGTTATTACTAGAGGGCGGATTTTGCCCTATTTGCATATTTTATTCCTTTGTTCAGAAACGTAGGTTTTTAATTTATAAGCACGTTTCCTAAAATGATTAGCCTAATTTCTTAGTTTTATAGTGCCTATAAATGCCTATTTCATACGTTTGTGCCTATTCTGCTTATTAGTACCTAAAACTGCATTTTTAGCCATTTTCTTCTGCTTGTAATTTGTGACATCAGCTTTTGTATTTGTTGGTTTCAATGTGAAGTTATCGGATAAGAGAAATTTCTTACTGCTGCACATTGGATATACAAAAAGGGGTTTAGCCAGGTAGGTATCTGCCTTACAGATGTGTCACAATGCGCTAATGACAACATGGAAAAATCTTAGAATTCGCTCAAAGACGAGTAGCAAAGACCAGTTAAATGATATTTCAATGGATTGATAAATGACCACTATTTAGGTGGGGAATGGAAAGCCCATTCTTTAAGCAGTGTTTCAAGTGCACACATAGATCAGTTTCGTATGCAAATATGCCAAAAAAGAGAAGCAACAGAAGTGTACTTCTTAAACAGTGGATAAATGGTGATCTATCGTTCAACAGAGATGGGAAAGTAATCTTTTGTCAGCCTTGTGTGAAACAGGTGAGTTTAATCATTCATGTTTGTATTAATACTGTATTATCCTAGTTTCAAAAACCTTGTAAAAATCAGCCTCTTTAGCAACATTATGCTGAACCCAAATTTGTATGTTGAGGAGAGCCCAAAGAAGAGAAACTGAATGTTTTCAGTTTTCCAAAGTAAAGCATAAATTTGCCTAATGTGAAAACTTTCTTCGTCTCATGATACGACTTTACATTGAGATTTAGCTTAAAACATGTCTGAATCGTGAAACAAGCCTGTCTAATGCATTTCATCTTGATTAGAATATTATTTATTTGAAACTTATAGGTATAGCTTTGCAAACTCAGTGCACTGGATTTCACAATTTTGTTATGAGTATTATCTTTTGGCAGTTTCAGTGCAGTAGCATGATATTTTTGTGCTGGTGTAAAGGCTTATTTCTTGAGCTAATAGTAATACTTGGGGGAGGCATTATTAATTAAATTATTTATGGTGTCAATTGTTAACAATCATATCAGATCACAATCAGTGCCGCTGGTAAGCAGGAATTTACTCCCAAAAGATTTCTTTTACATGTGTTGTTGCTTTACCCAATCTTAAAATCACCACTCTGGAACTCTGTTCAGGTTACAACTTAAACTTGTAAGGCCAGCACTTAATTAGCTGGGCTACACAGACTAAGATTACATATATGAAAAAATTGTGATTTTCTCATGCTTACGTTTTTCTACATGTATCTCAAGGAATCATGAAATTGATTGCTTGGAGACCTCCGATGTTGTTTCTAACATTGAAAATAAACTGCAGACCAATAAATCTTAATGGTTTGTGTAAAATTTTACAGAAATGCGTTTATAAAAGTAGGTACGAGAATTCTTTTCACAATGCCGTAATTACTGTAATTCTGTTTGAATGAATGGGAAACGCTTACTCAAAAACTGCTTTATTATTTGTTCTTAGTCCACAATGGGGTATTTAGGGTTTTTATTACAAAAACTAGGATTCTGTAGCTTTAGCTTTTAATTAATTTTTGTTCTGTGCTTTGTATCTTTCTGGCACATCTTGACAACATTTTAAGTGATATTAAGTTTGCTATGATGAACTTTTTGAATTTCTTAACTTTCCAACAATGGTTTCTATTAAGGAGACACATCTGTGCAAATTGACCCAAAACTTACAACAATTCCAAAGTTAAGTTAATTAGGAGTCGATTAATAACACAAAACAACACTCACTTTTAAATTTTCCCGGAACCGGTTTCTGAGGTCTTCCCTCTATCTATAGAGGGAAGACCTCAGAAACCGGTTCCGGGAAAATTTAAAAGTGAGTGTTGTTTTGTGTTATTAATCGACTCCTAATTAACTTAATTTATACAACAACACTGTTTTCAACACTTCCATAAAAGGATTAATTCCAAAGTTGTTTTTTTTTTTGTCTTAAAATTAATATAAACATACTTCAATAATATAATTTTTTTTCTAGCGCCACTACAGAAAATGTCACAAGACTCTTTGAATAACCCTACACCTGTATCATAGCTTCTATTACGTAATTTTAACCACAGATTTCTCAGATTCTATATTTTCTACATTTTCCTAACTTCAAAACGTTCCACAGGATGCAGTTTTCTATTATTCTGTATGCAATTCTAAACATGCCTGTAAGGGCAACTGCATATTAAGTTTACCCATTTATATTTGTTGTGTTTTTGTTATTTGTGTTGAAAAGGATTATAATGCTTACTTTTTACTGAAAATGCTTAGGAAAATGAAAATTGTTAAATATGTATGATTATTTTTTCTCTTCATTGATATGGCAAAGACAAATATTTCACATAGGTACAGGTTATTAATAGGTTAAAATGGGTGCAGAAACTTATACCTCACACATTAATTTTTAAAATTACAATATATGGAACATTTTGAAAATCGACTGTAATTTAGACATAAACTGTTAATTCTTCAGAAACTATTGTAACTAGAAAGCTGAAAGTTGGTATTATTCCATTCTTCATTGATCACAAAAATAAATGGTATAAATTTTAAACAAATCTAACAAAAGCTTCAGATATTTCAATTTTCACCCTTAAGCTCCCCCCCCCCCCCCCAACCTTTGTTTTTGTTTCTTGACATAGTTAATTACTTCATACCTTTCTGCACATTATGGTTCTAACCTAATGAAGTGGATTTATATGTATTTTAATTATACGATGGTATCTGTTATTTTAACTTGCTGTGGAGCCATTTATGAAATTTGGAATAAATGTACAACTATTTTGCCTAGGGAACCGCAAAATACTATGTGTTTAGCAAATTTCTTGCAGCATATTCTGCGATGATTGTCATTTTCTTATAGTGCATTTTAAGAGCCATTTTACTAAAATTGTGCATTTCTAAGTGTTTATTTTTAGTGCCTATTTTTCCCATTTTTAGTGCCTTTTTGCCTGCCTATTTCACACATTTTTAGTGCCTATAAATCTGCTCCCTATTTATTACATCTCCCAATTTCCTTTAATACATCATCAATATAGTTGAATAGGACCGGGCTTAACTTACACCCTTGCCTAAGACCTCTCTCTTGGCTTAGAGTTATCTGATATTCGTCTTTCAGGATAAGGAAAAAACCTGGAAAAACCTCCAGGTAACTCAGCCTGACCGAGATTTGAACTCGGGACCTCTTTAACGTGAGGCAGACAGGCTACCGAGGCAGACCTTAAGAGGTAACCAATACGTTATTACTCATGCGTTTAATGCAGATCTTGTTAAAATCCACATTTTAAGTACATTTTTTTGTGTGATGAATTATTCAGAAGTATTTCCTGTAGTTGTTTGAATTTTCCTATAGTTATACTTTCTCAAATAGGAAGTCGCTATTGGTTTTTTGAGTCCTGGACATGCAAAGAGAATGGAATGTCAAACAATCACATGGCAACCAGCTCTTAAAAAATTTACTAGTGCTTAAGCCTACTGTATTCTCCTATTTCTATTGTACTTTTAAGGAAATGGTAATGAAGCTGTTTCTTCAAACATCTATCTCAAAAAGCATGAAGTATTTAGAACAATAAGCCTTTTTAAGAATAGTATGTACAGTAGTGAGTAGAGAAGGTCATGTGTGTGCACAAATCAGACTTTTTATTTTGCATTTACTATCATTATGTACTTCTTTTCATATAATTGATGAACATGATTTTACTTTTAGGTGAAATTAATTAAAGATGCAACTGTAGATGATGAAGAAAAGCTTGTACAATGCACAAAGCTAATAGCTTTCATCACAGATGTTATTTCAAAGCTACCAAATTGCTGGGATCGAGATGAAGGCCAGAGTACTGGCTGGGAAGGTGTGTCATTTGTCAGCTTAAAAGATAATAGTATTACCTCCATTGAAGAGCACATAATGGATACATTGTACTTACTGGTATTGTGCTCCATATTTGGAAGATTGTACAAAACAGTAAGTAAATTTTCATCAGAGAGAGTGACATAATATGAAAAGTTTTAACTTCCCTAATATTGTGTAGTATTTAAGATCATAAGGCACACTTTTTAAAAGAAAAATGACAAAAATGGAGTATTAACGCAGTCCTGTGACTCTTTCTCGGTTTTGATGAAAATAGGCTACTTAAATGGAAGCAAGCTCGCTGATTTTGAAAATGATAGTCTTTACATAACATACATTTTTTATGACTTTTGATATTTTGATTTATTGGACACTATGTAATTGTGAATATAAGACATATTTTTGCATCTGCTTCACTTTCGTACTATTTTTTATTGAGAGGTCTATATTAGTTAGTTTTCTGTAGTGATTTGCTTTTTTGGATTTTAACACGGCTTTTTCAGCAGCTAATTGTTCTCTACTGTTGTGGTTAAATTTTACTATTTTTCTTACAAATTTTGGAGAAATGTTTTGTTTTAGGCAATTGTTGATAAATTTTATGTCCGCTGATATTAACCTTCTTTTTGTCTTTAGTTTAAATATTGTTTTATTTCTTTCTTGTTGCCGAAATGTTTATTGAAATTTTCAAATGTGAACTTTCTTACCTCCATGTTGTCCGGTTTTTAAAATAGGCTGGATCTAACTTTCGCGTGTTCCTCTTGACTTGACGCCACTTCAATATATCGAGATTTAACTGTATTGGAACACCACAGTGAAGCGAAATAATTATTAATTTTTAGATGAGTCGTATTTATTACACATCTGCTTCACTTTCGTACCTTTTTTATTTTTTATTGAGAGGTCTATATTAGTTTTTTTATTTTTTATTGAGAGTGAAGCAGATGTGTAATAAATACGACTCATCTAAAAATTAATGACTAAAAATAGTTTTTCTGAGGAAGTAATTTGTTTATGTCCTGGCCATGCAAAGAGAATAGAATCAAAGCCATCACACGGTGATCTGTTCTTAAATGATTGAATTATTGCTTAAACTGGTGTATTCTCATATTCCCATCTACAGGGAAATATCCAATAAAACCATTTTTACAAACGTTTATCTAACCTGAAATAGAACAGTAAGCATTTTTAAAGACTAATTGTACAGGAGCGAGTCAAGAAGGTTATGTGAGTACACACTTTTTTTTTAAGTTGTACTTGTTATGTAGATAAAAAATAATGTGTTTCTTGAATTTTTTGCTTAGTCTATTCTATCCCAAATATGGATGTATAAAACATTGACAAATTCAAGCCTTCCTTTGGGAGCATACTCTAAAACCCTTTAACCATAATGACACTGGCTTAGAAGATTTTGTAAGAATGGTGAATGTAATTGATAGAAACGATAGCGTGAATAAGCTCAAGGTCAAGGATATTTTCTCCTATGCAGTATAAGGGACAATTGTAGGAGGGGGAGAATAAATAAATGAAGTAAATAAATAAATCCTATAACAAGATAACATACCCCAACAGTTCTTACAGTTAATTTAAACCAACAAGAAGTAGAGTTAATGAGAATATTTGTGCTTTTATTTCCAGAAAGTTTATTGTCACAAATTATCCAGCAAATACTCGGTGCTAAGAAAAAGATTGAAGGAGTTGCTAAACTGTTTAGATGTTCATTGTTTGGAACATTTAGTGAAGCTAGCCACTAAAAGGTAAGATTTTTCTAAGTTGAGGTTTAAATGTATTTACTGCCTAACAGTAGACTTCATGTACCATTAAGGTATGGTATTATAAAGGAAATTTAAACCCCTAGTAAAGTTTAAATTATAGTTTTAAGTTTATTTCATACCGTATACCGTAATTTTCAGCTGAGCTTCAGTTTAACTTTATTGGAACTCCTCTTCTGTTAAGTACAATTCAATGTTACGCTGTAAGATGGCAGTCCCAGGTGCATATATATCAAGGAGGGGTTTTAAGAATTTCTGAGTGATGCAGTTATTAAGATAATTGAAAGACTTTGGAGATCCAAAACGTCCTTAAATAGATTTGATCACTTTCAAATGTGTTTCAAACATAGGATGACCATTAATATTTAAACTGATTCAGAATTATAAAACAGGTCAAATTCAAACCCAGATACAGAATGCAGGGTGAAACCATAAACTACAAAATCATAAACTATTTTATTATTGAATTTCTATTAAGATAACAGTACATGCTTTAAAATTAAGCATAGTCATAAAAGCTAGGGGTCACATAACACAATAGTCCATGCATCCCATAGATACAGGGTGTTAATGAACTACACCAAAATATTTTCAGAGCAAGTGGAGATATCCTATACAAGTAATTTGAGATAAAGACTTATGGACTTTTGGTTTAAATGTGTAAGTTATGGCTATAAGCTTCTAAAGTGCCTATATGCCACTGGTAACACTTGTGTGCACAACACACGAAAATGAAGACACGTGTCAGAGCACTCCCTATGGCGCAATGGTTATGACAGCTTTTGAGTCAAAAGTTGATGAGTTCGAGTCTCCTTAACTTATATGTCCTTTTTTTTTTTTTTTTTTTTTTTTTTTTTTAGTTTTTGTTTGGTTGGTTGTTTTTTCAATATTATGTTTAAGCTTTTAATTGTTGTATAAATATATGCATTTTACGATGTAATTTCACCTTGTCAGTGTAATTAATTACAATTCTTTCTAACAAAGGTTGAATCCTGCTTAATTCACTAATATGCTGTATGTCTAAATGGGAGATGGTTTAAAGAATGAACAAACTTGCATAAAATAAAAAGGAAATGCAACACTTGGTCAGCATAAAAGTGAATCGATAAGTGAATTGTGCTAATTTGTGCTTCACTGTCCCTACGCTTCTATCAAGTTTATACTTTGTCAGGTTTATAGGAACTGTTCAAAATGGTGACCTTCGTTTTCAGTGCAAAATTGACAGTGGCAAACAAACTATTGTCATACTCTGTCCAAATTCCTTGTGTGTGTGTGTGTGGTGTTTTTTTTTTTTTTTAATTTACGTCCTCCAACGTTAAGTCATATCGGACGATGAATGGAATGGGTGAAATGATGCTCAAATGAGCCCAGGGTCCATAGAGCTTAGAGTTACCTGACATTCGTCTTGATGGATAAGGGAAAAACCCGGTAAAAACCTTATCCAGGTGACTCACCCTGACCGAGATTCGAACTCGGGACCTCTTGAATGTGAGGCAGACACTCTACCACCACGCTACCGAGGCGGGCATTGTGTGTGTTGAATAACTTCATGTGCTGCTATTATTCGGTCAGTTAGGTCCTCTTCTGAGGTAAAAGGTATTTCATTCACCAGAGAAAGTGTAGAATTGTTATTGCACTGGCCAATCAGATTCACATTCTTAGTTACAAATCACACTGTATCTTCCTCTTAGTATTTATGTATTAAAAACACAAAGAAAAAAAATAATTACATGACAGGAATCGAACCTTTAGAATGGCAGATTTTGGCGTTACAGATTGGACCACCAGTACAATTAAAGAAACACCACTAGAGTAGACTACATGATGCAAGGAGGAGTTAATCGCTGTTCTGTATTACACTGGCAGATTATTAGTTTGAGATTTGAGAGGTCTTTAAGGCATTAAATCTTGAGAACGCCAATAACAAGCCACTAAGAATCGATATTTCTATACTCTGGAAGCAGTTTTAAAGACATTCTAACCCAATAATTTCACCTACCTTGTTTAAATAACAACTTATCAGCATCTGATGCCAGTTAGGTTTAATACGCTTAATTGCATTATGTTTAGCCGCAGACCATGCATTGCCTATCTCAACTTGCTTATATTATTCATGTCAACAATTACTGAAATTATTTCGGTGTAGTTCATTATGATCCTGTATATGGTCTAAGCTTCTATAAACATCCCCTTGTCCGCCTAGCCTTGTATAAAATAGGTTCCATTTTGACTTCATTTTTTCCACACTACATCACTTTTTAATTTTAGAGGGACTAGTTTCAGGAGTAGTTGCTTCCATTTTCAACCTCAAAGCTCAGACTGTCATTGGGGTAGTTGGCTGCAGTCTTCTCTCTGATGGTAGAACAATAACATAGTGTGGAAAAAACCAATTACCAAAGTTGATTAAATAATTTGGGCGTCACTGTTACGAAATTCCTGTAAAGATCAGTTAATCAATATTTTTCTTTGAGAATGTTAGCCTATCATAATAATTTAGCATTAAACTGTTACATTTAATTTTCACCATTAATGGCTATTATTTCAGAATAATTCAAATGGAAATTCAGTGGGATATTCAATCCTGGCCATGGCATTGAATTTTTCATGTTGACTGTAGCTATTAGAAACCTTGGCCTATATACGGATAGTGTGAAGAAATGATTAATTTCCATAAGTTATCTAAAATAATAAGAGTTAAATGATATAGCCTGGGACTCAAGTCGCCACAAACGGTGTATCTCGAATGCGAGAGGTCATAGTGGTTTCCAGGGGAAATATACTAGTCAAATGGAGAATTTGAGCTCATAGTGGTTTACCGGGGAAATATACTAGTCAAATGGAGAATTTAATGCCATGGCAAGTTGGCCATGGTAGCTCAATGGGTAAGAGTGACTGGACAGAAACCAGGAGATCTGTAGTTCAAATAGTGGCCATGGCATTGAATTTTTCATGTTGACTCTATCTATGGTTCATTATTTTATGTTTTGTTTACGTTTGTTTATAATGTTTGTATTTAAATTTAAATTCCATCATTATTGTATAAGTATTGGTGAGAAAAATATGAGGATAATGTATACAGGGTAACTAAAATGGTTTGTTGAATAAAAAGTTTGTTAGGAGAAAAAGCTTGTTAAAAGAAAACAATTGTTGAAAAAACAAGTTTGTTGGAAGAAAAAGCTTCTAGAAGTCGTATAATTTCAGAAACAAGAATAAATAATCTTCGTTTAAGATCAAAGTAATTATTTCACCACAACCTGACATAAAAATAAGACTGAACTCACCAGATGAGAGTTTGAAATGGGTAATTCTCACCAAACATCATTTATAAAGCAGCTGTGCAAACTAATAATCTCTTTGGCTCTTCTAATATGCGACACAGCAATTTTTTTCTAATTCCTTCACATTTTTTGAGTTTTTATATGCAACCATGATTTTCAATTTAATGTCTTTACTTTTTAGTGCAATTTCGTGTTGGAGGGCATTCTTTTAACATTATTAATTGTTTGTTTATTTACTTACTGCTTAATGTAGCCATATTGAAGAATTCAGTGCAGCCAAACTATGCTTGTTTCTCCAGTGAATGCAATGCTGCCAACAGTCCTGGGGGATATCATCATCTGCACCTTATTCATTTCCACGTCAATCATTCCCAAGATCCAGTTGCTCTCTACGACGTGCCCACGATGAAACTTGCATCATCCTATTTTGCATTCGTCAATTTGAATGACAGGCTTGGGAATGTCAATTTTCTCCCTTGCAGTATATTTGGTGTCATTTGACATGCACACTTCGCAGCAGTAGCCAAACCAGTCCGATGCAGTCTGCAAACTCATATATGTATTTCCTACAGAGCACTCCATTATCGTCGTAGGATTGTTTATGGGCAAAGCAGTGCATGAGTAACAAAATTTGACGGGGCGATAACTTAGCTTGCTCAAACCGTGTTCCTTTGCACACAGATTGCATCACCTATGTCTGGGGCATTTTTGCAGAGGTTGGCTACAAGTTTTACATATCTTTCTCATTTTGGCTGCAACACGAGAACCAGATGGTCGTCTGCTTGCGCATGCGTATATGTGCACCTTTGGATTTAGAATATATTCTCGCGTCACACAAAAGAAAGTTTCTCCATCTCTTTTTTAAAAATGCATCAATTTCATGACAATGCCCAGCACACACAGCCAGACAAACTCAAGATCTTATCACATTTGTTTGGAAATAATTTGACCACCCGAGGTGATACTCACCCGGCTGAGAATTGGGCACACACGAGCGACTCATGGCCATTTGTTAAGAGGGGAACCGGCCCCAGTGTGTGCTCCATGTGCAGTACGCCTCACTGTGCGGCATGTATTGCTCGAGTGCCCGCAGTACGCCCGCGTTCACCAGTCAGTAGGCTTGGGGACTAACTTGCTGGGTGTTTTAGGGGACGACCCAGTGGCCGTGGTTAAGGCGCTGCGGTTTGTTGCCGAAATCGATTTTAATAAACAAGTCTGACTTGCATTTTATATTTGTTAATTTTAGAGATTTTAAGTTATTAGTCTTGGGATGGTTTCTTTATGTACTTTTAATAGTTGAGTGTTTTTATTTTATTTTACATTTTAGCTTAATTTGTGTAGCTTTTAGGTTTTAGTGTTGACTTCGGGCCCAAATGACCTTGTTGTCGACTCACTCACTCACTCACTCCACAGAATCTGGGTTTGACAATAAGCAATTTTCATCTCTTTCTTTATCTGAAAAAATTCCTTAGTGGAAAACATTTCAATGATGATATGAATCAAGAAGTGCAGACTTGGCTTTCATTATAGGCATCATGATTTATAAAGCATACAAAAGTTTGTGTCTTGTTGTGACAAGTGCCTGAATAATAGCAGTGGCTATGTCGAACTGTGTGTGTGAAGTAAATGTAGATGTAAGGTAGCCGGTTACCATCTGCTTCTGTTGCTGATTTCAACTGTTTTTTTGGTGTTACAAAGACACCAGCTATTTCTCTGATTTTGCCAGCTGTGCAGGTTATTCATGCCAGAAGATCCCCTTTAGATTCAACAGGTGTTTCACACACTACAGTTTTCATGTGACCCCATGAAAAGAAGTCAAGTGGAGTAAGGTCAGGGGAGCATACCAGCCAGGCAATGGGTCCACCTCTGCCTATCTTCTGATTGCTATATTTAGCCAAAGTGAGCTGGTACCCCATAATGTTGAAACCACATGTCTTGTCTGATATGAAGTAGAACTGTTCCTATTAGACAAGGAAAAAACTTGTTGCAAAAATAATAAATAATTGTAAGCATTAGTTGAGCTTGCAAAATGTATGATCCTATTAAGAAGTTATTCATAATGCCGGCCCAGACATTAATGCCAAATCTCAGTTGATGTGACCCCTGAAATGTAGCATGGGGATTTTCGAAGGCAGAAACGTGAATTCCATAAGTTAAATAACTGCTCATGTAATTTACATATGTAAACCAACTGCATGGGAGGCAGTAATGACATTAACTCGTCTAGTGCTTAGACAAAGCACCATAGCAAAAATATTTCCTTAACAAAAGATGTTTAAAATAATGTTATCTATCAGCTCCCAAAGTTTCTCTATCTAATGTTGTGACATCCTGTATTTATGCAATAGCTATCCTTACAAAAAACAAATAGGATATGCAAACAACTATGTAAATTTAAATTAGCAAAAATGTAACATAAAATGCAGGATGAAAATGAATGATGAAATGAATGAAACATAAAGAATTGTTATTGTAATTTAATTTTCCTCAATCCTAAATGGGACCATATAAATAACAAAAATGTACAACAGCAAAATTCTTTTTCACTGGTTTATATGAAGAGGTTAATTTTTAGAAATTGTTTAATTGATTGAATAGTTGTCTTAATGTATTTTACATTTATTTGTGTTATATAATGTAAATGTTAGCATTTATTTATGGATTATATTTATGTTTTTATGTGTATATGTCCAAAATAATATTCACTATTTCTTCACTTAAACCATAGACAAATATAACCAAGAATTAGGTAAATTGATAGAAATTGTTCTTCCACACTAGCTGTGTGTAGGATCAGGTTTCAAAAGGTAGAGCCAGGCTAAATGCCATAGCCAGAATTTAAACCGCAGGTCTCCCAATCTCCATCTGGTTGCTCTTAACCATTGAGAACAAGTGGGAAAGATCAATTAATTTCCATCAATTGACCTAATAGTGACACTATAAAGCCTGGGACTTAAGCACTTACAGCATAATAAGTCACCATGAAAGGTATGTATCTCATTGTATATAAGATCTCCTAGTGGTGTACCAGGAAAATACAAGTCAGTTGGAAATGTGTAGTGTTTAACGCCCGCTTTTACTACAAATGGCACTGCAGGCGGTGACACTGATGATATATGAGATGAAGATGGAGCGCCGGTGGAATGAGATGGCGGGGGAAACCGGAGGTCCCGGAGAACACCCGCCCCAGCGCCGTGTTGTCCACCACAAATCTCACTTTGCAGTTGCCTGGGATCGAACCCGGGCCGCCTTGGTGAGAGTCAAGCGGTTCTAACCACTGAGCGACGGTGCAGCCGAAGTCAGTTGGAGAATTTAATGTCATGCTGGTATGTTGCCATGGTAGTGACTAAGAGCAGCGGATGGAGACTGGGAGATCATGTTTCAAATTCTGGCTATGGTGTTGAATTTTTCAATCTGGCTCTATCTTTTGATAACCAAGGATTTGGTTCACATGACCATGTGAATTGTAACAGAAGAAAATGTTATATAGGTATAATATAGTATAGTTAAAACTTTTATTTTTGCTGGTCTTTCATCTTAACATTCACAGCATATGTTATTGTTTTCAAATGCTAGGCTTTGGCAATGAATCCATTAGCTCTCTTGCTCTCCAATATTTCTGTGTAGTGTGTCTGGCAGGTAGGGCTTCAAAGGTTAAAAGATGTTCTCCAGTCATTTCCTCTTCTTTTCGCAGCATATGTTTGACTTTCCTAATATTCTGGACATATCAAATAACACCGGGCAACAATGAAAATCTTTTGGGCTTAAAAATAGTAAATTTACATGTATTTCCATCTGCTGAATTCAAAAATTACCTTAAAAATGGTAGATTAGCTCTTGTTTTGAAGATAAAGTGACATTTCATTTTTTAGAGTGAAGATTTTAAATTTGGGGCAATTTTTTTTGGGGGGGTGGTTGGCACACCTGTTAAAATACTGTAGATGACTACAAGCATTTGGTGACAGTGCTACTGCAAAAATACCGTAACCTTGGATGCAGCATGTCCCTTAAGATCCATTTTCTCCACTCCCACCTAGACTTTTTCCCTCCTAGTTGTGGAGCTGTTAGTGATGAACATGGGGAGAGATTCCATCAGGACATTTCTGTTATGGAACAAAGATATCAGGGCCGTTGGAATGAAGTAATGCTTGCAGATTACTGTTGGTCTTTGTATAGGGATTCTGCGGAACTCCATCACAAGAAGCAAGCTAAAAGACGGAAGTCAATAGGCCACCACATGATTCTCTTCAGACACGACTATCTGCGAAGTATTTTTCTAGCAATTTAGAACTCTTAGCATGTAATTACCAGTTAAAAATGCACGTACATTGTTGTTAGCATGTGTGTAATTAAAATGTATCCTTTTCTCTCAATCCGTTAATATGTAATACTTCTACCTTGTGTATATCATAGAAACTAGAGCTAATAACAATTTATCATTGTCATATTTGTTTTTCTCAACCCAAAATTAGTAGGAATTACCTCATGAAGTGCTCAAAACATTCAAAAATTATTTTGTTGTCCAGTGTAATTAATCCATAAATGTGCATGTTGTACGTTTAATTCAAATAGTTATTTGAAATAAAAACAAAATTAATTGAAAATTATTAATTTAGAACTTGCGTTAATCATTGTCACTCCTGCAGATGTAACAAGGTCCATTGCAGCAACAAGTAACAAGGTCCAATAATTAGCTCCAAAACTCAAACCATGTATAGAATTCTTTCAGAGAGTAATTAGCTGGACTAGCATATTTGGAGCCCGAACAGAGGATGACCTCAAAAATAACTGCTGTATAATCATGAAGAGTCAAAATGGAAGAACATTTTGAATGACCCTTCAGTAATTCTTGAGTTACCAAGAAAATTGTCTGTTGCTACTCCCAATTTACCACAGGAAATGATTGTTTTGTCTTTTTGGTTTGTTTGTTCGTTTGGTCCCATTACTGAGCAGCACTCTAGGACATTGAACAGGTCGTACAAAAAAGCAACCTCAGAAAACAACACAAATCATTTCAGCTACCACCACCATACATCAAAACAACAAAAACAAAAACATCACCACCATCAAACATATTCTGCCTGTGACATTCAACTAAAAGAGGAAAACATTTTAAGAACTACTATACACAATATTATACAATTACTCATTAACAATAAAGCTGAACACAGTGCCTAATTACCATACAAGATTAAGAAAGGAAAGGAAATTAGATTTAAAAGAGTCAACCAATACAGTGATACATCAGCCCCTTTATAGCACAGGACACTTAACCATTCACAAATCTGTCCCAAGTAATAGGCCTTAATGCATAGTTAGTTTTTAAGAGCAGACTTATACTTATCCATTTTCCCTGAAGATAGTAATTTTAATTATTTTGGAAGGGCTTGAATATTCTGACATTCATAATATATGTACTCCTTTCTGAAAACAAGTCAATCTAGCATTGGGCTTATTTAAGTTCATTCTTTGTCTAATACTTATGCTATGTATATTCACATTTTATTTGTATGAAGAGCCTTGATTTCATTATAGAAACACACAAGCATAAAGATATGTTCACAAGGACGTGTTAAAATATTCAGCCTTTGAAACAGACCCTTAATGGAGCTGTAACATTGATGCCACATATCACTCTGATGGCTCTCTTCTGTAATATAAAAACTTGCCTACTGTCCACCGAGTTACCCCAGAATATCAAACCATATTACATTATTGAACAAAAATATGCATGGTACACCTGTTTTAATGTGTGAATTAGACAAAAAGAGTTTGACCTAAGCACAAAAAGAGCTGATCTCAATGGGGGTACGATATGCTCTATGTGTGCTTTCCAATTAAGATTTGCATCAACCTGCAGACCCAAAAATTAAATGACTGAAGTCTGGTCGAACAGAGACTTATCAGTGCCTGTGCACAGAGAAAGATTTTGCCAACAGTATACCTCAAACCTCAAGACCTTAGCTTTGTTAGTATTTATTGTGAGTGTATTTGCCTTAAACCAATTGCATATAGTGCTGAATGCATTATTCAATTTTAGTGCAAAATCATGTAAGTTGCTGCTAGTCACTATTATGCTAGTATTGTCAGCAAACAAGACAGTAGTTAAGATACATGTTATTGATTTCATAAAACTTGAATTATCATATTGATAAAATTAGAGTAGTAACATTCCAAACTATTTGTTTTGCTCCAAGGAAGAAGAAATGGACATGGATCATCTTCAAAATTGACTCTTTTGTGAATTTTGAAAAACCAATATCAGAATAATGGAATAATGGGATGCTAGTAGGAAAATCATTTCATTATTAATTCATAAGGGAAGTCCAAGGCTACAGGATTATACTATAGATTAATCTTGGTCAAACAAGCCTAGTAAACAGATGCTTCTTTAATTAGTAAGGCATGCGTGCGCGCGCACACACACACACACACACACACACACACACACACACACACGCATGCATGCACACGCACGCACACACACACACACACACACACACACACACACACACAGAGCTAGCCAAGTGAACATCATGAGCATACAGTATTTTAATTTAAATCAGTGGACACTTGTTAATAAAATAAAAAATAACAAAAGTTTCTCTTTTAAAGGACAGTTTGTGTTTATTCTTTCATTTTAAAAGCATTTTTATAGATTCAGAGGACTTAAAAACGTATTTTCATTGAAATCTTGGCACCAAATTTTGGATGGAATTCAATGATTCCTGTATGTACTATACATAGGTGTTAAGAGTAAAAAACAGGAAAATTTGAACAATGCTTCTGATTGAAATTAATTGTTCTTTCACACTGGCCGTGTGTAGGCTAAAGTACGGAAAGGTAGAGTCTGACTGAAAAATTCAATGCCATAGCCGGGATTTGAACCACAGATTTTCTGGTCTCCGTCCAGCCGCTCTAACCAATTGAGGTACTATGGCCAACGTGATGACATGACATTAAATTCTCCAACTGACCCTTTTTTTTCCGGTAAACCACTTAGGAGTTCTCATAAGCACATGAGGCAGCTACCTTAATGGTGACTTACGTGTAATGTGCCAATTAATTATTAATTTATCTAATAGTGGTTAACTATAAAGCCCAGGCCTTAAAGTACTTACATGTTGTAAGTCGCCATTAAGGTAGCTGTCTCATGTGTTTATGAGAACTCCGGAAAAACAAGACTCAGTCGGAGAATTTAATGTCATTTCGGCATGTTGGCCATAGTAGCTCAATTTTCAAATCCCGGCTATGGCATTGAATTTTTCAGTCTGACTACCTTTCCATACAATGTTTCTGATGGTCTATTTTGCAAAACCCACTGAAGTTGTTTATTCCAGTAAGTTCTGCTGTAGAAAGTGAGGTGAAGAGTAATAAGAATTTTTAGATATTTATTTTACCATTTTTATGCATTTAGCTGCAAAATGAATAGAAAAATAACTTCTTTTTCTGAATATCCCAAAGAATGGATTTGTAAAATTTTAATAAAGAAAAGACATGTGACAGTAGGTAATTCATCATATTTTAATAATTTAAAGATTCTATATTACTTACAGGGCAGAAGAAAATGGCTTCCTGTGGGTTCATGCAGTTTATATGCTGTATACTGAGCTGCTACAGGAACCACAAAATTTACTGGATGTTTATGCTGCTCTGAGGACTCATGACAGCAAAGCTCAAATACTTGCACCTCAGGTACTGTTGTTTCAAAAATTGGATTGTGTATTATACAGTGCCTTATTTTCCACTAGTGGCCGACTGGCCAGCTGGCAGTTAGTGCTGTAGCAAAAGGCATTCTGCCACTGCAGTAGGCACATTGCTGCTACGTTGAATATTTAAATTCTAGTGCTTAAGTTTATCATGTAAATTATAATTACAATAATCACATAATTTTATCGCAGAAGGTGTTGAAGATGATATCTTTGTGCTGCCATGCGTGTCTCACACCTTCAAAATAATTTATCTTCTGATATTGTCTTTCAGTTCTTCCAATGTATGCAGGTTGTTATGATAAACTTTATTTTTTAAGTTCCCCCATAAATAAAAATTGCATACCCTAAGGTCTGCGGATTCCGGTGGCCATTGTCCTTTACTGATGACCCTATCTTCAAAAATTTCCCTGATTAATTGCAAAAATAGATCAGTTGTATGTGCTGTAACATAGTCTTGTTGAAAATAGGCCTGTGGCACTCAATGTCACACAAATATTCCAGTCCAGGGTCACAGTATCACGTGGTTGCTGTTGCTGAACTACGGTTATCTTATATGGTTTTAATTTCAAAGGTTTAGTGGCTTTCCAAGCCAAGAATTGTGAAACACCCATTTCCTGTCATAATTTACTCAGAGATTTTCTTGGGTTACATTCTGACTTTTGTCCTATCTTATCAAGTTTTTCCTCAGTAAGCACACACCAAGTTCTTTTGGTTTTTTTTATCAAGAACAGAACCAGTTTCTCTGAATCTCTCTACAAGTTTACAAACTGTCTCTCTGTGAAGTGCAGGAATACAGGAAATGGGTCTACAAATAGCCATGTCACTTCTCTACAAGACTGTTGGCATGTAAGAATCATGTATGAATATGCAGTGTGTTAAAGTATACACACTTCTTGGCATTATAACAGAACTAATCACAATTTGACCACAAAGGACACAACAAGAAACCACACTAGCAATGGCCGACTGACCTGGAGAAAGATGGGTGTCAGGAGTGGTGAGAAGCACTGAGTACATGCAGCTACCTCCCACTGGCCAGCCACCAGTGAAAAATAAGGCACTGAATTTGACTAACAAGGTAGAAGAATGAATTTTAATTTTTTGCCCCAGGGTATACAAAACAAAGGCCATACCTCTCCCTCCCTCAAAAAACTGTTCTTGTGTGTTTTTATAATTAGATGCTTACAAAGAATATGTATATGAAACTTTTATTATAATCTGATTTGCAAAAGATGAAATGCAGGGTCATTCTGTAAGTCCTACCAACAATGGGATAATGTTTGATAATACACACTCTGTATTGCACCATGAAGGCAGTATGGATCTCAGTTCCAACATAAAATAAGGTTCAAGAACAGGAGTTAAAAACACAGGTTGAAATGAAAACATGCAATTGAACTCTGTATATTTATTGTGCACGGGTTTAAATGGAACATGCATCAATTTACTTCCATTGTTCAGTGAACCAGCTGTCCTTCAAAACGGTCCCCCCATGGCATTCATATTGTGACTTTGTGGGTATGTAAGATTTAAAGTCCAAGTTGCAGAAATTCAAAATGTTCTTAATTTCCGTAGAAATACACTTCGTACACCTCTGATAATTACGTAACAGAATTACGTAACACACACGTACGCAGTCCGTCTGCAACAGGTCCACACTGCAACTCCTCACTTGGCTCCGTGCCGAAAACTGAAACTGTCTAGTCCGGTCCATCCTTTTTATAGAATCATTCACTCTATCACGAAGGTTAGCGAAACTTCCCGAAGCTTCACGCTCTTTCGAGGCGGCATATGAATGTGAAGGAACAGTCCAGTAGCTTCCCTGGTTTCTTCTCTCCCCACCCCATCTCTCCTCCGCAAGTGAATAGCACTGTGCACACACGCTGGGCAGTGTTTGGATATGGCTTAACGCTATCTGTCTCTTTCACTCCCTGCTTCTCTCTCTCGCCACATAATAAGCGCCTCGCAACACTGCTCCCTCCTAAAGGCTGGTCGTCCCGAACAGCACCATTGTAGCGGGCCAGACGATCCAGGTGTACCACCATCTTTCCTCGGGGCACCTACTGGATGCGGTAGACCACGTCGTTAATGCTCTTTACGACCCGATACAGTCCTTGCCACAGCTGTTGAAGTTTCGGGCAGCGTCCCTTGGTCCAGGTAGGGCAGTACAACCAGATCAGGTCACCTTGCTGGAACTCTTGGATGTTGGCTTCCCTGTCGTATCGGGTCTTCATGCAGTCGCTCGCCTTCTGGATGTTCTGACGAGCCATCTCATGCATGTCGTGGAGATGGTCCACCAGGTTCTCCACATACTCGGTTGCCGGAGGCGTAACTCTTGGCCGAACATAAAGCTGGCTGGCGTCATCCCAGTGGTGTCGTGTGTTGACGAGCGGTAGGCCAGCAAGAACAGTGGCACCTTTATGTCCCAGTCTCGCTGATGGCTGGCCATGACCTTCCTCAACTGTTCTTCTAAGGTCTTGATGTATCTCTCCACCACACCATCCGACTGCTGATGTAGGCGTGTTGTGCGGGTCTTGTTCACCTCAACTCTTTCCATTGCCTCCATCAGGTAAGACTCAGAATTGGTGCCCTGATTGCCATGGAGCTCTAACGGCACCCCAAAACGGCAGAACAGTTGCTCCACGAGGCAGTCTGTGATTGTCTTCGCCTCTTGGTTCGGGATAGCATACACCTCCGGCCACTTGGTGAAATAGTCCACGACCACCATCAGGTACTTATTGCCCGCCTCGATAGCATGGTGGTAGCATGTCTGCCTCACGTTCAAGAGGTCCCGAGTTCGAATCTCGATCAGGGTGAGTTACCTTGATAAGGTTTTTTCCGAGGTTTTCCCTTATCTTAAAGACTAATGTCGGGTAACTTTAAGCTCTTTGAACCCTGGGCTCATTTGAGCATAATTTCACCCGTTCCATTCATCGTCCGATATGACTTAACGTTGGAGGATGTAAATTACACCAAAAAAAAAGGTACTTATTGCCTCGGTTGGACACTGGGAATGGTCCAGCTATGTCGACAGCGATGCGTTTGAATGGCGCTCCGACGTTGTACTGCTGCATGCGACCCTGGCTCCTAGTCTGGGGGCCGCGACTCACCGTGTACACGTGGCATTCACGGCACCATCTCTCAGCGTCTGCTCAGAGCCTCCGCCAGTAGTAGCGCTGTCGGAGTTTGTAGATCATCCGGTTTGCTCCCAGGTGTCCTCCTGAAGTACCGGCGTGCACTTCCTCCAAGACTTCCTGGGCCTTACTCCGGGGAAGTACCAACTGCTCCCCCCCCCCCCCCCCTGGCCGCGCTGTGGCTCAGTGGTTAGACCGCTTGGCTATCACCAAGGTGGCCCGGGTTCGATCCTAGGCGACCGCAAAGTGAGATTTGTGGTGGACAACACGGCGCTGGGGCGGGTTTTCTCCAGGATCTCCGGTTTCCCCCGCCATCTCATTCCATCGGTGCTCCATCTGCATCTCATGTATCATCAGTGTCATCGCCTGCGGTGCTGTATGTAATAAAAGCGGGCGTTAAACACTACACATTTCATTCCCCTCTCTCTCTCTCTCTCTACGTCTTCCCATCGAGTGATTCCCATACCCGGAACAGCACGCCCTCTTTGGTCTTCAACGAGTCCCATTTGGCCCAGTACGACTTACATGTAGCGCTTCTGGGTGCAATGTCCTCCCAGGTTGGTCTTGTCCCTGCCCCCACTTCTCTCAAGAGTGGCCCCAAGTCTGTGTCCACCAGCTGCTCCCTCTTCAGGCCTGTGCTATCCCAGCCATGTCCTGGTCTTTTTGCATCATTACTCAGAACATTGTGGCAATACTTTTCTTAATGTACAAAGCCGAATCTTAGATGCTCATTACTCTACTGACTTTCCTTTGCTAATAGTTTGGCCATATTTAGTACTGCTGTATACGACGACTTGCAAAAATGAACTGGAGCTCAATAACAAATATCAATCGTCTATTCTGTACATAAAGAATGGTCACCAACCGGTAGTAAAATAACACTTCTCATCTACTTTCAGCAGAGATGCAAAAGAATCTAGCATATCGGGGTGAACTATACTTAGATATAGAGCAGTTTAAATGTTGTTATATTTACAGTTCACTTGGTTTATTTTCAAACATTGGAATTAGAAAGACTACTGCCAGCGCTGTTGTAAGTAACCCATGACTGCCTAATCCCACATCCCATCACTTACGGGCAACTTTCTGATTCACTCCTCATGACTATATTGTAGCTATCCCTTTAATACTGTCAAACGCAATGCTTTAAAGACTGCAGAGGCAATAGTATACATATCCCATTCATGCGAGTTTTCTTGGAGGGTCCCAACAAACTGCAAATATCCTTAGCTCTATATCGAGATTTAACTGTATTGGAACACCACAGTGAAGCGAAATAATTATTAATTTTTAGATGAGTCCTATTTATTACACATCTGCTTCACTTTCGTACCTATTTTGAGGAAATGTTTCGCAAATCATCGTTTGCATCTTCGACAGTCGCATAAGAGCCGAAGATGCAAACGATGATTTGCGAAACATGTCCTCAAAATAGGTACGAAAGTGAAGCAGATGTGTAATAAATACGACTCATCTAAAAATTAATAATCCTTAGCTCTGTTGTCATTGGATGCTGTGTACACCTGGAGCATTACACCTAATCTGCCTAATCCTGCAGACTTCAAACTTATCGACCAATTCAGAGTCACTTTCTTCTAAGTTTATGATGAAGTTGTCCCAATATTACAATTAATCTCTTTTTTTCCCAGTACATTTCTTCTATCCCCTTCACATGTTCACAGGCAGCCTTCCAATTTTCTGGAGTAACTTTAAGTGCTGCATTGCAGAAGATCTCATAACTCATTCTTTGAATACCGCAGTCTGTTTCATCACATCTGCTTTGATTTGAGCCCATATTAGCTTGATAGCATTCATATCACAATCATACAGACATTAGCGAACTATGGTTTCTCCATTTAATTCAGCTATCGAGCCTATTGCATACCTTTGAACTTATCTTTGTTTCCCTTAATTATGTTGTATAACACTGGTTTTGTTGCTCATTGGTCATGGCCCATTCCCCGATTTTACATCCATTCTTATGTTATTTTCTTTAGTTAATGCAAAACTGGAGCTTTATTTAGTTCAGCAGAATGATAGTGGTCATTATCCATTGTAGTAATACTATGTTCAGGGATGTTCATCAGGAGCTGGTTAATAAACCATTGGTTGAATACATCTTCATCCATTTCCTCATGGTAATCCTGAGTGGATTTCAATTTAAATACTAGCAGTGCATTAGGGGCAAATCCACTAGATATTCCAGCATGTAAAAGAATGTATCTTAAGCCTTTTCCCAGTATCACATCACAGGTTGTTTCAATTCATTAATTTCAGAAACCTGTATTTTTCCTTTCATCTGATCGACATTCCTCATTTGCCATAAAAATCAAAGTTGTTTGACCATGACGTCTACTTTTTCAGGAATTTTCATCCTAGTTTCATCCTGACGAAATCCCATGCTCTACATTATCTCATGTAAACCATACCTATTTCCACTAAAAATATCCACATCTTTAAATGCTTGCATAATGTTACTTAAACTGGGTAATAACTGTAATTTATACAAGCTGTAAAGTGTACTATGATAAGTCACTTTTGTAAATGAATCAACTGCTGTTGTAACAACAGCCCGTTTTTATCTCTTTCTCCTTTTCTTGCAATATTCTGTATATTGAGGTACAAGATACACCAGCAGCTGGGGCAGTTCTTTCAATGAACTGTGTCACGGATGTTAGTTACCAGATGTTAACACCTCCAGTTTATCAGCAAAAAACTTACATACCAAACATAACATTTCCCATGTATCAGATTTAAGAGGTTTTCCTCCTTTTCCAACACTGGCGTGGAACAGTGTATTGTGACTTTGTGGGTTCGTAGAATTAAAAGTCTTGTTACAAGTAAAAACATGCTTTGTATAACCCTGACAGCAGCAGAATTACATAACATACACAAATGCAGTCTTCAAGGTCTCTTGTTGCTTCACCACACGTAAACAAACGAAAGAAAGCATTGTGGAACAATTCAAATAGCTGCACACACAAGGCTTTTATAACTCCAGCCATTGATCTAGAATTCAGTGGATCATCCGATAACAATCACAATGGCATCGGAAAATTCCAGACTATCTCTGTCTCTTTCTCTCTCTGTTTACCTCTCTCTCTCTCTGCAAGCCTGCAGCTCTGCGCCGACGCGCTGGCCGCGGCCCGTCGCACAACGATCCCTCAGCAACACTGCTCCCTCCTGAAGGCTGGTCGTCCCAAACAGCACTATCATAGCGGGCCAGACGATCCAGATGTACTACCATCTTTCCTCGGCGCACCTTCTGGATGCGGTAGACCATGTCGTTAATTCTCTTTACCACCCAGTACGGTCCTTGACAATGTTGTTGAAGTTTTGGGCAGCGTCCCTTGGTCCGGGTAGGGCAGTACAACCAGACCAGGTCAGCTTGCTGGAATCCTTGGCTCCTGGCTTGCCTGTCGTACCGGTCTTCATGCGGTCCCTCGCCATCTGGATCTTCTGACGAGCCATCTCATGCTGGCTGGTATGTTCGGCTCTGTCTTCTCGACAGCAAACCCCTGGGTATGTCAGGTTTGACGATGGTCACGGTTGCCCCGGTGTTTACAAGCACGTGGCACGGCTTCCTTCTCACTCAACCGTCCGCGATGAGGCTGTCATCCATACGTCGGCTGACGGCGCGCAGTTTCACTCGAGGGGATGGAAGAAATGCAGCTTGCATAAAATCATTTGAAAAAACAATAGCAAAATCAAGTATAATATCAAACAAATATACAGTTATACCAGATAACCCAACCTTACCTAGACTTTATGGCTTACCCAAAATACACAAACCATCCATAACAATGAGACCTATAGTTAGCAGTATAAATTCACCAACATACAAACTTGCAAAGTGACTAACAAACAAATTCAACTCATTTCCAAAATTTGATAGCCTAAGCATCAAAAACACCTATGAACTTATAGAACACATTAAGGATACTGAACTAAATGAAGAGGACAAACTAGTCTCATTTGACGTTAAATCACTGTTTCCCAGCATACCAGTTAATCAACTCCCAACATTGATAGAAAAATGGCTCAAATCACTTGGAATGTCATCACTTGAAATTTCAGATTACATCGAACTTACCAAATTATGCATAGAACAGAATTTCTTCCAGTTTCAAACAAAATATTTCCATCAAACTTCTGGTTTAGCAATGGGTAACCCCTTATCACCCTTCCTGGCCGATCTGTACATGAGTGCACTAGAAATAAGGATCACTAAAGATTTCCCATGGATGTTCAAACTCTGGCAAAGATATGTAGATGACATATTTGCCATAGTGCCAAAAAAACACATCAGTGATGCACTAAAACTTTTAAATATTCAAGAAAAAAGCATCAAGTTCACTGTAGAAGTTGAAAAAGACGAGTATTTACCATTTTTAGATCCAAAAATAATCAGAAATAAAAATAGAATAAACTTTGGCATTTACAGAAAACCAACACAGACATACAACTACATAAAAGCTAATGGCTACAATCCAAGATCCCACAAACAGGCAATCTTTAATAGTTTAGCACACAGACTGGTCAACATCCCTCTCACAGCAGAAGAATACAAAATAGAATACAACAAAATTATTGAAATAGCACAGAAAAATGACTTTCCCAAATCACTAGTAGACAAAAAAGTGAACTTAGCAAATAAGAAGAAACTACTAAAGGAAACCACAACCCTCTCGGCTACAGACACTAAAATGATCTTCAAAAAATTCACTTACCATCCATAGGCCTTTGATAAATTCAAAAAAGTCTTCAAAAAACAAAACATTCAACTAGCACCAGTCAACCATTTCTCCTTAAAAAACCTAATTTTCTCAAACATCAAAGATGCCATTCCATCTAACAAAAAATCTGGTATATATCAAATTGAATGCTGTGACTGTAGTCAAATTTATATTGAAAAAACCAAAAGAAATTTAGAAACAAGAGCAAAGGAACACTTTAGGAACATAAAATACAAACAATTAGAAAAATCAGCAGTTGCCACGCATTTTTGGGAAAAAAACCACAACATAAATCCAGAACCAAAATTACTAAAACATACAACAGGAAAAGAAGAACTGTCCACATGGGAACAAATCTTTATTTCAAAAAATAGGAACAAAGTATTCAATTTCGATATCCCCCAGAAAGATTTGTTCAGCAAGTTCCTCGAACCGCCACCAGAGGAGACCGATGACAAAATATTGCCAGCTACACCAATGAGAACCAGTCGATGTCTGGCTGAAGATAGAGGGAAGGCCTCTGAAACTAGTTCCGGGAAAATTTAAAAGTAAGTGTTGTTTAGTGTCATTAATCGACTCCCAATTAATTTAATTTAAACATATGGAATATTATAAGTTTCTAATAGTATACACTTGTCATTGAATCCATTAGTATTCATTTTATTTTAAAAATACTCAAATTTCAGAAGGGACAATTACTTTCTTGTGGATGCCTTTGGTTGCAGCTGTAAGTCTATAAGTAAACACAAGCAGTATGTAACTGCTGAAAGTAAGCTATGCAAATTTGTATTAACTTGTACATTAATATGCTGCTCGAATTTAGTCAGTGGATGGCTCAGTTAGTTAGGCACTGGCCTTCTGATCTCAAGGTCATGGATTTTAAATCCAACCCAGATTTACTGGAATGTAAACGATCTTGGAACAAAGTTTTGTCCTACTAGCAGCACTGGTTTGAACCTGCCAATTGACAGCATTTTAACAAACAAAATACTTGTTTGCTTGTATTTACTACAAAGGACGGCAGAGTATGAACAAAGGAGAATTGCTGTTTAGTTTCTCATCTTTAGTTAATTGTACAGTTTATAGAAAAGTCCCAAATGGAAACTTTGCACTTATCTCTTTTAAGTTAGTAGTTTGGATATTACTGGATTCTTGAGAATATGCAAGACTCTAATTTTTATTTTAATATATATATATAGGTGTTCACTAGCTGTGTAAAGACAGCAGAATTTCATGCTTCGGAATTGCAAAGAGATAAAATGTTGACTTTGACGTGTTGGATTCAACAACTTCAGGACTCTTTGAACGACGATGATAAATGTGCAATACAAAGCAGTTTGGACTTAGTAGTTAATTGGTATGTGCAGGAAGATGATAAGGAGCTACTTCTTGATTGGTAAGTGCAATAGTTTTAAGTATATATTCAAATTTTCATTTATAAGATCAGAGAATAATAGATTGTTCTAATATACCCAAACTGTGTGTATGCAGCTGTATGTGGAGTGCTAGATCATTGGTTCAAATCCTAGCTATGGTGTTGAACAATCCTCTCATTACTGATTCCATGAGGCGTTGAAATGTGGCTGGTGCGTTGCAGAGACCAAAGGGCATAACTGTGAACTGCCAAAGCCGTTGGCCTGTGGAGAATGCAGTCTTCTTCTTGTCTCTCAGGTCTTGCCAGTAACCCAACTTCAGGTCCAGGGTCGAGAACCACTGTGCACCAGCTAGCATGTCTGGAGTGTCGTCAATCCAGGGTAAGGGGAAACAGTCCTTACGGATGACAGCGTTCAGCTTCCTGTAGTCCATGCAGAAGCATAGCTCACCGTTCTTCGTTGTCACCAGAATTACAGGGGAACACAGAGGGCTGTCAGACTCTTCAATCACTCCCCTGGATTTCATGTCATCTAGCATATCCCATACCGCTGCTTGTTTTGCCAGCGGAATGCGTCTAGGTGGTTGCCGAATACGCTGGGCATCTCCGGTGTCGACGCGGTGGAGCAGTCGGTCCGTGCAGCCATAGTCGTTGTCGCCTTCGCTGAAGACGCATTGGAATCGCCTCAGCAGTTGTTAAACTTTCTCCAGCTGTTCTGCGGTCAGGTGATTGGCCGCCCTATCCAATAAGCCGTCCAGCCGGGGTTCCAGGTATTGCGTAGGCACCGGCTCCTGTGTCTTGTCGATTGCTGTCACGCTGACTACGGGCTCGTACGTCCCCAACTCTGTCCCGGCATGGATGTCGTTATCGGTGTCTGTCAGGTTGAGCAGCCTCACTGGTACCTCCTCTCTGCACGGCAACAATGTTATGGCTACACACAGTCCGTGCACAGGCGTCTTCTGGTCCGGCATCATGTTCTTCATTCGCTGACCTTCCAGTGAGGCCTTCACCACCACCTCGCGACCACCACGTCTTCCTTCAGGACGACTCTGCAAATTCCCAGGCGCTCTTCAGGTTGCCGAAGTATAACTTCTCCATTGAGCCGCAGGAACTTCTTGCCGACGTTGACCGTCACCTCACGGCTCATGAGGGCATCCAATCACAGTATCACCTCCTCAGCCACCTTCGCGAGGAACACCCACAGATGCACGGTACTCCGTCCCAAGGTCAACTTCAGCAGGGCCTCCTCCACAGGCAAGATGTCGCCCGATGCCGTCATAAGCTAGTATGTTCGGCTCGGCTTCCTCGTCGGCAAACCCCTGGCTATGTCAGGTCTGATGACGGTCACGGCTGCCCCGGTGTCTACGAGTACGCGGCATGGCTTTCCTCTCACCCAACCGTCCGTGATGAGGCTGTCATCCATACGCCGGCTGACGGCGCGCAGTGTCACTCGAGGGGATGGTAAGGTCGCCGCCGACGTGCCCCTCGCCACGACGGTCCTTACTCGTTTTCCGGCTGCTCTTCCTGGTCTGGACAGTCTCTTTTCAGGTGTCCCGGCTGTTCACACCCCCAACACCGGCCACTAGGTCTTCGCCGGCGTTCCTTGACTTGTCGTCGGTCTCCATTATAGCAGATACTCCTTGTTCTGTAGTCGGGGTAACCGCCACCTTGGCCGCCTCAATCCTCAATGCTGCCGTTAGCGCCTCGTGAATGGTTTTGTAGTCGCCGAGCATTAGGCGCTGACGAATCTCCGTGTCTCGTACCCCGTAAACGAATGTGTAGTCGTCTTCCCGGGATACGAACTCTGGTGGGAGGTCGACTAAGGCTTTGCTAGCCAGCTGCTCAATTGCCAGGGCGAACTCCTGCAGCGTCTCCCCTGGCTGCTGTGACCTTGACTTCAGCTGGCTGCGGTATGCTGTGGCTAAGCGGTGGTTTCCAAAGCGATTCTCCAGGACCTCCCAGATGTCCTTGGGCGCCGTCGCTGTCTGGACCGCATTCAGGACTTCTGCAGCCCGTCCCTTGAGACTGGCTATCAGCTGTGTGGTCTATTCCTCTGGTGATCACGGCGGAAGACTTCGAAAGTTGTCGCGCCGTCGTATTTAGGAGGTTTGACTCGCGCAAATGTGTCGCGTCCCGGCGCGTCGACCTTTAAATCCATCAACCTCCTGCCGATGGCATTCAGGGACTTTGTGTTGCTGTCGGCCTTTCCCTCCAGGTCGTTAACGCGACTCGCCAGGTCTTCGGCGTGCTCGCCCAACTCTGTGACGTCGTCCCTCACGCCGGCCAACTGTTCCTCAAATTTGGCGGCGAGGGCCTCATTCGCCGCTTTCATTTCCGTGGTCAATTCGGTCATCTTCGCGGTCATTGTCGTGGCCAAGTTGTTGTTTGCAGCTTCCGTCTTCTCAGCGAGGTTGTCATTTGCTGTCTTTATTTCCTTCAGTTCTGCTGCCAGGTTGTTGTTTGCCGTTTCCGTCTTCGTTATTAACTCAGCCTTCATTTCTTCCATTTTCTGTAAAATCCTTTCCAATACCGCGTTCATGGTCAAATGTCCCACTTTTGACACCATTTGTGACTTTGTGGGTTCGTAGAATTAAAAGTCCAATTTGCCGAAATTCTAAATGTTCTTTATTTCTGTAGAAATACACTGTTCAATTCTCACGTAACAACATTACATCACATGTACAACACAATCTTCCAAGGTCGATGACAATAACAAACAGCATTCTGATTACATCTGTTTACAACATCAGCTCCCGTTACAACACTACAGCTGTTTTCTGCTTACGACTGACTCTTGGCGAATCGTCTCCCTCTTAAATACCTCATTGATAAATTTGAGACTGTTCCAGAACAATAAAGAAACCAAATATTCTATCACCTTCCAGAAGCGTAACTTAATCTATGCCGGCAAGTGCTTTATCTTAGCTATCTTTATATGCCGGCTCTTTGTGTACACTAGCCGCGCTATCGTAGATAACGGCTTCGTGAGAATATGGACCTGCTCTAGTTGATTCTTTAATTAAAGTTTTTAACCCATGTGATAGCAGCATTGTTTTTACATCTAGGCTTTGTCGATTTGAAAAGTTTACATTAAAATCACCTGCTATTACAATGTGTTTATGCTTAATTTTTAGATTTTGCACAATATGATCAAGCGAATCTAATAATACATTTATATAACATGATGGGCTCCTATATACACATATTTCAAAGGTATTTACTTGGGTCAGTTCAATTATACTAGCTTCAAAATGTTCCTTGTTCATTAAATAATCAAATTTATTTACAGCTCATGTTTCAAGGTGTGATTTTACATATATTCAGGATCCCCCTCCCCTGTTGTTCTTTCAGCAGAATTTGGCCGAGAGTACATAACCTAAAAGACCAAGAAGTTCCATGTCACAATCCCTTAACCAGTGTTCTTGATACACAGTACATCAATATCAGATAATTCATCTTCAAACATTTTTTCAAACTTTAGTTTCTTGTTTAATAAACTTTGAACATTTTGATGGCATATCTTTATATGCCGGTTTTTAGAAGCTTTTTGAAAATTTTGATGAAATATTTTAAGTGGTTTACCCTTATCCTTAGGAATACCTAAGAATTGACTAATGATTACTCAGGCATTTTGATACAGTTTCTTTTCTTACAGATCTGCAGAATTTCAAAAAAGGCAATTAAACAAATATAACAGAATCAATTGTCACTTTTTAAACTTGTATCCTCTGATAGTTATGTTGCATCATGGCCATGTATATATATTCCTTGCAATGAAATGTAACCAGATTTTGTTTTTATACTCTGCAGAGTGCAGCATACTTTTTAATCCCATGTCCTCTGAACAAATTAGGGTCTGCAGTAGTGAAAGAATTATCAAAAGTAGTTCAGTGTTTCTAAGAGTGCCCTACATACTCAAATTGGGTGTAATTTTCAGCTTGTAAATCAAAGCATGTATGTTTAATGGGTTATTATTATTATTATTATTATTATTATTATTATTACTACTACTACTACTACTACTACTACTACTACTACTACTACTACCACCACCACCACCACCACCACCACCACCACCACCACCACCACCACCACCACCACCACCACCACCACCACCACCACCACCACCACCACCACCACCACCACCACCACCACCACCACCACCACCACCACCACCACCACCACCACCACCACCACCACCACCACCACCACCACCACCACCACCACCACCACCACCACCACCACCACCACCACCACCACCACCACCACCACCACCACCACCACCACCACCACCACCACCACCACCACCACCACCACCACCACCACCACCACCACCACCACCACCACCACCACCACCACCACCACCACCACCACCACCACCACCACCACCACCACCACCACCACCACCACCACCACCACCACCACCACCACCACCACCACCACCACCACCACCACCACCACCACCACCACCACCACCACCACCACCACCACCACCACCACCACCACCACCACCACCACCACCACCACCACCACCACCACCACCACCACCACCACCACCACCACCACCACCACCACCACCACCACCACCACCACCACCACCACCACCACCACCACCACCACCACCACCACCACCACCACCACCACCACCACCACCACCACCACCACCACCACCACCACCACCACCACCACCACCACCACCACCACCACCACCACCACCACCACCACCACCACCACCACCACCACCACCACCACCACCACCACCACCACCACCACCACCACCACCACCACCACCACCACCACCACCACCACCACCACCACCACCACCACCACCACCACCACCACCACCACCACCACCACCACCACCACCACCACCACCACCACCACCACCACCACCACCACCACCACCACCACCACCACCACCACCACCACCACCACCACCACCACCACCACCACCACCACCACCACCACCACCACCACCACCACCACCACCACCACCACCACCACCACCACCACCACCACCACCACCACCACCACCACCACCACCACCACCACCACCACCACCACCACCACCACCACCACCACCACCACCACCACCACCACCACCACCACCACCACCACCACCACCACCACCACCACCACCACCACCACCACCACCACCACCACCACCACCACCACCACCACCACCACCACCACCACCACCACCACCACCACCACCACCACCACCACCACCACCACCACCACCACCACCACCACCACCACCACCACCACCACCACCACCACCACCACCACCACCACCACCACCACCACCACCACCACCACCACCACCACCACCACCACCACCACCACCACCACCACCACCACCACCACCACCACCACCACCACCACCACCACCACCACCACCACCACCACCACCACCACCACCACCACCACCACCACCACCACCACCACCACCACCACCACCACCACCACCACCACCACCACCACCACCACCACCACCACCACCACCACCACCACCACCACCACCACCACCACCACCACCACCACCACCACCACCACCACCACCACCACCACCACCACCACCACCACCACCACCACCACCACCACCACCACCACCACCACCACCACCACCACCACCACCACCACCACCACCACCACCACCACCACCACCACCACCACCACCACCACCACCACCACCACCACCACCACCACCACCACCACCACCACCACCACCACCACCACCACCACCACCACCACCACCACCACCACCACCACCACCACCACCACCACCACCACCACCACCACCACCACCACCACCACCACCACCACCACCACCACCACCACCACCACCACCACCACCACCACCACCACCACCACCACCACCACCACCACCACCACCACCACCACCACCACCACCACCACCACCACCACCACCACCACCACCACCACCACCACCACCACCACCACCACCACCACCACCACCACCACCACCACCACCACCACCACCACCACCACCACCACCACCACCACCACCACCACCACCACCACCACCACCACCACCACCACCACCACCACCACCACCACCACCACCACCACCACCACCACCACCACCACCACCACCACCACCACCACCACCACCACCACCACCACCACCACCACCACCACCACCACCACCACCACCACCACCACCACCACCACCACCACCACCACCACCACCACCACCACCACCACCACCACCACCACCACCACCACCACCACCACCACCACCACCACCACCACCACCACCACCACCACCACCACCACCACCACCACCACCACCACCACCACCACCACCACCACCACCACCACCACCACCACCACCACCACCACCACCACCACCACCACCACCACCACCACCACCACCACCACCACCACCACCACCACCACCACCACCACCACCACCACCACCACCACCACCACCACCACCACCACCACCACCACCACCACCACCACCACCACCACCACCACCACCACCACCACCACCACCACCACCACCACCACCACCACCACCACCACCACCACCACCACCACCACCACCACCACCACCACCACCACCACCACCACCACCACCACCACCACCACCACCACCACCACCACCACCACCACCACCACCACCACCACCACCACCACCACCACCACCACCACCACCACCACCACCACCACCACCACCACCACCACCACCACCACCACCACCACCACCACCACCACCACCACCACCACCACCACCACCACCACCACCACCACCACCACCACCACCACCACCACCACCACCACCACCACCACCACCACCACCACCACCACCACCACCACCACCACCACCACCACCACCACCACCACCACCACCACCACCACCACCACCACCACCACCACCACCACCACCACCACCACCACCACCACCACCACCACCACCACCACCACCACCACCACCACTACTACTACTATCATGATTATATTGTTATTCTCATCATTTTTATTTGCTTCCTTTTTTCAGTCCTGTTACTTGGCCTCAGGTATTAGATGCAAGTGCTGTTGCACATTTTTTGGCTACTGCTGTAACTAAGTGTCCGCAGATATTGAATGCAGATCACTGGGATGCAGTAATGATTTGCACAGCCTCATGGATGCACAGTGTAAAACACAGCCAACACTCACTTCTTTCCTCGACTCATAAAGATACTTCAAATTTTCTCCCACTAGCAGGTCATAGTGAAGCTATGTTTGCTATTGCTGTATTCAGGTTGTACAGAGCTTTATTGGAGTTCTTTGCACAAAATGATTATGAAGATGAACTACTGAAAACAGTTCATGATAAGTTATCAAAAGAATGGGTTCATGTATTTGCTACAGAGGTGTCCAAAGCTCTACTCTCAGTCTTCCAAACTTTTGCTGGTAAGTTCAGTTATAAAGTTTGTCAATAGTTCTATGTCTTTCTTTAGCAGAACAGAAGAAAGTTATTTTGCATTATAACTATATGTTCATGAAATAAACCCTGTTTGTATGCATGCTGTGCTGTATTACCCCTTTTCCCTGCACCATGAATGTTTTAAGTGTAGCTTGGTTAGTTTATGGGAAATAGGACAGCAGATGAGAGTTTCAAATGAAATGCAATATAAGTTTGTGCAAAAGTAGCATCAGATGCATGCAGATGTAATTATTAATACTTTGCATGTGGAACCTGTAATATGCTATGTTCTTTATGATTTGTTCTTGCAAACAAAGCATATACATGTCACATTTCAAGTTTTTTCTATGAACAGACTTCACAAGCTAAAGAGATGTTGAGAGAGCCATTCTAAAAGTTCTCTGTCTGATCAAGAAAGACAAAGCAGTATTTAAGAGAGAGAGAGATCCTTTTTAAACTTAGTCATTTGTAAATTAGTGCATTTAGACCTACAAGTTCCACTTTTTAGTATCCTCAAGATAATAAGATTTGTACCCTATGTGAAATAAGTATCTGGACGTCAACCTCATTATTTGATGTAAATCTTTGCCCATCTTCAACCATTTACTTCAATTTGGGAACAAAAAGGAATCGTTGTAAGCTGAATCTGGAAAGTATGATGAGATGGAATCACTTGTAGTTTTGTACCAGAGAACTGTGAAGATATATTATTGTGATAAAACAGATTTTTTTAAGGTGTGTGTACATTCAGCTAAATGGCATTCTTTGTTAGGTTCAAAAGAGAAGTGTAATACTCCCCAGTGATGGCTCTACCTTTTTGTGATATGAGGTGCTAAGACATGTTGAAAATTTCCAAAAACTATAGCAATGACTTTTCCTGCATATGAAACCATTTTTGCTTTCTTTGACACACTTTCACTTACTGCCATCCACCATTGGGACTGCTCTTTTATCTCTGGCATGTACTGATCAATTCATGTTTCCTTTACTGTTATGGAATGTCAGGGAAACTCACTGAAATTACGTTAACAGATGCACACCCAATAGAGTAGAGCTTCCTCATATCCAAAACTGCATAAAATGAAGTGGATATCGCCTAAAAAGGGCTTTGCAATGTCAACCAACAAGTCAGCCAACTGCTTAGTTTCAGCGGTGATCATTTGAATATAACGTTGTGAATTTTCATGATGATGTCAGCCATAGCGGTTTTGCAATTACCTGAGCACTCATTAACGTGATTGTACATCCAGGCTTGAATTCATCAGTTCGTTTTTAACCACTGAAAATAAATGGAAAAAAAAAACCTCTTTAATCTTGAATCCAGCTCATTTGTATTTTTTGGGGGATAAACCCTTGAAAACAGTATATAATAACCTTCTTTTATCTGACCCTCATTTTTATTTTCAGGTTCATTTTTGCTTGCATTTTTACAACAAAAAATTGTGCATCTTTGAGATTAATTTGATTAGATGGAGTCAGACTGAAAAATTCAGTGCCATAGTGGGTATTTAAACCATGGAGCAACCGGACGGAGACCGGGAGATCTGTAGTTCAAATCCTGGCTGTAGTCTGACTTTATCTGTCCAAACCTTAGCATACACACAGCTATTGTAGAAAAACAATTTCCATCAATTAACCTAATATATATTAATGTATGTTATCTTAATTTTGGCACTACATGTGCTACAGATATTGCCATCAAGTTGAACTGTTCAAGCTAACAATAAAAATGCTGCTACTATAGTTAGTGTCACAGAACAATAAAATTGAAGTGCATGAAATTATGTTCCATTTGTTTTTATGACAGTTCTAATAATGATCATAGAAGTCTCATCTAGATGACTTCCAATTCTTTCCTCTTCTACTTTTGCAGCGATTCAGACTTCCCCATTCTACATCAAAGTTTATATTATGTAATGATTTATTTTAAGGATATCAAAATTCTTGTTAATCAGGATTACATCTGATTCCATCTAGTTAGAATAACAAATGACTTTTAAGTCACTTGTAAGTTGTAACAACTTCTAAGTGACGAAGTGTCAAAAAACCGAATACAAATAGTTTTTTCAATTGAATAACAAGATTCATGTCTACTTTATCCCAGCTTTATTATTTCAGTTTTACTCATTTTGATAAAAGTGAGCTTACATGATCATAAACAAGTAACTACAGTTACATGTCTGAAGCTTTACAGCTTGTCATTTAAAACATGATAATTATCCTAGTAAAAAGCCGGAAGGAAAATGGAATCAAGAAGATACATGGAATAGAGAAAAACATAAATAAGCACCTAAAACAAATAGTTCAAGAAATATTTGAAATGGGAATGGACACAAAATTGGAAGGAGATTCATTTTGGTGACTGTACTCCATACATATAACCAGAAGTAAGCCATAGGAGAGCCAAGTTTTTGTTGTGCTAGATTTGCAAATATAAATCCTGCCCTCTCCTCCTCTCCAAATATAAATATTTGAAAATGTATATAAGAAGAAATAAAATGTGTTCCTTCATTTAAGTAAATGTAGCTAAATTCTTAAATTCTGTTTGCTGTATGGTCTTATTTCATAATTTTCTCTGTGGTGTGGTGCATGGTTGGAACCAGAAGGATTATAAATTCAGAACTTTACTTTTTTGTGCATTTGCTTTTCTATGTACAGTGTAACAGAAATTTGAAACAAAATTTTACACTAATCAAAGAATAAAATCTATTATATTCAAACTGTATAAATGTTCAGCATATTGTACAATTTTTGCAAGTGATAAAGATACAATAATTTCAAAATAAAGTTGTATAAAATGTATGATGTATTGTGTCATACTCTTAAACTACTATCTCAAATGTTGTGACAAAAACAAGATGAAGTTCACCTTGACTCACTCACTTTACTTGTCAGTTGGAGCATTAGCCCAATACTAACTTATAATTATTTTTCTCTTTCTACAAACACAAAGTAGGCATGTCAGTTTAATGCTCTTTTATGTCTGTTGCATGAATCAACTTGCACTGCTTGTACATTCTCCAATATACACAGAATGTTTCCCTTTTACACTGCTGTGCTTGCTGACTCTTGACACAACTACTCTGATATTCACTAGTCAACTGCTACTCTGCACTGCACAAACTGCCTGCAGACTTACCACTACTGAGCTGGAACATATCTACTGCACTTCTTGCAGACTGACTCACAACTGTACTGCATTCCTTGCTGACTGCTTCAGGAATACTCTTTTCTGACAGCTCACTGCGAACTCACAGCCCCTCTGCTGTGAATTGCCCGAGACTAGCTTTTCCACCTCCTTTTATATCCTGTATTCTGCCAGTCATGGCAAGAAGGTTGTGAAAGTAGAATACTCTCAATTCCTGGACTTTGAATGATCTACAAAAAATTCTGCACAGTAGCAATGAGCCTTGCTCTTCCAGCTTCATGTCACCAGCTAGTGGCTGTCCTTGAATGTTGTGTTTTTCTGCTTCTCTTGCTGGCATATATCAAAGGTGGTGGAATGGGTTGACTCACACTTAAGTTTTCCACAGCAGACACCTGCTGTTGCCTTTAAAATATTTTTCATACTTTCACTGGTACTGATGAGTAATTTACAGTAGGTTGAAGGGTAGCTAGGGACTAAAGCATCTAGGCTATAGATCTTTAATATTATCAGAAAAGAAAGCATCCTGCACCGTGGCATAGTGGGCTGGAGCGTTGTGCTGTGGTTCACTGTCACAGAATGCACCCGGGTTCGATCCCACCCTTAGGGGGTGCAGATTTTAAGTCCCAAGTATAGGACTCATGCCCACTCAACATCGTGAAGAATTTGAGGAGCTACAGTAGGTAGTGAATCTCGGTCAAGAAAGCCAACTTTCTAGCTGAAATGCTGACCACATCTCCCCGTATCAAATGATCGCCCACCTCTGCGTTGCATATGTGGCCATGGGGCCGGCAGTCAGGTTGGCAGGCTCAGTCCCGGCACAGGTTGTTTGCCTTTTAAAGAAGAAAAAGTATATTAAGCACAAAATTGTATTTCGAAATAAAATTGTATAGCAAAAATTTCCAAAGGATGAACACCTGGCTCTCTAACACTTGTGTTACAGTTTAATATAACTTTAGACCAAAAGTGTTAGAAAACTGCTGTAAAGGAAGTTATATTAAACTTATATGTAAATCTATAATAATGCATAAAATATTTTGTGGCTTTGTGGGTTCGTGGAACTAAAAGTCTTGTTTGCAGAAATTTAAAATGCTCTTTATTGCAGTAAACAGTAACTTTGTACACCCCTTGCAGCCTCTAAAAATGACGTGACATATACAACATTCTTCAAGGTCTCTCATTGCCTCATCAAATGTGAACAAATGAAAGAAATCACTACACAGCTGCATACGCAATTAACAACTCAAGCAACTGACTCGGTCCAACACTGTGCGTGGCCTTTATACCTCCAGTCATTGTTCCAGAATGTAATCGATCGTTCGATAACGATCGCGACGCAGTGAGAGAAAGAGGGAACTATCTCTGTCTCTTTCTCTCTGTTTCGTTCTCTCTCTCGGCAATCGTTTAGCGCTCCGCGCCACTATCTGTCTGCCCACGTATAGCTCCGGCTTTCGGCACAATCACTCGGTGACACTGCTCCCTCCTCAAGGATTGTCGTCCCGTATAGCATCATCGTAGCGGGCCAGACGATCCAGGTGTACCACCGACATCTTTCCTTGGAGAACCTTATGGATGCGGTAGGCCACGTCGTTAATTCTCTTTACCACCCGGTACAGTCCTTGCCACGGTTGTTGAGTTTTGGGCAGCGTCCCTTGGTCCGGGTAGGGCGGTACAACCAGACCAGGTCACCTTGCTGGAATCCTTGGCTGTTGGCTTTCCTGTCATACCGGGTCTTCATCCAGTCGCACACCATCTGGATGTTCTGACGAACCATCTCATGCATGTCGTCGAGATGGTCCACGAGGTTCCCCACATATTCGGTTGCTGGTTGTTTTGCGTCCGGGAGCTCCCAAAAGCCAGGTCACAATGGAGGCGTAGCTCTCGGCCAAACATCAAGCTTACTGGTGTCATCCCAGTGGTGTCGTGTGTTGACGAGCGGTAGGCCAGCAAGAACAGTGGCAGTTTGACGTCCCAGTCTCAATGATGGCTGGCCACGACCTTCCTCAGGTGTTCCTCTAGGGTCTTGATGTATCTCTCGACCATGCCGCTTGACTGCGGATGTAGAGGTGTTGTGCAGGTCTTTTTTCACCCCAAGTCTTTCCAGTGCCTCCTTCATCAGGCGAGACTCAGAATTGGTGCCATGATCACTGTGGAGCTCTAACGGCACCCTAAAATGGCAGAACGGTTGTTCCACGAGGCAGTCGGTGATCGTCTTCGCCTCCTGGTTCGGGATGGCATACACCTCCGGTCACTTGGTGAAGTAGTCCACTTGTTGCCTCGGTCGGACACTGGCAATGATCCAGCTATGTCGACAGCGATGTGTTCGAAAGGCGCTGCGACGTTGTACTGCTGCATGTGACCCCGGCTCCTAGTCTGGTGGCCGCGACTCGCCGCGCATACCTAACATTGACAGCACCATTTCTCAGCGTCTTATCGGAGCCTCAGCCAGTAGTAGCGCTGTCGGAGTTTGTCGATCGTTCGGTTTCCTTCCAGGTGTGCTCCTGAAGTACCGGCGTGCACTTCCTCCAAGACCTGCGGGACCTTACTCTGGGGAAGTATCAACTGCTCTCTCTGCGTCTTCCCATCGGATGATACCCATACCCGGAACAGCACATCCTCTTTGGTCTTCAGCGAATCCCATTGGGCCCAATACGACTTACACGCAGCGCTTCTGGGTGCGATGTCCTCCCAGGTTGGCACATGTGCCAACTATACGTTGAGAAATTTTATACCTGCCTGTCAAAGACGGTTGTTACCAACTAAGGGTTAATAACGTCCACCTCTGTCCATGCTTCCTCTACTTCCCATATCTCTGCCCCATGTAGCATTTTGTTTTCTACCATCGCAGTATAGATCCTTTCCAGCCGCTTGACATTAATGTAAGGCAATTTCCTTAAGCATGCTCTTCAACACTCATAGCCATTTTACCTTTTGCTAATCCAGCTTTTTCTGTTCAGTCCACCTACCATTACAACTCAGCCTTACCCCCAAGTAATCAAATCTCTTAATGACCTCCATTTCTCTTCCATTTATTTCCCATTTCTCATCTTTTCGCAGTCTATATCTTTTTTTAAAAACCACAATACTATAGTAAGTAGAAGAAGTATTGCATTCTGCTTTAAAATTTAATATGGAGATTTCATTTGGAAATAAACACTTTGAAGTCCCCTGAATTCACAAAAACTTGTTTTGAGAAGCAAAACAGTCCATGTGGGTGTTTGTCCGTCTATGTATTTACTTGTGAGCAGCATAACTCAAAAGTAGAGAGTCTGTTAAATACCAAACTTGATATTTAAGTTCAACCTTTTTTAAGGATGTAATGCAAAGATTTGTAGGACAAACACCCCCCCCCCCCCCCCAGCCCAAACTGCCCTTTAAATGGAAAAAATTTCAATATATTTTTCTTCAAAGTGATATAAATGAAAGATATTTGTATAACAAAATGTACATCTTGAATTTTCTGTGAATATTCTGTGAAGTTCTGTTCATTCTGAATTCATTTTGTATCACTTTGTACAACTGGTATTTCTTAAAGAAGTAGACAGGAAGCTGTACACAACAAATTTATATCTCAGAAAACCATACATTTTTGTGGCAATTTTTTTTCTTTCCTTTCCCCTCCTTGTGGTCATGCAAGGAGTGAAATTTGGAAGCCTCACATAGTGTCTTGCTTTTTAAAAATTTGACTATCACTACAGCTTACTTTGTCGCTCTTGTGCCTACAGTTTATGTTAAATATTTATCTCAACAGAAAATAGAAGAATAAGAATTTGTAAAAGAATACATGTAACACATAAGAATGTTTTTTTTGCTTTCTTACTATTAACATATTTTATACTGAATTGTTAGTTTTATAATACACTGGTCAACAAAAATGAAATTATTTGAATTGCGAGAGATGAAACTAGATTTTTCTAGACCAACTGTTTTAGTTGAATTTGGAACTGTTTTCAGTTTCTTTCCATCATGTATAGTTTTTCAGTTACAGCTAATTAATATAATTAGTAAATCACACATTTCAAAATAAATACATAATCTCAGGTTATTTTATGACCAAAATATGTACTTAATATAAAACTTAAACCTAAAATGTTTCCTATCAGTGTTGGTTACCTAAGTCCAAATCTGATTTTCATTTTTCTCCATCACATCAAATTTTTGAGTAATAATAATAATAATAATAATAATAATAATATAATAATAAACTTTTTTAAAAAATTAAGTGAAAATGTACATATCACATTATGTTTTCAAAAAGATAAAGAAAATCACTCTTAATTGTAAAAACTATTTGTAGTTGGTTTATTGACATTCATCACTCATAAGTGAGGAGTGTCGATAAGCCGACTACAAATAGTTTTTACGATTCATTTTGATGTCACTGTTACTAAGTTCCTCCAAACACACACAAAATCTCTCTTGTCAACATTAATTTGATTATACATAAACTATGAAATATTCTTATTTCAGTTGTTCACAAATAGTGAAAAATTAAGTTAGTTATTTACAATTGGAGTTGCAACTAGTTAATTGCAACTGGAGCCTACTAGTGGATGCCCGTTTGTGTGATTGAAACTGAAGACAGTAGAAGCTTACTGTCTGGGATATTTGGCATAGGACACAATTTCTTATCTAACTTATAAGGAACACAAATATTTTGCTTATATTATTTATGGATCGTTGCTTATCTACACTGGAACAGGACATGTAAAAGACATAAGATCTCTTTCACTTTCCCTTATGGTGTGCTACAGCAAATAGATTCTACAGTCTTTAAGCGGTATAAAGCAAAAATTACAGATAAACAGAAAATTATAGCGATAGAAAAAAAAGATGAAACCAGTTCTACATTCAGCACACTGAACTTCACATGTTACACCAATCAGATTTTATGGCAGAAATTCATTGTCGACCAGTGATATTGGTCATGTTTAAAATCACCAAATGGCTCCGTGTTGTTGAGGAGAACAACAGTGTTAATCTTTAAGCATACACCCTTTGAGCAACAACAAAAGAAAAACAAAGAAAGAAAGAAAAAGAAAATTTAGCAGTCTCTGGAAGTGTATATTTTTCTAAGTCCATGTCGTGTCCACAGTTGGTTTACAACGCTGTCACAGCACATGCCTCTAGCTTTGTACTACTGAATCCTCTCATAATTATAATAATAATGAGAGTGTTAACACATTGTGTACTGTTTCATATGTTTCATGCATATCCACATAGGGAATCCTTCCTTTTTTCGCACACTGTAATGTGTGCAAAAAAATTGAGTCTCATAAATGAATCTCAGTTACTAAACTTGCACAGGTAGCCAAGCAGTTATAGACAAGTATGTAGGAGGTAAACCTACAATGGTTCGAATCCTAGACTTTTTTTTTAACAAAATATGCATTACTCACATTGTAATTTAACTTCCAATTGCTAAGGTTTACTTGATTTTATGGCATTTATGCTCACACATAAAAACTGAAACACTGTACTCTGTTTTTAAACTAACTGAAATGTTTTATTCTTATATGTAAAATCAAATAAAAATGGAAATAAACTTAGTAATGGGTGCGTAAATCCTCTGTTTCTATCACTGCCCTCATGTTATGGGGCATGGATGAGACCAAATGCCTAGTGAAATTTTCACGAGAGGATACTTCGCATTATATGCCAGCACACCATTCATAATAGATGAGTGGTCCCGAGTGTTTAAACAACCAATATTAGGGCAATTTTCTAATAACATTGCATTTATTTTGAAAATGGTATGTTATTTGTATTTTTATAAAGAATGGGTTTAAAATATTACTTAACTTCTGCAAGAAAAACATAAGGCATTGCTATTAAAGTAACAATAATAAAAAGAAACATGCACATCAAGTATTCAAACTTATGTTGGTCTACACGAGACACATGCATTTTACCATTCGGCTACCATGCATATGGCCAAGCAGCAAGGCATCTGCCTATCTATTGCATAGCTTTGAAATGAAGCCAGAGTGGCATCAAAGCATATATTGGAAAAATAAATTGTTCTTTCATACTAGCCATGTGTAGGCCAATGTATTGAAAGGTAGAGTCTGACTGAAAACTTCAATGTCATAGCCAGGATTCAAATCACTGAACTTTTCAGTCTGACACTACCTTTCCAAAGCATTTATTATGAATGCAGCTTCAGTGAATGCTTCCAATGTTTTCCAGATCCAACTTTGTTTCTGGCTGCTGCTCATTTTGTTTTGTCAAAGGGTGTGTATATAAGTTAATTGATGGAAATTATTCATTTCTTTACACTAGCCGTGTACAGGCTAAGGTATTGCATTGATAGAGTCGACATGAAAAATTCAATGCCACGGCCAGTATTTGAACCACGGATCTACTGGTTTCCATCCAGTCGCTGTTACCCAATGAAACCCCATGGCCAATTTGCCGTCATGACATTAAATTCTCCAATCGACTCATATACTCTCTCATATATACTCTCTCAATTTTTCATGTTGACTTTAGCAAAGTGTGTGTATTTTTTCTCTGTACTACATCCAATACTTTTTATTATTTATTAAGTAACTGGTAGCCAGAGACTTAGTTTATTAGTGCTAAGTTATTACACTTATGAATATAACAAGGCATTCAACATAGTCATAACCAGTTACATGCAATTTATCACTATGTCTTAAAAATACAAAATATTCATTACATACCATTCAATTTTGTTTATATTAAACCTTTCACCAAATTCACATGACTCGGAATTAACACAGGTTATACAAAATAGTAAGTAACACTACTATCTATATATACCTTCTATAATTATAATAGTAAGTAGCACTATTATGTATAATGTTTTTTAATAACCCATTCATTATTTCTTCCACCTAAAATTCTGCAGTATAATTCTCAAACTGTTTGTGGTACAGGGTGTCTCACATAAAACTGGTGCACCTAGCCCACATTGTCCATATTTGGCACTGTTTTCTTATAAATAATGTTGGCCATACTGCATGACCCATTGTTGGAGTTGTATATTTTAGTTTGATAGCAGTTGTCGTGAATATTGTGGAATATTGATAGAGAAATGGTGCAGTTTTGAATTGAAAAACAAATTGATATAGTGGAATTTTACATAAAACAGGCTCCATTAAGGAGTCTAAAGAAATGTTTACAGATAAATACCCTCATGACAAGACACCCACAACCAGCACAATTCAAGATTTGTACAAGAAATGGAGGGCTAAAGATTCCATCGAGAATATGAAGAACAAGCATTTGATAGTGAGAACTCCACTAATAGTCGACAGAATTCAAACATAACAAGAAGCCCCGATAAATTGATAAGAAGATTGTCTCAGTAAGTTTGTGTATCTCATACAACATGCCATCATTTCAAAGAAAGATCTCAAATTCCGACCATTTCGTGTTGGTGTATGTAATATATGAGTTACAAGAACAAGACAAAGAGAAATATGTTAACTTATTCCAACTGGCTCTTATTTTCGATCATTACATTCTCGTAAGAGCAGAGCAATGCCTGCATACCGTTGAAGGGCACTTTCAGCACTTGTTATAACTGGTAAGTCTATGCCATATTTATCCCATATTTACATAGGCAGTTGTTTGGTTGAGGAATTAGCGTAATATAATGTAATGTAGTGAATGCAGTGAGGCATGGCAGTTTTATGTGAGACATACTGTACATACTCCCATTTACTTAACCGACCATATCCATGACTTTGAATAAAAAGTCTCCTACGTTACTAATTTGCCATGGATTGCAGAAAATTTGTTGCATTACTATTGATTTTTCCATTTGCTTTGTATAAACTTCATCCAATGTAAATAGAGGAAGTACTGTATTCCACCCAAAAATCGGTATGAAGATTTCATATAAAATATATATTTTGAGAGGTTTGTGAGTTAGAAAGAAATAAGCCTAATTCCAAAGCAACTTGGTTTTTTTTTTAAATTCAGCATCATGCAAGTATGTTACTAAAATACTTCAACAAAAATCCCTCAGCCCATATTACCTCTCATATGGAATTTATTTTTTATTAATAGAATCAAAATTTTCTCTTAATAGCTAATGAAAATATCAAGATACACATGACTAATAACCAAAAGAATATATTGAATTTTTTGCTTCTGAATTCCCCTTCATTCTAAATGATACTTTCACGACAAATGAAATGAATATTTTGAATTTACTGGGATTAGCTTCTAAAGTCTTCTTCATTCTGAAATACTTTGGTATAACCAGTAAACTGTAAGAGAAAATCTTATTATGCAGCCAAAAAAAAAAAAAAAAAAAAAAAAAAAAAAAAAAAAAAACCCTTCTGATTTGAGAAAATGTAAGTATTGGAAAATTCAGATAAATAACAAGGAATATCTCTGAAATGGTTCACTCAAAAATTAAATGTATTTGACATAATGGTGTGTTTTAACAAGCTCTACGTTTTTTGTGTAGTAACATATTGTCTATCTCTTACAATTTATCAGTTATGCAAAAGTGAACCAGAATGAAGAAAACTTTTGAGGATATACCCAGAAAATTCAAGATATACATTTCTTTTGTCATGAAAATACCTACAACGTATGGTATTTTAATCAAAATTTTTTGAGAAACTCAAAATTAGCAAAAAATGGTTTCTTGTATAGGGTAGTTGGGGTGGAGAAATTTTCTTGAAGGTGTTTGTCACATGCTTGGAAGATGCTGCATTTAAATACCAAGTTTTATTAAATTTAAAGGGAGTCGATTAATGACACTAAACAACACTTACTTTTAATTTTCCTGGAACATGTTTTAGAGACTTTGCCTGCATTGTCAACCGGATATCGACTGGTTCTCAGTGGTCTAGCTGGCAATATTTTGTCATAGGTCTCCTCTGGTGGCGTTTCGAGGAACTTGCTGAACAAATCTTTCTGGGGGATGTCGAAATTGAATACTTTGTACCTATTTTTTGAAATCAAGATTTGTTCCCATGTGGACAGTTCTTGTTTTCCTGATGTATGTTTTAGAAGTTTTGGTTCTGGATTTATGTTGTGGTTTTCTCCCCAAAAATGCATGGCAACTGCGGATTTTTTTAATTGTTTATATTTTATGTTCCTAAAGTGTTCCTTTGCTCTTGTTTCTAAATTTCTTTTGGTTTTTCCAATATAAATTTGACTACAGTCACAACATTCAATTTGATATATACCAGAATTTTTGTTAGATGGAATGGCATCTTTGATGTTTGAGCAAATTAGGTTTTTTAAGGAGTAATGGTTGACTGGTGCTAGTTGAATGTTTTGTTTTTTGAAGAATTTTTTTGAATTTATCAAAGGCCCATGGATGGTAAGTCAATTTTTTGAAAATCATATTAGTTTCTGTAGCTGAGAGGGTTGTGGTTTGCTTTATTAGCTTCTTTTCTGCTAAGTTCACTTTTTTGTCTACTAATGATTTGGGAAAGTCATTCTTTTGTGCTATTTCAATAATTTTGTTGTATTCTGTTTTGTATTCTTCTGCTGTGAGAGGAATGTTGACCAGTCTGTGTGTTAAACTATTGAAGATTGCCTGTTTGTGGGATCTTTGGTTGTAGCCATTAGCTTTTATGTAGTTGTCTGTCTGTGTTGGTTTTCTGTAAATGCCAAAGTTTATTCTGTTTTTATTTCTGATTATTTTTAGATCCAAAAATAGTAAATACTCGTCTTTTTCTATTTCTACAGTTAACTTGGTGCTTTTTTCTTGGATATTTTAAAGTTTTAGTGCATCACTGATGTGTTTTTTTGGTACTATTCCAAAGATGTCATCTACATGTCGTTGCCAGAGTTTGAACATCAAAGGGAAATCTTTGGTGATCCTTATTTCTAATGCACTCATGTACAGATCGGCCAGGAAGGGTGATAGGGGGTTGCCCATTGCTAAACCTGAAGTTTGGTGAAAATATTTTGTTTGAAACTGGAATCAATTTTGTTCTATGCATAATTTGGTTAGTTTGATGTAATCTGAAATTTCAGGCGATGACATTCCAAGTGATTTGAGCCATTTTTCTATCAACAGTGGGAGTTGATTAACTGGTATGCTGGGAAACAGTGATTTAACAGCAAACGAGACTAGTATGTCCTCTTCTTTTAGTTCAGTATCCTTACCAACCAGTATTCGTACCAACTTTTCATATTTTAGTTATACTGTTTGCACACACAGAGATCTTTTTCTAAATTTTTCTTTTTCCCCTTAAGATTCAGGGATTTCCAAAACATGTATTTGGGATGAAATGCAATACTTCCGCTACTTGCTATACATAGTAGACAAAGTAAAAATGAATATATCAAAATTAATTTGAACAAATTTTTTAAAATGTGGTAAGTTTCATTTTTATTTTCCTTTGGTGTTAAACATTAGAATGGAATCATAAGAAAACTGTTTCTGTAGTTTTCATAAATGCAGCATCTTAAGTTAACTAATGTGAGCCAATTTAAATAATTTCCAGATGCTGTTGTACAAAAATCACCTTTGTTCCTTATGGATATACCTTTAGCAGAGAGCTTGAGTCAGGCTTTGCAACATTTGGATCTAAGTTTCTTGAAGTCTTATGATGATATTCTACAGCAGTGCTTAAAGCTTGTGTGTTCTACAGTGCCTTCAGTACAAGTTATAGGGCAGCAGATGCTGCACAGGTGAGTCTGCCGGCACTGTTCCCAGATTTATTTTAAGTAAGGAGAATATATTTCAAAGTATGTTTTATTTATTTATTTATTTATTTATTTTCAGTCCTATAGTATACACAAAAACAGTGTTACATAGACCATGTCAGTTTATAATACAAAATAATTACAATATAAAATAACACTATACACATATAGACAATTGTTCTTAAGACCACGTCAGTCATGTAATAAAAAGAACAAGTTTATAAAATTAACCTAAATATTGATAATGTAAATCTGTGCATATTATTATGTCAAAAACTCAACTATGCTTAAAATGTGGTTAATTTCCATTATGGATAAGAAACTCATCTTCATTATAAAAACAATAGGTTAACGAATACATTTTGAGCTCTTTTTTAAAAGTATTTCTGTCTATCATTGACTTCAGTCTTTTTGGTAATATGTTGAAGTATTTTGATCCAGCATAAATAATATTTTTATTTCCATACTGGCCCCTGTATGATTGAAGAAAAAAGTCATTTTGTCTGTGAGTGTGGTGTTTGTGTATATCTTTATTTAGGCAAGGGGATATTGTTGAGTGTTTTTTTACATACAAAATAACATAATTTACATATATGCAAAAGAGGAGTAAGATTTTCAATTTATTAGAGTATGGTCTACATGACTCAGATTGTGGCAGCTTAGCTAAAACTCTAATAGCTCTCTTTTGGACTGAAAATAGGTGTGCAAAAAGAGTCTTACCAGCAGAACCCCTTAACATATTCGAGATGTGAATGAAATATAGAAAAATATACATTATGAATTGCTTGAGAAGGTAAAATGTTAACTAGTTGACGTAACAAAAACACAATCTTGTTAAGTTTAGAGTAAAATGTTGAAATGTGATTTTTCCAGGAGAGATTATCATCAATGTTAATGCCTAAGAATTTTGTGTTTTGCACTCTAGATATATTTTCCTCTTTGTATGTCAAATTCAGTCCATTATAGATATAACTTCTGCCCAGTGAAAATACTAAGTAATTTGTTTTATTAATATTTGGGGTAAGGTTGTGAGTATAAAAGTACTTTTCCAGACTTAGTAACAACTTCATACATTTGCTATTTAACTGCTCTTCATTTTGTGCTGAAACAAGTAAAGTGGTGTCGTCTGCATATAATGTGATATCAGTGTCTTTAGTTGGTAGATGCTCAGGCAAGTCATTTATGTATAATAAGAACAGTATGGGACCTAGAATTGAACCTTGAGGAACTCCATATTCATTTGTTTGTAACAATGATAAATGTTGTTTTATGTAACCTTTACTATCAGTCGACTTAATTTCGGTACTTTGTTTCCTGTCTAACAAATAAGATATTACCCAGTTACCTGCTATTCCTCTAATACTGTATGCTTCAAGTTTGTTTATTAATAACAAGATCCACACAGTCAAAAGCTTTTGAAAGATCAAGAAAAAGTCCTGTGACTTTCTCCTTGTTATTCAGTTTATGTATGATATTAATTGTTTTGGTTATTGCATCTCTTGTGGACATATTTTTTTGAAAGCCATTTTGCCTATCACACAATATTTTATGTTTCTTAATGAAACTTAATCATCTATTTAAAAATACTTTTTCAAAAACTTTGGATACTGCTGACGTAATTGTAATTGGCTGGTAATTACAAATTTCTTCGGGGATGTCTTTTTTAAATACAGGTGTTACCTTACCCTTCTTTAGGCAAGAGGGGAACATACCTTCTGACATGGATGCGTTTATGATATCTACTAACGGCTATGCTATACAGTGCTTACATACTTTCAGGATATTACTTGTTATACCATCAAATCCTGTAGATGTGCTAGGATTTAATGAGTCAATTATTTTTATTATCTCTTGTGTATCATTTGGATTTAAGAATGGTGTATTAGTATTATAAATTTTAGGTTTGTACTCCACTATGTTACTATGTTTATTATTAGCTGCCCTATTGTTAATATTTATATAATAGTTATTGAAAGCTTCTGCTATCTCAATTGGGTCTCTAAGTAGCTTACCATCTGATTCTATTTGCTTGCACTCGGTATGATTAGAAACTTTCCCTCTTATTTTATTAACTAGGCCCCAAGCTGTTTTTGCCTTATTTTTTGACCCCACAATAAGTTAGTTATTGTGCCACAATTATGCATTTCTAACTGCTTTGTTGTACACATGTCTATACTTTTTAACATAATCTTTAAAAACTTGGTTGAACGAGGTTCTTTCCATTTCAGTTAGCAGTCTAAGCCTCGGATTATTAAGAAAATTAATTTTGTCATGCCAAGAAAGATATCAAATGGCCATTTAATCTAAAATAAAACGGAGGCATGTATTTACATTTCAGGTACATTGCCATAGTTTGAGGCTTTTCTTCAACTACTTGCCTGTAGTAAGTAGAGGGAGTATTTATTTCAGCAAAAATTTAACATTAAGATTTCACAAGATTACATGTTTTTAGGTTCACTAAACTCAAAAAAGGCATTTATAGGATAAGGTAGTGTCTGCATGCAACAATAATAGCATAACTTTGGTATTTATCTGCAACACAAATTTCCAAAAAATTACCCCACTCCAAACCATCAGTTGTATTGATAATTTTTCGTCATGTTGATTTTCTCGAAAGATATTTATAATTTTGGTTTCATACTGCCTATTTACATTCTTTGTATTATTAATAAAAAGAAGTATTTCAGAAAGTGGAGCGCCATTGTTATTAAAATTAGGCAAATGAGTCAATCTTGTGTGGAGAAAAGTGTATACAAGGTTGACTCATTTGCCTAATTTTAGTAATTTCTGGAAATAGTTTTCGAAGACTTCATTCTAAATGAAATGTTTATTATTTTTTGTGTGTGTGTGTGTGCGCATGTGCTTTACACCATTGCTGCATGCCACAGATAACCTACAACAAGGTAAATATTCCTATCTAGTTTAGAATTGAAAATTCAAGTCCATTTCACAAACAATTATTTAATTTTATGTAATGCTTACATAAGATCGCAAAACCATGTGTATCTTTGTCAAAGATGTAGTTTGAACCTTCCCAACATAAGAATACAGTTCTTCTTGCCACCAATGTAGATGAATCAAACAAACTTCTCCCACTTGTGATAGGAAAATCCAAGAATCAGGTGTTTTAAAGGTGTAAAAACAAACACTGGAATATGAATCCAATAGGAAGTCTTGGATGACGTGATTTTAAAGGAGCAATGGTTAAAAAAAACTGGACAGAATGAGAAAGAAACAGAAGAAAATCCTTCTTTTCATGGATCGATGTGCAAATTATGTTGGAAAACATTTAAGTGGAATTTTTCCCTCCTAACTATACCAGTTGTCTACAGCCACTTCATTGCAAATTTCAAAGTTCATTGTAGAAAATTGCTGGTTCAACATTCTGTGGTCCCTCGGTTCCTGGTGTCATTGTATTCCCCTCCTCATGGTGTGCTTCCTCTGCTCCACCCATAATGCACTTTTCCCCTACAGATTTTTTGGCCATTGAATCGTAAAATGCCCCTTCTGCTTCTCCTTTCCTTGTTTTCACAGCTGCCTCAAAGTACGTTGATCTTGTTGTTCCTTCACTAGAGTGCCAATGCATGCTAATTTTTTCCCGTTCATTACTCCTGGCACTCATGCTCCAATTTTCTCCTTTAACAAATAGTTGTAAACCTTTCATGAAGGCCTTCTTTCCAGCTGTCCTTGCTTCGTTCCTTTTTGAAATCAGCTCTTTCCTTAATTGTTGCTCCGCCTTTGTGTAGTCTCGCTCTATGAAAATTTTTGTTCCCCCCCCCTTTTTTTTTTTTTTTTTTTTTTTTTTTTTTTTTTTTTTTGTTTGCATTTATCACTTCCCATTTCTTCCTTAAAGTTGTAATAAATTGTACTAATATTGGCCTTATTCTCCTCTCTTTTTTCCTAACCTTAATGCTGCTTCAATTTTCCATTCATAAACTTCCATGCCGAGATTCTTTTCCATGATTTTGTACACTGTGTCTTCTGTGCTTATTCCATGTTTCATTTATTCCAAAGATTATGCAGTTTCTTTTCCTTTGTCCTGAGTCACATCTGTTGGATACAGTTTTCTTTCTGCATTCTTCTATTTGTTGTTCCAGTTCATCTTTGTTTCCTTATCGCTTCCTTCAGCTTTTTTGTGTTATTGTCCATCCTCTTTCTCAGGCTGTCTTGCATTTCTTTTAGTAGCATCTCAATGCATTGCAAATCTATGGGTCCTGGATTTTGCTCTACTCCACCTATTACTAATAAAAAGGCAATTATTATTACCAACCATATTTGTGTGCTTATTGCGAATACTCCATTTCTTCTGCCACAGATCTCCTGGTTCAATTCCTGAGCATGGCATTGAATTTTCGTTGTTCACTCTATCAAAAACCGTACCCTATATACGGCTAGTGTGAAGAAATGATTAATTTCCATCAATTAACTAAAACTCCATTTCTTTTTATTTTTTATCTTCCAAAACTTCCCATCCTCGCTATGTATTGCTGTATTTCTATCCCCATGGTACTCTCCACTCGCTGCTTACACGTCCATCTCTTATGGCAGTTCACAGCACATTGATTTTAGTATGAAAAATAAAGAAAATTAGTTGTGTTGTATATTTTCCAAAAAATGCAAATGATGGTTTTAGATATTGAAATTGCTAGTGGTGTTTTAAATGAAACTGATAAATCGTTGATTAAAATAAAATATATTTAATCTTAGTGAAAATGAATAAAAATCACACTAAAGGGCATTATAATAAATGTATTATTAAATCATTGAATGAAAAATATGTTTTTTGTACTAAAGCTGATAAAGTAAAGGAATTATAATTTTAGATAAAGCAAATTACATTAACAGGTTAGAACCTTTACTTCAAGAGGAAAATTATGTAAGAACTAATTATGACCCATTAAAATAATGTATTTTGACTTTTAACCCTTGAATAGTTGTGTGTATATCTGTAAATTTATGGTTATTTTCTCCTCAATTTCCTTTCAACAAATAAAGCTGGGGATTAGTTGATCTGCATCATTTTACCCCTGGCTTCCCAATATCAAGTCTGTAGGTTGTCACTTTTGAGTCCTTTGCATTTGTCCAGATGATGTTTGTTTGTTCATGATGACATCCTCTTTGCTGATAAGGTGTTCTGCAAGACAATCATGGCCAGTTTCCATTTTAAATAGGGCCACTTCTGTTTTCCTTGGCAGTTGTATGTCAGCTTTATCCCTAATATTCTTATAGTCCTTATCTTTTAATTTATCCTCTTCATCAAGTCTCTGCTGTCTTTTAAAATTTTGCTTAATGTTCTTTAGTTTACTAATTTCAGTTTATCTTACAGGTTTTTTTTTTTTTTAATTGTACCTTTTTTTGCTAGTTGATCTGCGTGTTCATTGCCCAAAAGTCCAACATGGGCTGGGATCCATTGTAGGGTGACAAGATTTCTTGATTCAACAGCTTTGATTAAACTTCTTATTTTGTGATGTTTCTTGTTTTGTTTTTATAATTTACTATCCCATCTATGGCCGATTTTGAATCTGTTAAGATAACTATGTTTTATTTTATGTATAGTCTGTATAGGATGTTCTGCAGTGCTGCTTTTATTGCTGTTCTCTGTCATAATGGTTTGAAGTTTCATCTAGTGTTAGATACTGTGGGAAGTGTTTGCAGTATACTCCTGCACCAGCATCTTGTTTGTTAATAAAGCATCCATATGTATGTATTCGGAGCCATTCTTTTGATGAGTATCTTTCATTTTCTGTGGCTGTGGCTATTGCTCTCATTTCATCTGGTGAATTGTTTTGTTTATGTATTGTATATATCAGATCATTCTTATAATGTATATCAATATATTCTATTGGGCTCGTTTCCTCTGTTATATTTGTTGTTATTATGTTCTTGTGTTTTGAGTTATTGATGTATTTTCTGAAACTTGTTTGGGTTTTTAGATTGCTTATAGCATCTGCTGTGTGATACCACTTGTGTCTATTTCTATTAATTTGCAGTATTTGTGCTAAGGTAAGTTCCTTTAGTTCAAGTTCCAGTTCTATGGTCATGTTTTTTTGTGAAGCTTTGTATTATCACAATTTGTGTTGTTTTTACAGCTGCTGTTAATACTTATATGCCTGATTTCACCAACAGATGTTAGTTTAGCAATAGTTAAAACAAAAATTGAATTTCACCAATATGTGTTAGGGTAACACTCGTGTTAAATCTCTTGTTAAACTAACAAGCCAAATTTAAGTCCTTAACAATTGTAAATAGTCAAGTTGGCAAGCATGAACTCAGCTGTTGTTGTCAATTTGCTCTATTTAAGACGTCTAAATGGCATTCGTAATAGAGTACGGCCTATGAGGAGAAATGATTTTGAGGAGCTATCCGAAGAAAATTTTTTTACGGAGGTATAGACTGTCAAAACATGTTGCAATGAAGGTTACTGTGGTAGTACAAGAGAGGTTAGAATATGCATCGAAAGGAATATGCCGATCTCACCTTTGCTTCAAGTATTAATAACTTTGCAATTTTATAATCCCCTGAATTATGTGGATAATACACTGTCCACCTCCCGTCGTGAAACATTTAAGTCACTTGTCCTTCGCACCTCGTTTTAAATTTACGTAATACTGACAAGTTATTTGGTGCTTGTAGTCGGGACACATGCATTTGAATTAAATTTGTTTCCAATATTTTCCCATGTGACATCTTTCTCTTTTACATTCACTGCATCCATCCTCTTATTTTCCACGATATCCTTACACTTCATCAGCAATTCAATTAACAATTCTTTCTCCATCGATGAGAAATTTTTCTCACGGCTTGATTTATGATTTTGTTTATCCGCCATTTTTCAGCTTGTGCATGCGAAAATGAAAACAAAAGCGCATCGCAGTACGTTCAGAAAATAATACGACTCATCCATAGCCTTCTATAGCTGTGATATTTACAAGTTTCTTGGCGTTAACACAGGTTTGTTAACATTTTCACAAAACAGGTTGGTGAAATGCAAGAAATTTAACAGCTTTGTTAGCGCTGTGACAATTGTTACGTTACATTTGTTAATGTCAATTTTAACATATGTTGGTGAAATCGGCCATAAGTGTATTATTTTGTGAGCTTTCTAGTTTTCTTTTGATCCCAAGACATGTTACATCCATCTTTAGCTTTGCTTCACTAAAGTGTCAACTTAATCACCTATCAATACTACGCAATCAAGGCATACATCAACATATGTACCATGTTGTATCTGATGGATACAATCATACCTGCACATGTAACACATTATCACCACTAAGTAATAAACTGAGGATTGTTCTAATAACTTGCTGAGGTTGTAGTATTTTTTGGGTGAGTGTAACTCCGCATATAAATCTTTACTAAGTGGTATCTTAACTAGATAATGAATAGGGATTCATATAAATATAGATAAACTGGAGGGTTACCTCAGTGTGTTTTGGACGAAAACGACAAGAGAACTGTCCCTTGAAAAACATGGTGTAACATTATATTTCTGATTAAGTAGAGAAATAAAATGTATAGTTTTAAGGCAAAAATGACATTAAGAAAAGGCATTAAAATACATTTATATAATTAAGAGTAAAAAATGCAAGATGATGGTGATTATGATAATACAGTTGAGGCAGAATAAGATTGATGATGTCTGTCCATGGAAATAAGGCTGGAACCATAATGTATTCTTATTAGTTGAACAAACTCTTTAGTTGGGTCATTCTTATAAATCTATCTAGTGTTATGCATGTAAACATTATTTTAAACACTAAGTGTAATATAATTTATGATCAGTTCATATACAATTATATAAAATGTACCTGCAAATGTAAAAATAACCAAAGTAATCAAAATTATAATTCAAATACCGAAAACTATTATGTGTATCTCACAGGTACATCGCGACTAACGGCATCGCAAAAGACCATGCCATCAATGGTTAATAAAACTCTTTAATGAAGTGAAAATTATGCCAAATAAGGAGAAATATATTGTAAAAGTCACTAATCCAATTCTATGAACAAATTATACATTTTCCAGAATTCAATACTTTTGATGAACTTGGGAGTTGAAGTATTAAACATTATTTTAAACTGGTTGAAAAGATCAGCAATACAGTATTTTCTGTTAATAATGAAGCCATTATTTATGGTTGGCACAGGCAAAAGTTGTTTAATTTTGGAATGTTATTTGAGATTTGAGAACTGTTAAATGTTTGTGTAGTGGAATATAAATGTGATTATGGATATAAGAAAAAACAAGAGACATGCAGTTAGAGACGAGAAATCAATTATATAACTGTTTAGTGGTAACCATAGAGACGGCAAAACTTCTGGGGACGCTACAAGAAAGTTTTATCGGTGATGTAGAAGTGTTCCTTAAAACGATCTTTATGACCATGCTGTGGCTGAGTGGCAAGACCGCCTGGCTCTCACCAAGGTGGCCTGGGTTCGATCCCAGGCGACTGTAAAGTGCAATTTGTGGTGGACAACACGGCGCTGTGGCAGGTTTTCTCCAGGATCTCCAGTTTCCCCCGCTCTCATTCCACTGGTGCTCCATCTTCATCTCATGTATCATCAGTGTCACTGCCTACGGTGCCGCGTGTAGTAAAAGTAGGAGTTAAACACTACACATTTCATTTCATTTCATTAGAACAATCTGCACAATTGTGTTTTTGATTTATTAGTTGTGTCTGTAGAATAAATGATAATCTTTAAATCAATATAGGATTATTATTTCACTAATAAAGGTGAGATAAAACATCGATCCTAGACCATGACTAAGATACTAATCAGTAGTGCTCGTTGACTGCAGCTAAGCTGGTGAAAGGAGATAGACTGATTTATAAAACTAACAAACCGGCATAATAATGTGGCCCAAACTTAAAAATCATTATCATATTGACAATCCAACTTATTCCAAAGAGATTTAAGGAATAATTGTTTCAAATTGGCATCCTAACGTGGTGTGAATAATATAGATAATGACAAACTTGCTCTTTTAAAGTAACAGCTTTAATTCCAAGCATTTCATGAGATAGATAATTTATTGAGTACTAAAAAGTATACATTTTGAGCCACCCCTGAGCTGGGCTTTGGACCTTTTACCATTAGATCAGCCCTTCAATACATTACATGTTTCCTCTTTTCTACTATTAATTTTGACTTTCCCCCTTTCCTTTCTATTTGCCCGATGTTTGTCTGTCTCTGTCTAATATTTATCTCTTACTTCAACTCTTATATATGATCACTTCACTCAGCTGTGTTCTTCTTAATATCACTTTTCCAAGATATCTCATATTTACTTCTCCCCTTTCCCTTATAACAGTTATTAAACTTCACTTACTGCTTCTTCCTGTTACCTTTTATTTCATCTCACTTGCTTGGTGCCTCTACTCTACCTCTCTAACCTGTCTCTATTCTCACTTCTCTTCACTACCTAGCCATTAACAGTTATCGTTATTGATTTAGATAATGGTGGTTTTTCCCCGCATTAAGAAAAACAGCACTTGCTCTCACGTGAAAACATGTGCGAGGGATGCTTTTTCTGGAGGAATCAGGGGAAGCTACTGTTATAGCAGCTCGCGATGATGTCTTAAATATATGTATGTACTATCTACATTGAAAACAATCTCTGTTTATTTGCTTGCATCTTGTACAAGATCAATTGTTTTATAAGAGGCCAGAACCTTGTTGATATGTTGAAAGTAGAGCTGTAATCTTTCTCAAATAACGCTGGAGTTGTTATGTCAGCACATTCCTCATAGACATATTCTCAAATGAGAGGAACACTTGTTACAACTGCATCCGCCATCCAGTCAATATTTTACTTTTCACAAGTGAAGCCGTAAAAATGCCATAAGTGGGAAAAAATCGGTCAAGAAGTTTGTGAAAAAATGAAAAATGTATTAGTAAAGAACATTGGGTATCAGTTGTAAAATTGAGGAAGTTCTGCAAGGTGAACATTTTGACTTAAATTCTTTTGAAGAAGGTTTTTCACCATGAGACCTTCGTCATGGGCGTATGTGCCTATAACATCAGTTGAAGTAGAAGGGAGCTTTTCAAAGTATAGGAGTTTTAGTCCTTAAACAACGGAATAACCAGTGATACTTCAAACCTGAGAACATACGAATGGCAATGGTTCTTCATTGCAATGCTGTGAATAAGAGATATGCTTAAATATATAAAGTTTTCCTCGTATATAAATATGTATGGTATACATGTCATAAAATTTCTAATTATAATGATAAATAAAAATGATATTTTTTTTATTTTAAACTTTAAAATTACAAAAAGAATTTACGGTCATGTTTAAAATTTTAATGTCATTTTCTCCAAAATTTAAATGCATTTTATTGGTCATTTTTCTCTGATTTTGGGTTATCAGCTTCCGAGCCCTAGTCATAAACTATTGTTGTATTTGAAAAACATCTTAATATGGAAAAAAAGGACCAAGTAATGAACTTTGAAATCCCACCAGTCAATAATTTGATAAAGAAGTTCATAGTTCCATCACCAGAGAAAACATTAGACAACAACAGGCAATAGTCAGACCTTCGAGATTGAAAATGGAAGCAACAGCTCCCAAAACTAGTCTCTCAAAAACTAAAAATGTAAGTGACAGAGTGTGTAAAACCAACCACAAATAGTTTTTACAACTAATTTGGATGTCACTGTTACTAAATTCCTCCAAACATGCATAAGTATTGTATTATAATATTTGTGTTGTATCACTACCACTATCTTCAATTTTTACATTTACAAATGAATGTTTATAATATACAAGTGTTTGTGCTGTGCCAGAAAAGATCTTAAAATGCCACTGTAAATTAAATAAAAATAGTTTCAGTATATTTACATTTCAACCTTATTGCCAGTGTTCTCTCTTTCTCTCTTTCACTATCTATGTACCTTCAGAAAGAGTTACACAAATGGATATTTATCGTATACAATACCCATTTTGTTTCAGACTTGTAGTCAATTTGGTTCAGGATGATCTGGGAGCACTTGGATCAGAAATTGTGGCACCAGAGACAGAGAGCACAGGATTAAGTCTTGCCAAATTTCATAGTACACTTCTTGAGATCAGTACTGTTATAGATACAGTGCTGCTTGATGTGCAAGTTGGTCAGAGCTGTACAATATGTCCCTTTTCTGATGCATATGCATATGCCACAGGCTATTTTCTTATTTGGTGTGCTGTTCTTAAGATGTGTTATCTGGCCACTCCAGAATTAAGATTTAAATATGCAACAATGCTCAGGTAAGTTATTTTACTCTAAGTTGCAAGAATTATTAGTAAAGTTCAACCAGATGCCATAATTTCTTAAAAGGATGCTGTAATCTGAAACAGCAAAAATCTGTTAGGTTTTGAAAGTAATGAGTCAGTAATTCAAACACAAACATCACTTAAATTATCCTTACTTGGACATGTTTCGGAGAACGGTTTGTCCCCATCGTCAGCAGTTATCCGACTGGTTGGATCCGTGGTTTCCTGAAGTGAGCTGGCTGTCTGTGAGATTAACTGTTGCCGCCTGAAAACTCTCTTTGGAAGTTAATCTCACAGACAACAGAAGCCACCACAGACAACCAGCTCACTTCAGGAAACCACGAATCCAACCAGTCGGATAACTGCTGATGATGGGGACAAACCGTTCTCCGAAACATGTCCAAGTAAGGGCAATTTAAGTGTTGTTTGTGTTTGAATTACCGACTCATTACTTTCAAATGTTAAATACATCACTGTTTCTAACCTTTTGCCTCCTATTAGGTTATCTGTGGAAATTAATTGCTCTGCCATCAATTAACGTAATAGTGGTTTAACTATGAAGCCTGGGACTTAAGTACTTGCAGCATAGAAAATCACAACAAACAATGCATATCTCATTGTATATGAGAACCCCCAGTGGTTTACCAGGAAAAAAAATGAGTAATTTGGAGAAATACTTTCTCTACCTACTTTGTTTTTGGTAGTGAAGAAAAACTAAATTGATGGATATTAATTGTTCTTCCACACTACCCTTGTGTAGGGCAAGGTTTGGATAAGTAGAGTCAGACTGAAAAATTCAAGTTGCCACAAAAGGATGTGTATCTCATATATGAGATCTCTAGTTGTTTACCAGGAAATATAAAAGTTTGAAATCCTGGCTATGGCATTGAATTTTTCAGTCTGATTCTTCCTATTCAAAAACTAAATTATTTATGGAATGTATTAAATAATCCTGGTTTTATTTTTGCCATGCAAGGCCCTACTGGATTATTATAGTTAGCATATATTTACTTTTAAATGCCTTATACTATACAAAGTGAAATTTTATACTATACGAAATGAACCATTGCAATACAATAAATAACTAAAATGATGTATTATAATTCATAAGAAATTAGTGTTTAGAGTTATTTTTAGTTTCTGGACTTGTATTATTTGCTAAATTTATGTGAATGCAGCTTCATTGAACAGAATTTAATAGGAACTTTAAATAGAGTCAAGAGGACCAAGAGAGTAAAAGAAGCTAACACTCTCAATCCTAATGAAAAAGAAAAGAAGATCTTTAAGAAATTCACCTGCAACCCATCATCCTTCTACAAATTTCAGAGAATCTCCAATAAGCATAATGTCATTTTGCAGCAAAAAAACAATTCTGTATTAAAACATATTCAGTTCTAAATTAAAGTTACCTCCATGTGACAGGAGGGTAGAGTAACAGTGTAGTGTGAAGATGATTTCTCATAGGCAGTAATTTGGAGTTGGTGTGTTGGTTAGTGTTTATGTGAGTGGCTCCATTATGTGCATTCTGTTAAGAGTTCCTGTTGTATCTTAATTGCACAAGTTTATTGTGTCATTGCAGGAAAGAGATTTGAGTACTGCTTTGTAACGTTGTCTCCCCTATAAATTTAAAGTTATTTTTACTTGCTATAAGCAAATCAGAATACAGTTACTTTCATTATAGTGATTCATTCTATTTCTTAATGCATTTCGGATAGTATGGGACAGTAGATTCAGTGGGTAGTATTGGACAAATAACAAGAGCAATTAAATTTAAAGGGAGTCGATTAATGACACTAAACAACACTTCTTTTAAATTTTTCCGGAACATGTTTCAGGGACTTTGCCTCCATCCTCAACCGGCCATCGATTGGACAGTCATTAATCGACTCCCTTTAAATTTAATTTATTATAACAACACTGTTTTCAACACTTCCAAGAAAGGAATTGTACAAGAGTAATTCCAATGTGTAAGGACTATGATACAATGAAGCACAAAATTAATATAATTTTCAGTCAAACTAGTACTCAATGCTCCATTTATTGCTAGTGTTTACCTAAAATGCGTTTCGTTAGGACCTTCCTAACATCATCAGCTGTTGTCGAATAATGGATGTTGGTTTGGTGAACTCTTCGGAGGTGATAGAGGCATCTCTGTTAGTATCTTGATGAACTTGAAGTTTGGGTTCTCTTCAAAGATCATATCGAAATTGTACAATTTTCATTCATATTTCTTTATGCAAATTTTTTCCCACATAGTTAATGCAGCTGGACCTTAGATACCTTTTATTAATTGGATTTCTCGTTCTATATCACCATCTGCTATTGTGATCCCATTGTCTCCCTTGTCCATACATACTTTCCCAGAGTTTTTTTAACTTATCCTTTTCTTTCTCATCCTACTTCAGCTGGAATTTGTTTCTCATTATTTAACACCAGTTTACTTCCATGTAGGGAAGTTAGAATGCTATCTTCTCTTTCTGCCGCATCTCTCCCGACTCTCTTACTACGTTGTCTTCTGCCCTTTTTCTTTACTACTGCCAATAGTTTGCATCCAGCTCCTTTCCCCTCTCTGCAAGATCATGTGCTGCTTCTGTCACCTCTCTCCTTGGTGACACCCACTTTTTCTCTCTTGTTGACACTTCGGTTGTGTCTACATCCAATGTCATAACTCTTCTTTCATCAGCTCTCCTCTGAACATCTGGAATACGATTGCTACTCGTCTACATTTGTCTCGATGACGAACCTTCTGATGTAACAGTTGTCATAACTCACATTACGTCATTTCCCTCTTGCTTTTGCCTGTTGGACTTTGGCTCCGTTTCACTCAGTATGTCTCCATGTGTGTGCTGTCTATTGCTGGATTTTTGCTGATTTATTTTCTGCCATATGGGCTCCCTGTTCTTGCTCGCAAAAGTTGCATTTACTCCTTCAGTCCAGAGCTGCAAATTTTTGATGTACACTCTTTTCCCCGCTGCTCTCGCTTCCATCATCCGTTGAATTATATTTTGTTTCACCTGTCTTAGGACTGGTGTTAAATCCTTGTTGATAAATATATTAGTTCCTTTCAGCAATTTTGCCTTTCCAAGTATTCCATATATTAACTGAGTTGTTGAAAACTAAGCAATAATTGCTTTATTCCCCACTTGTTTTCCTACACAATAAGCTTCAACAATCTCCCATCCTTGTAATTCTATTTGCAATTTATCTTTCAGTATTTGGGATACTTCCTGCATTGGCCAGATCCCTCTTCTTTCTTTCACTCCTATAAATACTAAGTTGAATCTTCTCCTCTCGTTTGCTTTTTCCAGTTCCAATTTTAGTCTGTCTACTTCTCTTCTAATTCCCAAGATTTTATTTCCTGGATAACTTAATCCAAATTATTACTGATTCTTTGCTCCCTACCATCCATTTTATTAATTTTTTCCCACAAGATTTTCCAAAATTGTTTGTAATTCCTCTGGTCCTGGATGTTGTTCAATTCTTCTTGTTATTATTAACATTAAAATTATGCATCCCAATATTAAACCATTCATCATCTTAATCCCACCTGCTCCCTTATTTTTAATTTTCATTTGTCTGAATAGTCCTATTGTGCTCTGCACACTACAAGTTCATCTCCCATTACTACTTTGCCACTTTTGTTTTCACACCACTGAAGCTCACTGTAAAACACAACCTTCCTCTTCCACAGCTCAGCTGGCACTCTATGTGAAATATTTCTACTTTTTAAAAGCATGACTGATGTGGTGTAGAAATTGAGATCTATTTCCCTCTTCTTTCTGTCTCGGATGTACTGTAATCCTCTTCAAAACAAAGTAGAAAACATTGGGTTCCAGGTCCATAATGTGTCATCCCAACAGATTGTAATCAGATGGTTGAGCATTGCTGCCTTACAAAATTCTAGCATTATCATCCTAAACATGTCATTTCCTCTAAGTAAAACTTTTAATTTCTCCTGTGCCCAGAATATCAACAGTTATTTGCTCCATTGCTGACAGGCACACAATGTTCTGATCTTCCCTTCATTGTTAAAGAACTGTGCATACGTTACTTGAATTATCAAGTTCATCCATAATTAAACAAGAGAGATGGTGTCTGCATAACTGTAGCTGATTATCAAATCAACATGTTTCTGGTTTCAGAAAGAACAAATGGGGAAACTTACTTTACAACTATCCTTGAATATAAAACACTTAAGTATTCATTTCTACGTAATGCAGTGAAACTGTACAACTATCCTTCATAAATAAATTAAAAATAAAATATTTAAGTATTTAATGCTACATAATGCAGTGAAAATTAACGTTTTTAATGATGCTATCAAAATCTTAGTTCATATCAATGCTGCCAGTGTGCTAGAATTTCCTTCTGCAGGAGTCCTTTTACAGGCCAGTAAACCTGCCACATAGCAAGACATGGAGCTGCCACTTTTAAGCACAATTAAAAACTTATGCATGCCTAGGGATGCCTACTCATCCACAAAAACCATAGGTCTGGACCAAGTTTGATCATGTGACCTTTGGATCAATGGGTCAATGTAACCAACTGAGCCCCCCCTCCCTTCCCAGCTGACAAAAAACAAAACATCTGCTATATATCAAATTGAATGCAGTGACTATAGTCAAATTTATATTGGAAAAACCAAAAGAAATTTAGAAACAAGAGCAAAGGAACACTTTAGGAACATAAAATATAAACAATTAGAAAAATCAGCAGTTGCCACTCATTTTTTGGGGAAAAAACCACAACATAAATCCAGAACCAAAACTACTAAAACATACATCAGGAAAACAAGAACTATCCACATGGGAACAAATCTTCATTTCAAAAAATAGGAACAAAGTATTCAATTTCGACATCCCCCAGAAAGATTTGTTCAGCAAGTTCCTCGAACCGCCACCAGAGGAGACATATGAGAAAATATCATCAACTCCACCAATGAGAACCAGTCGATGGCCAGTTGAGGATGGAGGCAAAGTCTTTGAAACATGTTCCGGAAAAATTTAAAAGTAACTGTTGTTTAGTGTCATTAATCGACTCCCTTTAAATTTAATTTAAATAAATGTGTGTCACCAACTTTACCATAATAGGTAAATTTGTAATCTAAAATTAATCCAGATTATTTACCTAACTCCAAAATGAGACTCGAGTTAGCAAAAACTGAGACATTTTGAAATTGTCTTGTCAGCTACTGTTCACTAACTTCAAATTTCATTTAAGATTTAAACACTGTAGTGTTTTGAAATGTTTTTAATTTAACTAGTTTTGCTTATGTTTCCCTACTGAACCAACTGAAGAATGCCATTCAGACCAAATGACCACACCTTATGATAAAGGAAGCTCTGTTTCAACACAGTATTGTGTTAAATTAAATTTAAAGTCTATTAATGACACTAAACAACACTTTCTTTTCTTTCACATATTTCGGAGACTACTTTCCTCCATTGTTAGCCAGACATCGACAGTATTGTGTCTTCAAATTTATCGAAGATTATTGTGCAAAACTCCATGAACTTCACTTGCAAGTGGTTTCACACCCACTATATTCATTAGTTTTGGCTCCCATCTTTATTTTTTACTCTCAAGAAGGGACCAAATTAAAATTCAGATCAAAAGATAAGGTTTAAACTTGTTTTGTACAGGTGGACAAATATTATTTTACCAAGGATGTTAAGCACTTAGAAAGTTAATTAATTTGAAACTTTGAGTAATGGTGAATGATTGCCAGTTCAGATTCGTGCATTTAAGTCAAATTTTGGGACGTGTTTGCTTCACTTATACTGTAATACAATTGTAATACAATTGTAATACAGTGTAAGTAAAACTGGCATGTTTCAGAATTCACCTCATAATATTTATTCATCTGTTAGAAAGTTGAGGAACTATATTGGAAAATAAATTTTTAAAAACTTCTTCAATTTTGTATTTTCTTGGTCAGGCCAGGAACTTTAAGAATACCTCTCATACAGATGTAAATGTGATTCTTAATCGTGGTATCAAACATTTCTATCTTGTTTGCATTTTCTACTTAAGCTTAATAAATTTTGATTGCAGGAATTCAGGACACCTTTCCAGTCTCCTACATAATGTATTTCGACTGATGCCAAAAGCTGTTCTCAAAACCGTTGATCCAAAGATGAAAACTGTAAAAACATTGGAATTGTTCTCCACCAATCCAGAAAATACTAACATTTTGGAGCATTTGGCATGCTGGGTAGGTGCAAGATATGTGAATCGAAAAATAAAAATAACCTAATGTTTCGTTAAGTTCTTTCACCTTAGACTGTTAGGTGTTCATAAGTTTGTTGATTAATTTAAAAGGCTGCTTTCTTTAAAGTTTCAAATATAGCAGTTAAATAAAATGGAAAATAAAATTTTCTAATAAAGTTTAGTGACTCTGTGTTTTCTTATTTAATTCTTTGTATTTTCGGAATTTTGATTTCTTATTCTAACCTGAAATGTAGAACCTGTTTTGTTTTGTTTCTGCTTTAAACTTTTACTTTGGGCTTTGCTTTTCTCCATTTATGGTTTTTGTACTTGATGTCTAATACTTTATCATTAACGTTAGCATGTAATGTAAACTGATACAATTTTTCAACATAAGCAACATGATTTTCTGATGCCACTAACATAAAGAGTTTGGTCACAAAAAACATCCTCCCTTTTATTAAATTTTAGATGAGTCGTATTTTTTACACATCTGCTTCACTTTCGTACCTATTTTGAGGACATGTTTCGCAAATCATCGTTTGCATCTACGGCTCTTATGCGACTGAAGCTTGATCCAGCGGTGTGGGTAATTCTGGGGTTGCTGCTGCCATCTGTTGATTTAGTGATGAACTTAAATGTAGGATTCTCTTTTGGCGGGATTTCAAAGTTTATTAGTTGGTTTTTATGTTTTTCTACGTATATCCTCTCCCATATGACGAGTTCACTATGTTTTTATACGTATTTTAGTAATTCTGTGCTATCTTCAATTTCATGATTTTCAGACCAGAAATGAGCTGCTATTGCGGACTTATCAATATTTTTGTATCTTAAGTGCCTGAAGTGTTCTTTCTTTCTAGTGCCTATGTTTCTTTTTGTCCTCCCTATGTAAATTTTTTCACAGTCTTTACACTTAATCTTGTAAATGCCTGACTTTTCCTCTGGTTTTATCTTATCAGTATTATTACTGTGAAGTAGGTTTTTAATGTTGTAATTGTTTTTTGGTGCCATTGTTATATTGTATTTCTTGAATATTTTTTGGAACTTTTTTGTGGCCCAGGGGTGGTAAGTAAATTTAGGTGGTAAGTAAATTTAGCAAATCTAATTTCTTGTTTTATTGGTGTGAGAGCTGTGATCTGTTTTAATCTCTTTTGAAGTTTGAATAATTTTAGTTTTTTATCTACAAGGTTTTTTTCCATATCCATTTTTAATTGCAGTTTTTAAGATTTGATGGTATTCGTTTTGATATTCTTGCTGGCTGAGAGGTAGATTTACTAATCTGTGTGTGAGACTGTTGATGGTTGCATGTTTGTGTGGAATTGGGTTGAAACTATTTGCTTTGATGTAATTATCTGTGTGTGTTGCTTTTCTATGGATGCCAAATTCTAGTTTTTCATTGCTTTTTTTGATTTTAAGGTCTAAAAAAGGTAGAGTACAGTCTTGATATCCTCCCTTTTGTTTTAAAGCATTGTAAATGCAGACAAAGCTATTAATCTGCAAGCCTGAAGTTTTAAAAGCCTTGTTCAAAATGTTATTGGAATGATACATTTTAATAGGGAAATCTTTATTTTACTTTTTCATATATTCCTAAAACAGGATAAGTCATTATACTTTCTGTAGCAGTTTAGATAGAGGAAGTGTTGCATTCCACACAAAAATTTAATACTGAAATTTCATTTGAGATACTTCTTGTTTTGAGATCCCTGAATCTTTTTTAGAAAAGAAATTTGTAAGAGTATCTGTATGAGTACATAAACTTAACTCAAAAATCAAATTACTTTAACTCAACTGAAAATAGCAAATAAATACCATGCTTTGGTATCTGACAAAAATATGACAAATATTTTCAGGAAAACCTCCGTTGGTTTTCTCAAAAGTGACTGTAATGATTTAGATTAAAATACCCTAAATTTAAGATGTTTATGAGTAAATAAAATGTAAATCTTGGATTTTTTGTGAAAATGGCCTGTGAAAACCTCTTCAATTGGAATGAATTTTGTATAGGTAATTCTTACACTATAATAGACAAAACATTTAATTTATTTTAAGTAACCTCTTTGGTGGCATCAGCCATTTCCAGTATTTCCATTTTTATTTCTTTGAATTTGTCAGTACTTTGTGATTAGTTGCTTCTTGTGATCACTTGCAGTCCAAGAATGTCAAACTCAACATATATTGTTAAACACTTGAGTGTTGTTTTAGCCTCCAGTATCCCCTTTGTACCTTCAACTAAATTTGCATTGAAACTATTTATGCAAATGATTATCTTAATTTAGATAAAAAAAAAAAATAAGCTTTTGCAACAGTATGTTATAGTATATGTATAAAAATAAGCTTAAGTGGCTAGAAGAAGTCATGTGAACGTTCAGCCAATATTTTTGAGCTGACAGATAATTTATAATACAATATACATAATACATATATTTAAAAGTTGATTGTATTTACATTTTCATTGGTGTACTAAGTATACCTAACTTATTAATGGCTCAACAACTAATAATATACTTAAAACTTATGTATATTTACATTTCATTTAGCTAAGAATTCCTCTAAAGAGTAAAATACATTTTTAATTAAATAAGTTTGAAGGGTAGTTTTAAATTTTTTATAATTCTCACATTGTTTTATCCCAGCTGGCAGCCTATTGTACAACTTTGCACCAACATAACTGGGCAGCTTTTCAAATAGTTTAAGTCTGTGTATAGTAATGGCAAGTTTACTTTTGTTTCTTGTGTTATGATGGTGGATGTCTGAATTTGTTGGCATTGGAAATTTGTATCTGATTATATATAAAATAGTTTTGTATATATACAGGCTACAGTACAAATGGGTCAATTATGAAGAGTAGTGGGAGACCAGCTGCAATCACACATACCCAAGAGGGAGGGGATATTACATGCATCTTATCTTAAGGCTAGTTTCATACAGAGTGCACAACACTAGCAGAAGATCCAGCTGAATCTGCAGTTCTTCCTTGTCCAGGACAGTTCTCATCTTCTTCACTAGAAAACTTGGAAGACACAGTGCTTTCATCACTGTCATCCCCTATATGAATGATTATTTCCTCTTCACCATCCATTAAGCCTTCGCTGTGCCTGAATTCTAGCTCAACTTTGATGAACTACCTACGTCTTTTCTGCCATCTTCTGCAGAAATATCTGCTAACTTCTCATCAGCTAACTTTATTACGTTATCCCTTTCGAAACTGATATTTCTCTCTGCAGCCCAAAGGAGTTTGATTAGTTTCCGATCAAGATGATAAGATGGTAGGTGTAAAACGGTATGGTTATGTGCGTGAAAGAAACTATTTTGTACTTAGAATTTTTTGGTTTGTGAGAGATAATCATTATACATGTCAGATTTGTGAAAGGAGTAGAAATCAATGACATAGAAATATACCATGGGAACTTCTGTCTCAGCCAGAAAATAATTATCTCTTCTCGAAGGTGCATCAGGAGCTTTTATTAAATACCATGTTGTTGTAAGGTACATTGTCAATCATCAGAGGGCCGCGCCGTGGCTCAGTGGTTAGACCGCTTGGCTCTCACCAAGGCGGCCCGGGTTCGATCCCAGGCGACCGCAAAGTGAGATTTGTGGTGGACAACGTGGTGCTGGGGTGGGTTTTCTCCGGGATCTCCGGTTTGCCCCGCCATCTCATTCCACCGGTGCTCCATCTTCATCCCATGTATCATCAGTGTCATCGCCTGCGGTGCCGTGTGTAGTAAAAGCGGGCGTTAAACACTACACATTTCATTTTCAATCATCAGAATGAAATTTGCAAGAAGCATAGGAATCAATCCTTCTCTGATCCACTTCTCACAATTAAAAGGTATCCAAGCTGGTACAGTAACACTGTTAAGTCTCTTTATGTAGAGTAGAGAGTGAAGGGAAAGTGGCACAATCAGTCTGGTTTTCTTAATTCTTCTTGCTTTTTTCTAGAAGCATCTGTTGCCTCAGCAACACTGGTTCCAATGTTTTTCACACTGGTGTTCTCACCATGTCAGGCTCTGCATGTCTTTCCATATGTTTATTCACATTGCTAATAACTCTCCTGGTTTGGGCCTTTAAGTTTACTGTACATAGAAGGGTTGAAAAGAAATAAGTGGCAACACTGTTGTCTCCCCGTGCAGGGAGTTTTGTTTGCATTTCAGGCGGCAATGCATGTACAGGATGGATAAAATGATGCAACTTGGGTGGCAACACTAGTCTAGCTGCTGCAGTGATAGGATGGTGTGTATTTACTGTAAACTGTCAAAGCACACTGCCCTAAACCAATGTTTTCCAAGTTATAACTGCGTATATGGATAAAAATCAAAGTGGCCTGTGGAAAAAATGCCAGGGAATGTCACTCTGGACTACGTGAAGCATGTAGAAATGAGGCATTGCTGCATAGAACTGTGGCACGTTCAGTTGCTGCTTTTTGTGCAGGATGTGAGCGTTGGAGGATGTAAATTACAAGGAAAAAAAAAAAACAGGTGGAGGTTGACATGGGGTCGCAAACAGAGTCATGTCTAATGAGGTAGGAACAACCCATACTATCATGTGTAGCACAGTGTCCTTGGTTACCTAAAATTTGAATCCTGGTGGGTACTGCACTACCTTAGACATTAAAAAATGGCACTTTTTTTTAATTTACTTCCTTTAACTTTTTATATCGGATGATGAATGGAATGGGTGAAATGATGCTCAAATGGAGATTCGAACTCGGAACCTCTTGAACATGAGGCAGACATGCTACCATTTATGCCATGAGGCGGTCAAAAATGACACAGATATGCCCTCACCGGTGATCATTTGGCACGTTACAGACGAGAAGGTAACATGTTCCTGGACAGGATCATCACATTGGATGAAACATGGGCATGCTCTTACGAGCCAGAAATTAAGTGCCAATCAAATTAATGACACCATCCATCATCTTCTCGACCCAAGAAGCTGCGTCAGGAACCAGATAATGTGAAGGTGATGTTGATAGTCGCGTATGACATATGAGGTATCATATGGCATGTAGTTCTTCCAAACCAGACCGTAAATGCAGTGTATTAATGCAGGTTTTTGGATCATCTTCGTCCTGCACTATAAAGGAAATGACCCAATTTCTGAGTCAGCAATCCACCCATTGTTTTGCATGACAATGACTGTTGTCACAGCAATGTTGGTGTGCGGAATCTGTTTGCACAATGGGGGTTGGGAGGTTCTAGAGCATCCACCCTATTTACCAGACATGAGTCTGTGTGACTTTAAACTGTTCTTCCAGATGAAAGAACTCTTATGAGGGATGCATATCCACATCAGAGGTATCATACTTCGAGCAGTAGGGCACTCTCTTGCAGACATCAATAAAGAGGGCACCGCTGCTGGTATCCAGCGACTTCCCCATATCTGGCAACAGATGCAACATACTGCAGGGGATTACTTTGAAGGCTTGTAGAAGTATCATGATTGTACAATAAATGGTTCACTAAAGGTTTATATATTGCCACTTATTTCTTTTCAACTCTCATATTTTAAAATAAAATACAAATTCAGAGAACACTTAATGTAGGCAGGCAGAAACACATACGTGTGCACCCATACGTACACAAAAACAACTCAAAGTGAAGTGTTTCATAAAGACGAATGTATAGCATGCATGGGCACATACAAATTTCCAGAAGATTAGATAATGCACATACAACATTGACAATTTCACATGCATGACTGACCCCACTTTCCTCTCAGGATAATAAATGGTCTACTTCATATACTGCACAGCTTTCTTCAGCTGCCACCTTAAGATAATTGGGCTGTAACACATTTGATTTTTAAATTTTGCTAAAACAGCTTGATACTTGAGAAAACTGTTTTATTCAAGAGAAATTCCTTCGTTAGTAACGTAAGAAACATTTTTCTAGGTATACTGTAATACATTGCGACGATTGCCAGCAATGGTACGACAATGGTGGAACGATACAGAATCACGTGTTTCAAGTTTGGTAGAAAGAGTAACAACCACATACTGTGCACCTCTGATTTGTGCTGAAGAAATGAAAGCAGTGCAACAGAAATCTACACAGAAAGGAAATATGCAGGTGAGCCTATGTTCCTTCATACAATTAAACAAAAAATAAAAAGCATTTTACTGATATTTATGCATAACATTTTTAACGGATTAGTTGTAAATCTGGCATAGATAGTGAATGTGAGAATTTTTATGAAAAGAAATGGAAAATGCAACATTGTTACAAAATTATAATTGCCTTTTAAATATAAATTCTTCTTCTTCTTCTTCTTCTTCTTCTTCTTCTTCTTCTTCTTCTTCTTCTTCTTCTTCTTCTGCTCCTCCTGTTGCCTCTTTTCTCCTCTCTTCTTCCTTTTTCTTCTTATTCTTCTTCTACTGCCTCTTTATTCTCTTCTTCTGCATCTTCTTCCATGAGGTATAGCATGTTAACCTGTTCCATCTTCAGTTAAACATACCATTCCTTCTTATTCCCATTTGGTTGTATATAACTGTCATCTGTAGTGATAGTAATAGTAATGGAAATAAAATAATTTAAAGCCATACATTAAAAGATATTGAAATAAAATAGTTTCTGTTACATCTGGCTACATTTCAGTTCAACACACAACTCATCATCCGTCGTGGTCTAGGGGTAACATGCTAGTCTCTGGCAACCAAAGGTTGCCGGTTCAAACCTGGTAGAGGGTAATGGATTTTTTTGGGCCTAAGAATCCTTAGCATACTTCAGAAGGGAAGTAAAACTAGTAGTCCTGTGTCTTTTACAGCATGTAAAAGAACCTGAAGTCTGATTAAGAGGTCTCTGAGCAAAAAATTAAGCAATCTCTCATTCCCATTACAATATGGTACTCTGAAAACCACAGCAGTTAAAGAGCATCCATAAATAAATAATCAATTTCAGTTTAATGTACAACACTAGCAATCCCTATTCATACATAATCACCACATTCATTTCAAAGATGACATTCAGAAAATTTTTAGGTGTAAAATTTTAAAAGTCTAAGCTAAGAAAACTTAGCTTCACTTCTTGAAAGTTCTTTCCATCTTTTCCATACACAATTAATTATTCTTTAAAAACAGGAAGAGTAAAGATCCACTAGTGACAGGTATGTACTTAAGCTCGAATATAAGTGTACTGGTTAGTGTACAAGCTTTATAGATAAGTCATAGTTGTGTTCATTTTTGAAAATATGCTTCAGCCAAGAGACACAACTTTGCTCAGCAAATCAAAACTCTGTCCACAAGCTAGGCTTCTTAAAATTCCAACTAAGTGCATATGTGTTATGAGTAGTCCATTTTTAAAAATTACCAACTTCTTGTCTTCTCATAAATGTTGCATTTTTGTGTTTTCCTACTGCACGCCTTGTAATTATTTGAGGAAAAACCAAACTTATATAGTCATTTTTTGTATATTTAAGAGATATAAGATACTTATGTTTATTTGGTTGCTTACAAACTTCTAAATACTGTGTTCCCAAGGCAATTTTGATGTGCATATGTAGATTATATTTCCATTATCAAAACGTCTGATATTGACAGGTAAAAGTACATCCCAGTGCCCGAGAGATTGTAGCAATTTATAAGTTGGATGAGGCCCGCATTGAAATTTCAGTTGTCCTACCAGCTAATTACCCTCTGAGTCCAGTCAAAGTAGAAAGTGGAAGACAGCTGATAGAATCAACACAATGGCGAAACTGGATGATACAACTTACAGTCTTTCTAACTCATCAAGTGAGTAATATTTGTTTCTTTAAAAAAATAATAGTAATGATGATGATGATAATAATAATAATAAAATGAAAAAAAAAAACCTATCTCACCTCTACAGTGATATTTTTCTTTATTTTATGTCAAATTTGAAATCCAAACTTAATATTCAGAACAAAAGTACAAAAAGTAATGTTATGCTCCCTAACATTACATTTTCCTTGACTTAGTTCTTTTGCAGCACATCAAGTCTTTGTTTTATGTAGAGTGTGACATTATTATTATTATTATTATTATTATTATTATTATTATTATTATTATTATTAATACTACTACTACCGCCAACGCCATCACCATCACCAACACCAATCATCAATAAAAGAGTTGTTTATGAATGTCCGACATAGTAAAAATTGCCGTTAAAACACAGTGATCTAGACAGAACTAAAACAATACAAAAATTAACATTTGAAACATTATTTGCAAGACATCTGAGTTTTGCATACAAATGTATTCCTCTTTTATGGAAATAAATGCATATTTACTAAATACCTTCAACCTGTGAACCACCATTGTTAATGCATGTGTACAGTGTACATGCAGTTGATCATTACATCCATGATATTTGCACACATTTCTTGGGATAAGGAGTGTGTCACCTATAGAATTCTTTGTTAGAGATCTTGTGTGTCATGCAGTCTTGGTTTTTTTTTTTTTTTTTTTTTTTTTTTTTTTTTTTTTTTTTAAATTTTCGTCCTCCAACGTTATGTCATAATCGGACGAGTGTGTGAGTGTGTAGTGTTTTAGGGCCCGTTGACAACAAGGTCATTTGGACCCGATATGAGTCCGGGGTCCATGGAGCTTAGAGTTACCCCGCATTCGTCTTAAAGGATAAGGGAAAACCCCAGAAAAAACCTTATTCAGGTAACTCACCCTGACCGAGATTCGAACTTGGGACCTCTTGAACGTGAGGCAGACATGCTACCACCATGCTACCAAGGTGGGCACAGTCTTGTTATGTAGCATATATATGGCCCTTTAACATCTCATAACCAGAGCTCACAAGGAGTGAGATCTGGTGATCTTAGTGCCCACAGTAGTGGACCACTCTGGACAACCAATCATGAGCAAATATAATGTCCAGTGTACACATGCCTCTCCTCCCCATGTATAATGTGCTGTAGAATATTTTCTCATTGGACATAAAAATCAGTATTTATATTAAAAGTTTTTCACATTTACAGAGACAATTTTGTCTGTCAAAAAGTACTTGCACAATTTAGATGTGACATGCTTTCAAGCCTAAAAAAATTATATAATCTGAAAAAAACTAGTTTTAGTGGTTTTTTGACACTTCATCACTTACATTTTTATATTTTTGAGGGACTAGTTTCGGAAGGGACTAGGAACTAGTTTCCATAATCAACCTCTTTCCAACTGTGTGTTGCCATCTGCCCTCTGGTGGGATTTCAAAATTCATTACGCTGTCCTTATTTTTCCATATGAATATGTTCTCCCATGTTGTCAGTTTATTTTGGTTTATCACTCCATTGATCCAAATCCAAAATTACTAAAAGGAGAATAAAAAATAAAAGTTTTATCCCTTTTTCACACAAATTTGCAGTTCTTAATAGTTTGATTTATAGGTTAACAAATATACCCATGAATAAATAGGAATTTAATAGGGAATATAAACACATTATTAACTGCTTTAATTAATGGTTTTAATAAAGACTTTTTACACAAAAAGACTGAAAAATTTAAATATCATAAAACTGTTAATGATATTTCTACCCTTAAAAAAAATAAAAGATGGTTATAATTTTTAAAAATTTACTTACCACCCTTGGGTTAGTAAACATTTTCAAAAAATTTTTAAAGAATTTGTATCACTTTGGTTCTTCAGAATAAATATAATATTAAACATTTACTACATTTTTCTAAAAAAAAAGATAAAATTCTTGATAGTAAAAAAGCTGCATTTATCAATTTAATTGTTTAGATTGCAATCAGGTTTATATTGGAAAGACCAAATGTAATTTAGAAACCAGAATGAAAGAACATTTTCAAAGTATTAGATATAAACAGACTGATGAATCAGCCGTAGCGTATATTTTTTGGTCATTTAACCATGAAAGAAGTCCAGAAGTTAAATATTAAAAAATTAAATGGTTCGATAGATTTATTGATTTAGGTGTGGGGGGAAATATATATATTTATTTTAAAAAATAGAAATTGCTTAATGAATTTTGAAATACTGACAATTGATTCTGTCTTTAAATTTATTTCATTTTTAGAGTTTGGTAGTACTGACAGGAATGTACTGACCTCTAGTGACCATAACGTTGACAACAATGAGATTGAATGTGATTGTAAATGTAAAGAGGTGTTTAGGAAGTCGCGATCTCATAATTTCTTGAAATTTCCATCAATTTTTGAAGATAAGTAAAGTTTTTGTTACAAATAATTATATTTTTGTATAAAAAGACAATGATACCAAACGTTCAACTAAGAATTTGTGTAATTAGATTTTGAAAGCCTTTATTTTGTCTGTTTTATATGAATCGGCAACTTGTTATACAGTTGCGTACCATTATAAATAAAAGAATGTTTGAAAGGGGGGTATTATGGCTAATTATTGATAGATTTGAGCTTCCTCTTGTGTCATGTTTATGTGTCATTTGTTAAGTCTTAAAATTACTTAGCTTTAACATGTAAAAGTACATTTTAGATATATATATATATATATACAAACATGGAAGTGTCGTAATTTTAAGATCTTTAAAATATGCTCTGCAGCTCACAGATGCGGGTTGGTTAACAATTATTTATATAATTCTTTTTTTTGCATTCGGAACACTTTATCAGACATCTTTGAATTTCCCCAGAAGATGATGCCATAATTTAAAAAGGCGTGAAAGTATGCAAAATATGCTACTCAAACTGTGTTCATGAATTGTTATTTTTATTGGTTTTATAGCATAACATTGCTTACAAGTAAATTTACAAGTAAAAAGGTTAAATAAAGATCAAGGCTGGGAGCTTTGATGGACTACCAGGAGAGTTCTGGAGGGAATATGGTAAAACAAATGAAGGTGTAAGAGTCATGATGAAATATTTAGAAAAAATACGTCAAGTGAATAGATTTCCAGAAAATTGGAAAGTGAGTATTATTGCACCAATTTACAAAGGCAAAGGAGAAGTTAGTAAACTGCAAAATAATAGGGGTATTAGAACAATAGTAGATAAGTACACAAGTAGGAAAAGAGGGAGAGTGTATATGGATAGAGTTTAACGGCCAGGGAGCCAACACCACTATCAGCCCGTAATATAAGCAGCTGACAAATTTTTACCTAGATTAGAATTTTAAAACTTGTAATTAAGATTGTAAGATATGGAAGTACAAATAAATATTATTACTTATTATTATTACTTAATCTCTTGATTAGATCTTCAATGTGTACAGCCCAATCCGAGCTTTTATTCAACCATATGCCTAAAAATTTAGTGTCATTTAAGATGAAAATCTGGAAAAGTAATACTTTTGTTTGCTTTATGCCGAAAATCTATTGCTACTGTTTTATCTTTATTTATAATTAATTTATTGTGATCAAACCATGGTACAATTTTTTCATTTATTTTTTCCATATTTTTAAGTATATGACCTTTGTCGTTTCCAGTAACCAGTATATTTGTGTCATCTGCAAAGATTGTAAATTTAACATCATTTTCTATACTATGGGTTATATCATTTATATATACCAGAAATAAGAGGGTACCTAAGACACCCTTGAGGAACCCCATATTTAACCATTTTCATTTCTAAGCGTTGGTTTTGAAGTGTATTGGTATTTGCATCTAAAAATTGTAATTCTACCATTTGTTTTCTATCTTTTAAATACAAGGCACACCAGTTACACACTCCCCTGATACCATATGAATGTAGTTTAGATAACAATATATCATGGTTGACCGAGTCAAATGCTTTAGACAAGTCTAAACTTAGGCAATGCAAGACTTGCTTTTACTATCCATATGGAGTAAACTTCATGTAGAAATTGAATAAGAGCTGTGTCTGTTGATCTCCCTTTCCAAAAGCCATGATGATCCAGCAAAATATTGTTTCTATCAAAAAAGGATGTTAGTCTTATGATCATAATTTTCTCAATGATTTTAGAAAATGTTGATAGCAGAGAGATTGGCCTATAGTTTTCAAACTCTATTCTTAAACCTTTTTTGAACATCGGTTTTATTTTTGAAATCTTAGGCAGTTTGAAAACTTAGCTGTACTGAATGAAAGATTTATTAGGTATGTTGAGGGCTCACTTATGAATACACCACATTTTTAATTATAAAACTGGAAAGCTGGTCTATTACACTTGATTTTTTATTGCTGTCACTTTTGATTACAGAATTGACTTCATTAACATCAGTAGTGAAAAGGAACAAAGAGAAAGGCAGAAATGGTACATTTTTAAACTCATTCATTTTGTCATTCTGGCTTGTTATTCTAAGCTTATATTTATAATAAATACTCATTTCCAGAATGGTTCCATCTTGGACGGGCTTACCCTGTGGAAAAGTAATCTGGACAAAAAGTTTGAAGGTGTGGAAGAATGTTACATCTGTTTCTCCACAGTTCATGGATCAAGTTTTCAGATTCCACGCCTTTGTTGCTCAACTTGCAGGAAGAAATTTCATTCTGCATGTCTGGTAAGTCATAAGTGCTACTCGGTTACTCTCTCTATATCCAACACAAAAATCAATATTGGTAGTTTGATTAGGTAGTGGCATTCTGCCTAAAGAAAGCTATCCCTTTAAAACTATTTTCACTTTAACAGATATCAGTAACATTATAGAAGTTGTCATCACCAGCATTATCTTACTTTAGAAGTCAGGAGAAATGGTACTGGCAGGGAAGAGAAATTGAGGTGGTCAATACATTTGATTATCTAGGAGTACGATTAAGCAGTAAGGGGGGCTGGAAAGAGCAGAAGAGAATGGCAATGGTAAAAGGTAAAAATGCATTAAATGGTATTAAAGCAACCCTAGATAAATTACCAGGAATGCAAATAAAACACCTGGAGAGAATTTACACAGCTGTAGTAGAAGCAAAAATGCTGTATGGGGTTTGGAGGAGGGGGTTGCAAATATGAATGTGATGCATAGAAAGTTTTGCAAACAAGTTTTGGGCTTACCACGAGCTTCACCAAATGGAGTGGCACAAGCAGAATTGGGAAGACTGGGAACTAGAGGGATAATGGTGGAAAGGGTGTTAAAATATTGGGCGAGAATTAGGAGTTTAGATGAGCAGAATATTCTGCATCAATGGTTGATAGTACAGTAAAGACTAAATCAGAAAAATTCGTGGCTAAATAAGATAAAGGAAATGATGTTTAAAATAGGGTTGGGTGTCATGTGGGAAAACAAAGAATTATTGCAAAGTGGATTTTGGAAAAAACTTATGGTAAGAACGGAAGATATTGAAAGGCAAGAAATGTTAGGAAGCTTCAACTTGGAAAGCTCACTGGTAATTTATAGACAGATGAAAGTGATGTGGAACAGGGAAAAATACTGATATTTGTGATAAAGCAGCAAGAGAAGGCTTTGCATGGGCCAGAACAAGGGTGGTGAAATTGAAGGGTTTGGGAAGAAGGAGGAATCTGGAGAAATGCCCATTGTGTCACCAAAGGGATAAAGAATGTCATTTGCTTTTAGGATGGGAAGAAACTAGGTTGCTTAGGGAGAAGATAGGTAAAAAAGAAAGGGCAAGGCTACCAAAAGAAATTCAAGCAATGAAGTTAAAGAGTGTAAAAACTAGGAAAACTTCAATTGAAATTGGGAACCTTTTAGGCAAAGTAAGAGCCAAATGGTTGAGGAAAATAAGTAAATATGATGAAAATTAAGATGAAGTTATTTAAGAGGCCAATAGGGACCCATTAGCTCGACAACCTCAGAGTTTTGAGTCTATTGGGCTCAAGGGTAACCAGCAACTCAGTGTAGTAATAAGTATGTAAATGTATAATAATTTGTAATTGAAATGGAAATAAAGATTACTTACTTACTACTTACTTTAGAAGTCTAGATCAAGCATCCATGTTTAGCTTCAAAAATTTAATTTTCAAATGTTATTTTAACACATTTTATATGAGACTAGTTTTCCAATATTAATCATTGCAGTGGATAAAACTCTTATTTGTCCTTGAAAATTCTGCAGGTAGTAGTTCTGTATTTCATTCTCCTTAAATCTGAGAATGAGATGGACATAGCAATATTCCAGCATATTGTGACTTTGTGGGTTTGTGAAATGAAAAGTCCAATTGCACCACTCAATGTTCTTTATTTCCACCGACTTACAGTTGAACACTTGCCAATTACACAGAATTACGTAATGCACACAATTACGATTCACCAGTTTGTCTGTTACAGTTCCACTTGCACTCGCAATTACGTAAACTCCTCCGATGCACGTATGCAGTCTGTCCCCTCACTGGGCACTCCTCACAGCTCGCCAAGAACTGACTCAATTCACTCACTGCAGCCCTTTTTATAGGAATATCGCCATCTTCTTGAAGCCTCTCGTTTCAGTGAATCACCGCGAAGGTTCCAGACGGCAGCGGAAGGGGGAAGAGGCGGCCAGCGACAAGTGACACTTCCCTAATCATCCCCTCAGTTAGTGACTGAGATTAATGGGTGGGTGTGGCCCGGATGCCTCTGGTCCCTTCTCAGCTGTCGTTGGTCGGGCTTTCCGATAATTGGGTGACAATATGAAGGAATTTAATATTTCACTTGTATAAATCAGTAACTTCCTTCAAAGACACTTCGAAGTGCACTAATTGCTGTAATCCTGTGGAGCACTCGCTTGTAAACTCTCTAATTATTGAAAACGTAGAGTCAGACTGAAAAATTATATCGGCACGTTGCCCATAGTAGGTCAATGGTTAGAGGGGCTGGACGGAGTCCAGAAGATGCGTGGTTCAAATCCCGGCTATGGCATTGAATTTTTCAGTCTGATTCTACGTTTCCACAATTTAGCCTACACATGGCCAGTGTGAAAGAACAATTAATTTCTACTAATTATTATTCACCTTGAACATGTCTTCAAAACATACTTGAAGAAATATTTAAAAAGTTAAATTTTTTATTTCATGATCAACTGGGATTATTATTGCAACAAATAACTTACCCTATTCAAAGACTGATTGCTTTTTTCAAGGTTTCTAAGGATCATCAGACAAACATCAGACAGTTATGAAATGACACATGAATTGCCTGTTTGCATAATTTATTTCTGCATTTCAGTTTTATGTTGCTCGTTAATAACAATTCAGCTTGGTTTTTATTTGTGAACAGTTGAGCTTTTTTTTATATAATTTTATTCATCAGAAGAATTAGTAGTCACTTTTAAAACGCTTATAGTCACAGAGTCAGAGAACCAAGTCATAACATGGACATAACAAGTCCATTGAAATGTTGAGTAAATACTCTAGTTTTAGTTTTTGAGCAAAGTGTTTGCTTCAGTGGAAAATGTTGAACCCTCTTTAGTTTCTCCTCAGTTATCAACTAAAAGAAGTGTTAAGTAACTTTTCTATTGAATATTTACATTTATTTACTCCTAATGCCATACTAGGTACAGGTGTGCCACTTTTTCTCAATATCACGAACTCGGGCTAATGGGATGCAAGTTGCTGCCTACTGATACAGAAATTATGGATCCATTGAATAAATGAGAACTTATAATAAAATTGAATATTAATATTTTGTAAATTGTATTAAATTTTAAGAGGTTTGGCAATAGAACATTAGTACATTTTGGCTTGGAGTATGATGACATTAAGTACGGTAATTAGCGACGGCTGGTTTTCAGGCAAATTCGTACAAGTGGTTCTATCAGTTGCACTATGAGAGGCTAAGGTGACTATCCAAAGTTGCAAATTAGGTATGGCAGGCTAGCTTTTGGGATTCTTGGCATGTGAGATAAAATTTCTTAGAAATTTATATGTGAACTCTAGGTTGTAAAGCAGTAAATTTCAGAAAAGTAAAAATAAGATGTTTCTCGCCTAGTGTGTGAGCTATTTTTGAATCCTCTGCCATTTAAATGGTACTATTTTAATTATTGATGAATATTAATAATTTTATTATTCTACAATGCATGGAATGCATTCATTGCATAATATTGTTACATGAGAAAACTACCAAGTTTTGTAGGGGTTTAAAAGGTAAGGGGTTTTACCCTTTAACCTCATGTAACTGGGAGCGTAGCTATGGAGAAGGTAGAGCAGAAGAAACATCTACTTCAAAATGAACTGAGTAACTGTATTTCAGAGATGCCTAGCATTTGTACAGGGCACTCCCTGGATCTGGATGAGATCAGGGGTGCTTTAGTAAAATTTAAATACATAATGACAGTGCAACTATACCTTTAGAGATGCATTGTTTGTATGGCTGAACCTTGTTCAACTGGCAAGAGATGTATGGCCCGGTGCACCCTGCTGGCGATCTTACTCGTAGTAGCACTTTAAAATAAACTCTTGCTAATGTTTATAGAGTCATCCAACATAGAGACCATCAGCATGTCCCTTCTCAAATCTCTCTGTCAAGTCACACGGGTGCTAACTCAACCAAGCTTAAATAGGGGTCCTCCCCAAAAGCCAACTCAGCCATTCCCATACTAATTGCTAATTTTTCTCCCAACTATTGCACCATATTGTGCAATCATTGTTTACATCATTGAGAACATGTTTAGACCTGTTACTGGCCACCTAAGCATTATTTCCCTTGATCAGCAGGATGCTGATTCATTGTTTACAACATGGAGAACATGTTGAGGCCTGTTACAGGCCACCTGTGCATTATTTCCCTTGACCAGCAGGATGTGTGATTCATCAGTTCAAAGTACATGTTTTGCCAGCCAGCAGAATTTAAGCTTAGTCATCAACAAACAGCTTTGCCCAAACTCAAACCACAGGAAATAAATGTTACATAATAATGATTATAGTAATTTCCAGATCTTGCTCAGCCTATACACGCAACAATATGCCACTATATAGGTAACTTAAGCTCCTTTACTTCAAGCTATTCAGCAATATATTGAAAGAAACAAATAGGATAACAAGTACAAGCAAATTTCACTCATGATGCATTGTTGCAGTTATGGTATATATTATTTATTTATTTATTTATTTATTTATTTATTTATTTATTTATTGGTGATTAGCTATATACAGGTAAACAAGACCAGTGTTTATCCTTGGCTCTATTATATATATTTTTGCTAAGCCAGTACAATTGAGTGTGACTGTTGTTCAGCCCTGGCTCTGTACCAGTCATACTCATTTTTACAGTAGGACCTTATTTCTAAACAATTATACTCCTGCTGTCCTAAGAAGCACACTTTCCTGTGGGCAATTTCCGCGAACAAAACCTATTGGTAAGCTACTCATACATCTTGTTTGAATGTAATATGGCGGAACACATGGCTGAAAGTGTCATTGTTGTCTGCCACGCTTATGCACGTGGGCGCAGAGTAATAAAAAAGTGTGTTTCTTAAGACGGATGTAGTATAGTTATTACAACGTAGGTTCATTATTAGTTCTGTTCACTGTCCATAACCACTTTTTTTAAACTTTGACCAAGAATTGCCCGATCTTCTTGCTATCTTTAACAAACATTTCAGCTATAGCTATATTCCTGTCTAGTTGGAACTTTAATTTACATTGCTTGATCGACTGATCAAGGTTAATAAATAGGTGTTGTACCTTTCAACATTTTAGTTCGACCCAGCACTTTGAACACAATTTGAGATGTCGTAAATCTGGCGATAATTATCCTTTGATCTCTCTGTCTTCCCACTCAGCATCCGCAATTTCTTATCCCTGCAATTTCATTCCTAGATTACCTTCTAAAACTCCTGTCACTTCATGGATAGACCAGATCTCTCTTTTCTTCAATCCCTGAAAGTACTAAATTCATTTTCCAAGACTTCTCTTCCATCTTATTTATTCCCTTTTTTGTTTGCTGCCATTTCTTTGTTCATACCCTGGATCTCATGTTTAATTTTCTTTGTGGTCATGAACATTTTGTTATTTAAACGTTCCTTCATTCCTTCCATTGTCTTCAAGATCTCTTCCAACGTACTTTGCTTTCCCACAGGACCATGATTCATTTCAGTTTCACCAATTAACAGCAATACCATGATAACAGCAATCCCAATAAATATGTTTTTGATATCCACTCCATTTTCAGAAACACCCAAACCCCTTCATTTTCTCCTTCCAAATAAGCCTACTCTAGCTCTGTATTGCCTATGTTCGAGTCATTGCTGCTTACTCCTTTGTTGCACTACTATCCTGGAGCTCTCTCTGCACACAACATTACTGTTCAGCTGCTGGTTTAGCACTCCTATTTAATGATATCAGATAATGGTGGAACTGGGTAATATCATCATAGAGTTCTGCAACTTTGCATTCCTTCTTTCCTTTAGCTTTTGAATGTAAAACCTCAAGCCCATGAGTGCATTTAATAATAGGTTCCATTTTACACCTTTTAATTTGCAGTTCAGGTCAAGGTAATCTCATCTTTAAACAGGATTTTCTCCCTCTGGAACATTCTTTGACTTGTATGCTGTTTTCAGAATTATAAGAATCATCATTCGTTTTGATTTAGCTTGCAGTGCTTCTTTGCACACTAACAACAGCATTAGGTGAACACTTGACTGAAAGTAAACTAGCTGCTGTGACTACAATGAAGTCTGTCTGCATCACTGTTTCCCGCAGGTAAATATTGTTAAAATAATGAGTAACAAGCTCTACAGTAATCTGATGTGCCAATCTAGTCTATTATTACCAACTGTGTGCTAGGGAAAGAGAGCTACAACACTTGTGAATAATTTTATTGCATTTGTCGACTTCTGCTTTAACTGTTAGAATGCATATATTGGGTTTTGCTAAAACCTAGTAATTTTTGAAGGCTTATATATGCAGCAGACTTCTGCTAAAACTGGGTTCAGAATTTGGTGTGAAAGGTCAGCATTGTACCGTTACTATGCCTAACTCAATTTTGAAAATTTTGCAGTTATCGAGTTTTAAAAAACACTCCTCAGTTTGTAAGGGAAGTATTAAATAGAGGACTTGAAGGTCTAGGAGAAAAGAATTACTACAGGTTGTATTAGAGGCATATAGACAAAAATGTATTAAGTATAGAAATAGGTATATAATCCACCTCTTTCCTTGTAATTTCATAATACTGACCTCGTTAAACAAGTAGAGAAGGGTATAGAATGCTTAAAAAAGAAATATGAGAGTTCTGACGTTATACATGGGATACTTTAATGTAGGATTGGCGAAACCAGAAAAGTTTAGATACAGTAAGAATAAGACAGTAGAGGGTATGAAAAATCCATAGAACTTTGTGAATTGATAGTACTAATAGCAGACATTCTTCAGTGATAGTAGACAGTAAAATAGATACAGAGCAGATGGTTAATAATCTAAGAGAGGAAATGTGTACTGTAAAAGAACACAAGAATGTGTTAACATGACTATCAAAGGGTGCAAATCCTAGACATCTCTCAGACATCACGTCACCTGTTAAGGGTTAAACTTAAGAGCTATATCTCACGAAAGTGCATTAAATCATCCAGTATACAAAGGTGAAAGTAGTACCATACATTTATTGAGGTTAATTTGAAACACATTTAATGAATTTTGACATTCCATCGAGAGAATATATTTTACTAAGCCTCATTGAATCACCACCAGATGTCTCATCCTTGAAAAACCGTCATCAGCTAGAGCACCAAAGTTCTAGCCATTCAACAACTTCTTGATAATGCCTTCAAGTGGAGGCGAAACACATTGAAAGAAAATTTTGATATGTGAAGTACAGAGTGTCTCAGTCGACTCATTGTATGGTTTTTAATTATTGAGGTATTACATTACTGTCAAATGTAGGCAGAATTTTTTCAGATATTGTGGCAAGAGGCTAAAACATGTGACAAAGAATATAATATTCTTTCAGAATTTGTGATAGGTTTCCATTCAGGGAGGAAAATAGTTGATAATCTATTCATTATAAAAACAGTGGTAGATTAGTATTTAAAGAATGATAGCTTTCTTAGATGTACAAAAAAGATATAATCAAATTGAACTACAACTGTTATGGCACAAATTACTGTGTAAAGTAGTGAGTAAACAAATGGCAAACACCCTTAGAGCATTATATATTGAGACCCTTTGTATAAGGGTGGAGGCAGGGGTAGTAACAATGGAAAACCAGCTGGAGAAAGGCTTTATGCAAGGACGTAAGGTAAGCCTGTCCTGTTTAACTTATAGATTGTGACTTTGTGGGTTCGTAGAATTAAAAGTCCAATTTGCAGAAATCCAAAATGTTCTTTATTTCCGTAGAAATACACTTTGTTCAACCCTTACAGTAGCAGAATGACGTAACATATGCAAATACAATCTTCAAGTTCGTCTGCCACACCCACAAATAAAGAGTTCACTTTCAAAACACAGCTCCATGATTATCAAGTACCATTTCAACTCTCTCATTACGACTTTGTTTACAACTGACTCTTGGCGAGTCGCGGCTTCCTTAAATACCTCTACTCATATTACTAGACATTTCTGGAATATTCTGTAACAAACGAGAAATCAAAACTTCCAGTCAGCTATCTGTCTCTTTATCTATTTCAGAAAGCTCTTTATCTCCGTGCTACTCTATCTGTCCCTTTATCTCTCCTCGCCAAACCCTTTGTGCGCAGACGCTGCCAGTCGTAATAATGGATTCGCGACAATATTGTCGCGGCAACGCACATAAAAGGTTCGCATGGAGCGTAAACGCGGTTTCTTTACACAAAGGAACTGATAAAGATAACAGTCGGATAGTGTACACAAAGAGCCGGCAAATAAAGATAGCTGAGATAAATGACTTGCCGGCACAGATAGGGTTTCATATTTGGAAGGTTCTAGTGATATCTGGATTGACAGAGAATAGTGGTTTTCCTATTTGTTCGAGAAATCTCTCGAATTTATGAATGAGATATATAAGAGATTGTGACACGCCAGCGACAGTTGTAAAACAGTCGCGGGAGAGGTAAGCAGTAAACAGTTGTGAAGTGTTGTAACAGGAGAGTTGTAAACAGATCACTGTTTGTTATTGTCATTGACCTTGGTGTTGTAGATTGTGATATGAGATGTAATTCTGCTGCTACGAAGTGTGTTTCTACACAAATAAAGAACATTTCGAATATCGGCAAATTGGACTTTTAATTCTACGAGCCCACAAAGTCATAATATTGAATGTATTATTGGAAATTGGATGGAATAACCATTTAATGCCAATAATAAATAATATACAGATCCTGGATTACTTTTTGCAGGGATAATTACAGCTAATGTCTGGAAACAATCCTTGAAAAGAATTGAGAAATACTGTAAGGAGTGTACTTGAAAGTGAACCAAGATAAGATCCAGATTGTAGTGTTAAAGAGAGGGTCGAAATTGAAAAATGGAAGACTGAAAATAAAGAATATAGAGTAGTGAGAGAATATAATTATCTAGGAGGTAAAGTAAATGGTGGTAGGAATTGAAAAAAGTTAAATAAAATTGTACTGACAAAAGGAAAAAGATCATTAAGGCTGCAAATATAAAGCACACAGTATGAATATCAAATATGCAGAAAAAATCTACATGATGATGGTTGAGGCAAAAATGTTATTTGATATAGAAGTATGGGGATTTAAACGAAGGTAGGAATTTATTAATGGGGTTCATAAGATGTTTTGTAGAGAAACTAAATATAACTGTTAGGCAGGTAGCTCAAATGAACTGGCCAGAGTGAAAAGTAAGGTAAGGATTGTGGAAAGGGCATTGAGATGTTTGTGTACAATCTTGAATTTAGAAGAAAGAAATTTGTTAAACATTGTCTTGATTATTAAAAGAGAGATGTTTAAAGAACAATGTATGGATAATCTGTCTCAGGAACAATTTGGAAAAGTAACAGATTAAGGAAAATGTGGGAGGAAAAAAAGAGAAAATAATATGAATAATTTTTGGAAAATGGCAAAAAAGAGAATTTAGGATATAGAAGTACAAAAAAAATGCTTAGTTAGATAGCCAATAAGACATCATTAGTGTTCTAGAAACCAAATATACTTGAGAAAGGAAAAAAATACCTAGATATGACATAAAAAGGCATGAGAAGGTGTTGCATGTGCAAGAATAGGAGTTTGGAGACGAATAGGCCTAAGAAAGGATATCCCACAAGACCAATGTCATGTATGGAAGATGTTAAGCATATAATATTTAAATGTAAAGAAACTGAAATGTGGAGAAAAGAGTAAGTATATCAGTAAGGAATGGTTTAAAACATATAGAAATATTACTATTACTGATTTGTTCTACAAAGGTAATAAAAAGTTAAGGACAATTTTTAAACAAAATGAAAAGGAAATGGGTATGGACAACAACAAAATACAATCTAGAATTAAGGAATTTGTTATACTGCAAATTATGAGTATGATTTGTAAAGAAGCCAGGGCTGAATACCACTCATATTCCCTGTATATGGCTTAGTGCTAATAACTAAATAAAACATGCATAAAACAATTGAAATTGAATTACTAACATGTGTGTGTTTGTTTTGTTACAGTATAAATGGTTCAGCACAAGCAACAAGGCTACGTGCCCCATCTGCCGAAATTTATTTTAGTCTATATACAGTTATGAACGTAAGTGTCATACAGTAGCACATACAAACAAAAAGATTTTAGTTTGAATATTTCTCGGTCACTAAACTTAAAATAAGATTCACAGTATTAACTTCACTCTCCTCACTAACACACTGGTAAAAAGGAATTAAATTTACATTGATCTACTAAATATGTAATTTTTTTTCACAGATTACATTTTGACATAAATATCCATACAGCAACATATCATTATTTTATATATGTACATAGAAATAAAAAGTAACTGACATTTTTTCCTAAAATTTTGTATGCCAACCTCTTCTATGAATTAATTCTCTCGGCCATTTTGAGCTTTGAATGGGCAAGCAGTGTTTTAGTTGCAATTTGCCGGATATGTGGTGTTTTCCAGTTCTCTCCATAAGTGCTCAATGAAGTTGAGATCTGGAGATTGTATAAATTTTATTAGTGTGTATGTGAATGCAAGTGCACATTTGTGTATGCAAGCAAGCAGCACTTTTCTTCAAATTGCCTTTCAATATGCTATGCATCCCTAGACCATAACATCACCATCTCCCTATTTAACTGTTGCTTGCAAATTTTGAATATCCAATGCTGCATTCAGCCTTCTCTACACTCGCAGTCATCCATCATTATGAAATATAGGTATTATATTTACTTTCATATAAAAATAAAACTCTGTCCCAGAATTCATTATCCTTTACTACATATTCCTTTGCAGATATTAAACTGCCCTTTTTATCTTCCCTACTATATATGGTTTCTTTCTGGATACCCTGGAATGAAATCAAGTATAATTGTTGAATTACCCTATTGTCTTGAGCATTACATGCTTCAAGTACTATTCTTCTACACATGCAGCAATTTCAGAAGAGGTAGTTTCTGGGTTTGTTTTCACCATTTTCATCACTTGCCTTTTTCCCTTATAATTTAGTTTCTATGGGTGGTACACTATTTTTTATTGTGTATGGGTTTCTTTAAAATGTTTAATACCTGCACTGTTGAACAACTTTTTTCTAGCGTGCTTTTCTATTTCAGAATATAAATTTTTTTCCGTTAAGGTAATGAAAGACTGACTTCTTGTAGGTTTGAATATGTTTCCTTTCCTTTCTGCACCTAACCAGTCACTCCATTCAATAAGACTGGCACACAGCACTGCAGCTGTAGGTGACAGGCACATTGTGGTTTACCAGATAACCATTTGTTCTGAGATTTAACTGTATTGGAACACCACAGTGAAGCGAAATAATTATTAATTTTTAGATGAGTTGTATTTATTACACATCTGCTTCACTTTCGTACGAAATAAATACGACTCATCTAAAAATTAATAAACATTTGTTCTGAGTTTACCATCACTGTACGAATATGAAAAGAAGGAAAAGACATTGTTGTAAGCTTTGTAGACATTGTAAATGCAATTCCAATGTAGAAGATTGCAAATACAATGTTTGAAGTTAATATATGTGACAAGTTTGCATGTCTAAAAGTAGAAATATTCAAAATAAAACATTTTGTTTCCATTTGCTGCCGTATAAAACTTATGTCCATGACTGTGTGTGTATATATATATGTATATATGTGTGTATATATGTATATATGTGTGTATATATGTATATATATATATGTGTATATATGTATATATATGTGTGTATATATATGATGGAAGTAAATAATCCTGCAGACTGAAGGAGGTGCAACAGCAGATGTGAATGAGCAAACCTTCTAATACATTAAATTTTAGATGAGTCGTATTTTTTAAATCTCGATACTTCTAATACATGTTTTTCTAAATAAATGCAGTATTAACTAGATAATTAAATTTAAAAGTAAGAGTATGTGGCAATACAAGATTTTGTTAATGAGTAGTCTGTTTCTGTTGGTTATGTATAAGGAGCATTCAAAAAGAAACGAGCCGGAGGCATAAGAACAGAAACCAGTACCTGTGTGTTAGAAGTATTGGTCCTGGCTGTTGTGACACCTGTCCCACTGACACATGGCATAATCACAGGGAGACAGATCTGAACTGTATGGAAGGTGGCAGAGAACCTCCCATTTGAAGAGTGCCACGATTGTGTTGCCTGTATGAGGCTTTGCATTGTCATGGAGCCAAATGACCCCATGAGTGAGTTTGCCTGGTCATTTTGATTTGATCACATGGCAAAGGGTGATCAAGGTTTGCAAGTAATGCTGGGCATTCACTGTAATCCCAAGCTGCAGGAAGTCTATCAGAAGGGGGCCATCTTTGTCAAAGAAGAATGTCAGCATAACCTTTCCTGCACTTATGTGGATGGCCTTGGAATTTTTTTTGGTGGTGGTGAACCTGGATGCTTCCACTAGAGACTTTGTCGTTTTGATTCTGGTTCAAACTGATGACACCAAGATTCATCTCCAGACACCACTTGTGTATAGCACTGCAGATGACCAAGACAGTGGGCCATTCAATATTCTTCCTGGTGTGGTTGAATGTGGGGCATCCATTGGGCGCACACTTTGTGCAACTGCAGTCTTTCCTTCATGATGGTATAAACACTTTCAACACTCAATCTGACCTCGGCGACTATGGCTTTCACTGTCACTTGGCGGTCTTGGGTAATGAGCGCATCAACCAGCTGGACAATGTCATCGGTAATTCTTAAATATAAATAAAAATTTATAAAATTTCTTATGTATATTAAAGAAAAAACTAAATAATTTAAATTATTATAAAGATACATTACAGTGTGGTGCTCCAGAACATTCACAATCGGCTAACGACACCCGTCCTTCCTTGAAGCATTTGTGCCATACCTTGACCCTTGCAAGGGACATGCAGTGTTTACCGTACATTTGTGACATTTGTCAATGAATGTCCATTTCCCCAACTCCTTTCACTGTTTGCAATGTAAATGACAGCATTGGACGATTGATGCATGCTTCTGCTAGCTGAGTATAGTCACATGACTTGCAAGCGTGCCCTCTAGCGACGGACTGTGAACTTCCACGCTCATGTCCAAACCACTCTTAGTTATACACACCACGATATTACAATCCTGTCACCGGTTTCTGCATTCCAGACTACAGCTCGTTTCTTTTTGAATGCCCCTTATAATCTGTTCTAACACTATAAAAACCGATATATTGAAGTGACGTCAAGTCAAGAGGAACACGCGAAAGTTAGATCCAGCCAATTTTAAAAACCGGACAACATGGAGGTAAGAAAGTTCACATTTGAAAATTTCAACGGAAAACTAACTAATATAGACCTCTCATTGTACAACGAAAGTGAAGCAGATGTGTAATAAATACGACTCATCAAAAAATTAATAACTATAAAAACCATTTAAGTCCTGTAAGAGTGGACACACAGCAACTGCATTCAGACTGAACCTCAGCCTTTCAGCAGCCATGGATGGATGGTCTGTATCAAATTCAAATGTTTTGTCACTGGGGTGAGACACCAGAAAATTCTGGGGAAAACTTGGTTATTGTTCACTGTACTGTGTATAAACATAACCTTGAATTCGGTATTCCTGCATAACCTCAAAGATTTTATTTGGTATGTTTAAAGACCTGAATATCTGACCTGTTCTATTTGAGAGGCTTATGCCAAATTCAGATGTAATTGTTACTGATATTAAACAGTTTTAAGGTTTATGTACACACAATAAATATTCAGTTGAAATCAATGTTTTCCACTGCTTTATTTGCATACAGAACTAATTTATGTATGTAAGTTATATCTTGATAATTTTGTAAAGCTGCACAGTTTTGGAGAAGTTAGTATACCAATTCTATGGAGATGTTTTCCTAGGCAATCATATCATATAGTAAGTCTCATGTTGGCAACTGCAGATTTATGGGGCAATTCCAGAATTACGGAGGGATTTTCTAGAGGTATTTTATATTTTGATTACCAGTTTTTTCATTTAGTCCATATTTGTAATTATACTTAATTTTTTTACAATAATTTTAATTGATTCATATGAAAAGGCTTTTTCTCTTTCTGTTGAATTTTACATCCCATTTTTGATAATATATCAGTCCTTTCATTCCGTGTATTCCACAATGGGCCGGAATCCATTGCAAAACTATATTTTTTCCAAGTTTTTTAATGGTCTGGATTATATTATGCATTTCTAGAATTTTTTCATTCTTTGGATAGGATGTGGATGCTTCAGCCTGAATTGCTGATTAAGAATCTGACAAAATAACAATATTCTTACATTGTTGCAGCCAAATAAGAATGTTTTGTAACGAAAGATAAATATTAAATTATTAAATACAACTCATCTATAATTTAATAATTATTTCGCTTCACTGCGGTGTTCCAATACAGTTAAATTTCGATATATAGAAAGATAAATAGCTAAGACTTCACCATCAAAATTTGTAGTATTTCTTCCAGCATGTTTGTAGAAGGAGAAGAATTTGCACGTTCCACCAGCTCCAGTTCCATGTTCATCTAAGAGAGAGTCATCTTTATAAATATGTGTCCAGTTTACAGAAGGGTAATTTGTGTGTATAGTTCCTAAATCTAGAGCCTTGGCCATGTCTGGAAGAGTTTCTCTCTCATTAACAGAAGTATTTAAATTTAGATTATAATCAATGCTGAAGTTACATAGAATAAAAAGAAGTATTTCAGAAAGTGGAGTGCCATTGTTACTAAAATTAGGCAAGTGAGTCAACCTTGTATATACTTTTCTCCACTTACAAGTTTTTTATGAAGACTAGTTTCTGGGGACTTCTCCCCTATCGTCAGCTCTGTGGTAGACTCACACAGAGTCTACCACAGAGCTGACGATAGGGGAGAAGTCCCCAGAAACTAGTCTTCATAAAAAACTTGTAAGTGGAGAAAAGTATATACAAGGTTGACTCACTTGCCTAATTTTAGTAACAATGCTGAAGTTATTAATTGGGTTGATACCATATATACCAGGTGAGTCAGCTGCCCCTATTTATTCTTATGTATGCAACCCGCAGTTTATAGTCTAAATTGAAAACATTGACCCTTTTAGCACAAAAGCCGTTATTGCAGCTCTGCCCTTCTATTCGGTACTCTACGCACCCAGCATTAATACTTACAGCCCTGAATGAACACCAAGAAGTTGCGAAAAGCTTTAATAAACTACTTCTTTTCATGCATATTATATTAGCAAGGTGATAAACAAATGCTTTTCCAAGGAACAGCAGTACATGGAAGCTGGCGGAGTGGGTTAGTTTGCTGGAATGTGGTGATATGAAGGCTAGGTTCGAGACGACATTGCATTTTTTTTTCTTTCTCCCAATCTTTACTGTCTGTATTTTAGTTATTTGTTTATTGTTGCTATTGGTTCACATGGGAACCAAAGACACAAGAATTACAATCCGATAATTTAGGGATCTACAGGAATTTTCTCACCATATAAGTTGCGCCAAACTCACTCTAACGGGAGATAGTTGAGGCCCTTGCCCTTTAAAGGATAACTACAGGCTATGTTTATCTTTTATTAGGGATCATGTTTAACTTTGTGTCCCTTACAATCTGTACCATCTCTGGTGTTGTGAATCATGTTACGTAGTTGGCTTCCATTTTTAGGAGAATGTTGACGACATTAAATCTAATAGTTTTTGTTTCATGCTTATATTTTATATTTTACTTTGCGTTTGTGAAATGTTTAAAATTTTGTTGAAGGTTTCAAGCACAATACCGACCATAATAAAACATCTACTGCGAGCTATAGATTTATAACTATCTGTCAGTGGAAAACATGGCTATTATTGTGTTTTGTAAACAGCTATAATGTAATAAAATATTATTTGTATTATATCAAATTATAGGCCCCAAGAGATAAAACAGAGGGTAATAACATTTTTAGTTTGTCACGAAGAATTTGAACCCAATTTGCAAAGGCAGAGATGTGAAGTAACCTGTATGATACCACTTAGCGAACGCTTCCTTACGAGGGAAGGTTCCTATTGGAATAAGTAACCGTCATCACCCACCTCAAATTTTAACATGCTTTTTACAGCTTCATATAAGTTTTGAGCTTGCTTTGGTAGCTTTAACACAAATAAAAAAATACTGCATCCACCATTATGATTACTGTATGAGATAAAAACTGCCGTAATTTGTGACAGAAGCAAAAACTATCTACCTAATTCTTAGCATTTTTTGACATGGCTGTACAACAAAAACACGTGTTGGCTGAAGATTTAATTCCAATTGGTCCCACTGTGTAGATCTGACATTTGGTATTCCAATGTTATTGTCAACTAATGCATGTGATAGGTTGTTCCTTCAGGGGCATGTTTAAAAATGTATATGAATGTACTCTAATGAATAAAAGTTTGTAAACTCTCTAAAATTGCTACTGCAGCTCTCTGTGTCTGGGTATGATGTTTTTGGAATCAACATACATAGTAATTGCTTTCTGTCCCATACAACACTTATGTCCTGAGTTATCTACCCTTTCTCTGTAAACTGCTCTGCAAATCATCCATTAGAAGACATTCAACACAGGCATAAGTTACATGTGTCGCTTAGCACATTGCATAAATTAAAAAATAAATAGGTCAGGTAACTCGCCTGATATATATATATATATTGTGTTTCTAAATTTTCTATTAATTTTGCTACTTCTTGTATAAATCCAACTTGAGTTTTCATAGTTTGGTTAGATATTTCATATTTTGCTCATTTATCTGAATCTGAGATCCTTTTTAGTTTCTCATATGTAAATAATGCTTGTTCAAGTTCTAACTGATGTTTTAGAAGTGACAGTATGTAGAGCTTCCATTGGTGTAGATTTTGTTGCTCCAGTTATTAAGCACAGAGCTTGGTTTTGCATGTGTTCCAAACGTATTTTAATACATTTTGATATTAGAATTTCTCCACAGTATGTTAGGACCGGTTTTATATAGGTGCTATAGGTAATGTTTAATGTTGTTCTAGAACTAATCCACTTTGTTCTTGCTAGTCTTTTCAATAATTTAAATCTTTTAGTGGCTTATCAGTTATGTATTTTGTATGGTTCCTCCAAGTTAGTTTCTTATCAAAGTGTACTCCTAAATATTCTGCATTTTCAGTGTTCTTCAGTTTGAGATCGCCATACATTAAGTTAATTTCTACTGGTTTTTTAGCTAAGGAGAAATGTTGAAACACCATTTTTGTAGTATTCACTGTCATCAAATTGTTATTACACCATATTTGAAATTCATTTAACGCTGATTGGATTTGTATCTTGGAAGGTTTCTGTGAATTCCAGATGGCCAGGTCATCAGCAAAAGGAGCAGTTTTAACATCAAATTTTTGTAGTTGCTTAGGTAAACGTTAATGTATGGGTTAAAGTTGTGCTTAATACAGCATCTTGAGGGACTTCTATTTTGCTTTGTTTATATTTTGAGATAGTTGAACAGTAGCACAATATCTTTGTGTTATAATTTCTGAGATCCATCTAAGCATATTGCCTTTAATGCGTAGAATTTGTAGTTTTGTTGTTAAATACTTCTGTAATACAATTCCTTTCTTGGAAGTGTTGAAAACAGTGTTGTTAAAGCTTCTGTAATATCTTGACTAAAATAACTTGTTAATTTTTGGAATGGTTTCTTCTGAAGCCTGCCTGGGATTGCGATAAGAAGTCATTTGTTTCCAGGTAACAGTTTAGTGTATCTGATATAATTTTTTCCATAACTTTTGCTATATAGCTGGACAATGAGATTGGTCTGTAATTATCAAAATTGTTTGATTATTATTTTCCTTGTTTAAAAACAGATAGTGAGAGCTCTTTTCCAATTTGCAGGAACTAAAGTTTTCCAAACTAAGTTATAAAGCTTATTTTGCTTTAGGCCCTAGTTGTTTCAAAAATTCAGGGTGGATTCCATCACATCCAGGCACTTTCTTGTTATTAATTTGATTAATTGCTTTGTTTAGTTCTGCTTGTGTAAAGGCGTTATGAAATAATGTTTCAATAGATGTTAGAAAATAATTTTCACTCTGTTTATTTTCCCTTATTTTTGCTTTGATAAGCTTTTCTCATTTTTTACACTCTTTAGGTATTCCAAGAGATTTGAAATTGGTATTAAATCCAGATGCTCTTTTGGACTCATCAAAATGTTATTATTTTTATATTCCATTGGTTGTTTTGCAGTAGTTTCGTTTTGTATTGCAGATATGAATTTGTATGCTTTATTGCCATCTTTTCTATAATCTAGTTCTTCAGAAAAAGTTTTATATGTATTTCTTTTGGCCTTTATTAAGGTTTTCTTGAATGATGCAGGTTTTATACACACACCCACGCACGCACACGCACGCACACGCACACACACACACACACACACACACACACACACACACACACACACACACACACACACACACACACACACACACACACACAGTTGATCTTTATTATTTTCAGCTTTTTGCCTAGCTTCTCTTTCATATTTCAGTTGTCATTGTTTTGACCAGAAGGGTTTATACTGCTTTACTTTTCCTTTTGGTATACATTTTTTGGCTGTTATCAAAAACGTACTACGTATTCTATTATTAATATGATCTATAGAACTGAAATTTGTTTCTAACAAATGCTTTATTATATATTGTTTTATAGAAGCTTGATGAATAGGCGAATATCTGTACTCACTCTTGTTTGAGCCATTACTGCAACGGTTAGCCTTCTATCTACTTTATATAAATATGCTTAAAAAGAGTGAGTACAGATATTCGCCTATTCATCAAGCTTCTATAAAAGAATATATAATAAAGCATTTATGAAATGCTTATCTCCATTAATATTAAGTGGGTAGAAGAACAAGCGGTTGTAATCATTGTTTAAACAGGAGAGTGTACACACACCATGTGAGTGCAAAACATTTTTGAGAACCTTCTGATGAACCTGTCAATGATACATTAAAAGATATGACTGATCATATACAGAAGTTATCGTAGTAATAAAACATAGTACAATTATAGGATCTATTCCCGTTTTAATGGAACTGTAACAATCATACAACCTTGAGATGTTTTAAGTACTTCAAGGAATGCAATTTTAGAACCAATATTTTAAATAGTCTGTGAAACCAAATAAGCTCGTTTGTCCTATACATTTACAATATTTGTACTGATGCTCACTGACTTCTCAAGCGTTATGTATTATTTTCAAACAATTCAAGTTGTACTACTTGTAAAATTTTAATTCAATTCATACTTTCAGTAAGCGAAAACTGTTTGTAAGTACACACTTTAGAATACTTCCATTCTCACACTCAATTATTTGTTACTTCGACATTGCGTCTATGTACATTCTAGCTACTTCTTGTTTTCACGCCATAAACAGCACTGAAACCTAAGTCACAAATAAAGATCATAAATGAATGTCTTATAAAACTTTAAACTTATTACAATTCTTTTTTTCCTTGTGTAAGATATTACAGGTGGAGCCATCTCTGGACAGCAAAAGCTGTTTATAACTAAAATACTGTTTAGTGTGTAAGGAATGTTTCTAAAAGTAACTTAAGGTATTTCAGTCGGCTCAAATGTTGGGTGCAGGGTTATTAATATATAAAAATGAGAGGATTTCTGGTAGTAAACCTTTATTCTCTCCGTACACCAAGATAACGAAACCAAAAATAACAAAACACTGTCAATAATCAAATCCCTCTAGGAGAACAAAAGATGTAGTAATTAAAGACTAGAGATGATGTAGGCGTCCCTCAATCTCCCACATCCTCCCCACTACATTGTCAAGTCACTCTTACATAACGTATATGTTCGCAGATGTAGTTTACAGCCGGTTTCGTTGTACATAAAACAGATATAAAGCCACACGTGTTTAGAAATTGGTCAACACAAGTCGCATTTCAAACGCCATGCTGATCCTATAGAACAGGAAGGGGGCTAGCGTATTTAATATTGTGACTTTGTGGGTTCGTAGAATTAAAAGTCCAATTTTCCAAAATTCTAAATGTTCTTTATTTGTGTAAAAAAACACTGCGTATCAGCAGAATTACATCACATATCACAATGTACAACACCAAGGTCGATGACAATAACAAACAGCTTACTCAACTTCCACTGTTTACAACACTCTTGTTACATGTCTTTACAACTGTTTACTACTCACGACTGACTCTTGGCTAGTCGTCGCTCTCTTAAATACCTTATTGATAAATTCGAGAGACTTCTGGAGCAAATAAGAAAAACAACTATTCTCTGTCAATCGAGATATCACTAGAGCCTTCCTTACGTGAAACCCTATCTGGGCCGGCAAGTCATTTATCTCAAGCGCTATGTTTATCTGCTTATGCAAGTACTGTCCGCCTGTTATCTTTATCTGCAGGCTCTTTGTGTAGTCAAGCCGCGCTTATCTCTCGGCACCGAAATTTCTGTGACCTTTCCCAGAAAATTGAAGCTGCACCATTTCTTTGTTATACAAATACGTTGAGCGGCATATTTATGAACTCGTTAGAGACATTTTACCGCCCCCACAAAAAACGACAAAGTTTATGCATTTGGAGCCAATGATATTTTCTCAAATTCTCTTCCAGCTATAGCTGACCTTATGGTTTAACGTTCACTTACTTGATGTTGGCAGGGCAGGTATTGTATTCTACCCGAGTATTCTACTCTGACATTTCACCAAAGTACTTGTTCTGAGATTCTCTGAATCCAATTCTGACTTGTCAAAAATGGCGCTAGCAATTTTGACTGAAAACCCAGAAATTCAAGATATTTTACCCAGATTTTTTCAAGAATTCATATATTTTATGTAGCTTTTATTCATGGGCTGGCAAATATTATTGATGCTGAAAAAATTTAATACCAGAAATTCACAACTTGAAAACAGCAGCAGAACAAATCAACTCTTGCGGAATAATTTGAAGTCAGTGTGCTGTATACTGAGAAAACGGATCAAACTGTAACCTCAAGTATAAGAAATAGATAAAAATATATAATCTTCAGTAAAGAAGAACTACTTTTCTAGCAAATAGTATTAGTATTCTATGTACTGTTTGTAAACCACGAGGTTTGGAGAACTGGTGGGTAGTTCTCAATTGTTGTTAGGCCTTTTGACCTTACATTGCTGAGGAGCAACTGGCGACATGCCTCAATATCAGGTATCTTGAAATACCTTTCATAACTATGTAAAAAAAAATCTGCAGCCTATATATTCAGGTTCAAACGCCCATATACCCCCGATATACATGAACCCGTTGCTTTAACCACTCGCTTTGAACAGCGCATGTGAAGAGCCCATGAATAAAGCAACATCAAATATATATTTACATAGCACGTTAAAAATTATAAGTTAAAGTTCACATTTAAAACAGACCGAACTGAAATTGAGGCATTAACTTTCATACTAAGAAACACGAAAGTGACAAAGAACACAGAGAAGGGAAGTGGAAGGTTTCATTGACAGAAGGGAGCACAAGAGTGCTTTTTAAACATTGCGGAGCTAAAACGATATATATATGTAGAATGTATATATATATATATATATATATATATATATATATATATATATATATATATGTAGAATGTTTACGATAGGTTCATACCAACAAGTGATACTGAACGCATTCCGAACTGTTTCGAATACCAAAATTATGTTATACACGTGAGCCAATCGAACTGGTCCGAAATTATTTGCTGTTGGGAGGTCGGAACTCTACTCGAACTGTTGGTTCAACGTTTTCTTACTTCCGCTGCTGAATTTCTGAATACAGAGAGTATATCTCATTTCCTATTCTCTCTGTTCATGGACATCGTTATTTTATAGTTATTACACAGCTTCGGCAGATCAACATTTTACAATATCTGAATTTTGAAAATGGAAATAGTGAATACGATGAATATAGGTGTAATATTGATAATAGAAAAGTAGCACCTAAACAATGAAATATTATTTTATAAAACTGTGTGTTTGAATACCTCTGGCGAGTAAAATACAGAGAAATGTATTCTCTTCGATAAATTTATTTTCCTTCAATTTCCATTTTCTCGGTTCATTTATTCAGATCCATATAGCACACGTTCTATGGATTCTGAATAATCAGAACAGGTGGAGAACAGTTCTGAAATACGTTGGAAACAGCAAATTGAAATTCAGAACTAGTTCTCATTTTAATTTCTGTCAGGTTGCTCAAATAACCCATAATCGTTTTAGAAACGTATTAAAATGAACCTGACGTAATATAAGAAAAGAAACTTTTTACTTTTCACCTAAAGAATCACTTCCCGACTGCCTGATGGAACAGCAAAGCAGAACGCTCCAAACACATTCCTTCCTGCTATGTACACGTCTGCTGTCAAATGTTACCTGAATCTGTAAGGACAGTGTAAATGGAACTAAGTATACTAAATGTGTAGTTACATCTTTTTTTTATTTCTTACGTGTACCAGTTATTTAGAGCTCGTCCATAATGTACACGGCTTCAGGCATCCGGGAAAATTCAAGAAAAACGTTTTAGTTTTCATGAAAATATTTTAGGATTACTATGGAGTGGATTCTGCGCCGAAAACTGTGCTTTATTGTACCTAAGCCTCAAATGGGAAACCCAGAGGGGAAGGATGAGGTGATATCGGACAGAGGGCGCCCGTACCAAGGGACCACGACAACTGGCATCCCACATGGAAACAGCCCACCATGTCGGCCCGAAGACTAGAAACCATCCTACTCGAAGAAATGTTTACTAGGAGCATATCATCCTGCCATGCAGCGCCGATACTCCCGCCGACACTTCTATTCTGAAGAAGACCACCAGATGTGTGATGATATCAAATGATACTGGAGATGAAATGAAGGGACAGCAAATTTAGGGGATGTAATTAATCTACCCAACATTCTTCTAGCAAACCGGAAAAATCCTCGGAAAAAAACATGGGTCAGGTGGTTAGGCAGGTCACGGGAATCGAACCCGGACATTCCGTGTGCGGGCCATAGACTAAACCGCCTCAGCCATACCGCTGGGTAGAATAACTTGAATTTCTGCGTCTTCAGTCAAAATTGCTAGCTCCATTTTTGACAAGTCAGAATTGGATTAAGGGAATCTCAAAACAAGTACTTTGGTGAAATGTCCGAGTCAAATGTTCGGATAAAATACAATACTTGCCCTGCCAAATTCAACTAAGTAAACGTTAAACCATAAGGTCAAAATATTACACAGCTATAGCTGGAAGAGAATTTAAGAAAATATCATTGGCTCCAAATGGATAAACTTTGTCGTTTTTTGGGGGGAAGGACGATATAATGTCTCTAACAGGTTGATAAATATGCCGTAGGTTCAACATATTTGTATAACAAACAAAATGTGCAGCTTCAATTTTCTGGGAAAGGTCTCAGAAATACCTTTTCTTTCTGTATACATTTTGTAAGATATCTCTCGCTTGCAACTAATACACAAAAATCATTGTTAAAGCGCACCATTTATTTATTTCACTGACGTTTTTCGATATGTTCCTTGCTTTTGGTTTCATTTTTGCTGTATCGTTGTATATTAAATACGCTAGCCCTCTTCCTGTTCTATAGGATCAGCATGGAGTTTGAAAGGCGACTTGTGTTGACCAATTTTAAACACGCGTGACTGTGTTCCTGTTGTATGTACAACGAAACCGTCTGTGAAACGACATCTGCAAACATATACGAGCTGGCCTCGGGGGGGGGGGGGGCAAAAAAACGGAATGTTGTCATAGAAACCTTATTGATGAACCTTTTTACAAAATTACTTCATTCACTTTCAAAATACTCGCCATTACATGCGATGCACTTGTCCAGTCTCTTTTCCCACTGCTGGAAGCATGTTTGGAACTCCTCAAGTTTGATATTGTCCAGTTGCCTTTGCGAAGCTGTTTTTACCGCCTCCACATCGTCATAACGCTCCCCTTTTAGCGTTTTTTTTATTCGTGGAAACAGGAAAATGTCGTGCGGGGCTGGTGCCGGCGAATACGGAGCGTGGGGAACTACAGACTACCTCTGAGATGCCAAATGGTGCGTCACTCGTAAGGCCGTGTGTGCTGGAGCGTTGTCGTGATGCAGAAACCAGTCACCTGATCGCCAAAGTTCCGGGCGTTTCCCCCTCATAACCTCTCGCAGACGCCTTAAAGCATCAAAGTAAAGGTGCTGGTTAATAGTCTGGCCAGGGGATACGAATTCCCCATGCACAATTCCACGAACAACAAAAAAGACAATGATCATCGTTTTGACCTCACATTTGACCTCACTTGCCTTGCTTTTTTTGGTCTGCGAGAGTTGGGAGTCCTCCACTGGCTTGACGCTTGCTTGGTTTCTGGGTCATACCCGTAACACCAACTCCCATCCCCTGTAATGACTTTCTTCAAGAAGTTTGGATCACATGCAATCTGTTTTCAAGTCCTGACACACATTTATGCGGATGGTTTTGTGCTGCTGTGTGAGAAGGCGCGGAACAAATTTAGCAGCAACACGTTTCATGTGCATATCCTCCCTCAAAATTCGCTGGCACGAGCACCAAATGATTCCTGTCGCTGCTGAAATTTGGTTGATCGTTTGGCGACGATCCTCGTTGAATTTTTGGCGGGCCCTTTCAATGTTCTTCTCATTTCGTGATGTTGAAGGGCGTCCATAACGGGCTTTGTCTTCAATACACCTAACCACGTTTAAAGCGGCCAAACCACTCAAAAACCTGTGTGCGGGTCATTGTGTCCTCCTGGAAAGCTTTCTGAAGCATTTGGTGTGTCTCTGTTGCAGTTTTTTTAAGCAGGGAACAAAATTTCACACACACACACACACACACACACACACACACACACACACACACACACACACACACACACACACACACACACACACACACACACACTTAGTTCTTTAAAGTTGCCATCACGACTTCGGAGAGGTCATCCGCCAACAGTCAGAGAAACACAATACAACACTTGCACGTTAAACTCTACACTGACACCGTCTGCACAGCTGCTTCCTGAAGGTCTCTTTAACACCATCTAGCGTGAGAGCCCTGCACTACGTCTACGAATGGCAGCGCCCTCGGAGACCGGATTCTTTTGGGTCCCCCCTCGTATGTAACATTTTTTTCAATGGACAGATATACGTTGTTTAACAGTAACTTGACAATGTAGTGGGGACGATGTGGGAGATTGAAGACGCCTACGTCATCTCTAGTCTTTAATTACTACATCTTTTGTTCTCCTAGAGGGATTTGATTATTGACAGTATTTTGTTACTTTTAGTTTCGTTATCTTGCTGTACGGAGACAATAAAGGTTTACTACCAGAAATCCTCTCATTTTAATATATTAATAACCCTGCACGCAACATTTAAGCCGACTGAAATACCTTAAGTTACTTTTAGTAACGTACGTTACGCACGAAGCAGTATTTTAGTTATAAACTGCTTTTGCTGTCCAGAGATGGCTCCACCTGTAATATCTTACACAAGGAAAGAAAAATTGTAATAATGTTCAAATTTTTATGACATTCATTTATGATCTTTATTTGTGACTTAGTTTTCAGTGCTGCTTATGGCGTGGAAACAAGAAGTAGCTAGAATATACACAGACGCAGTGTCGAAGTAACAAATAATTGAATGTGAGAATGGAAGCATTCTAAAGCGTGTATTATAAACAGTTTTCGCTTGCTGAAAGTATGATTTCCGACTCTCCTTCGAGACGCCGAAGTGTGAACACCAAGCGATCCATCGAGAGACAACTCCTAGCCAGCAGAGCAGCAATGCCCAAGCAGCCCTCTTAGGGCCTTGGCCTCCGCTGCGAGGAAACTGGTGAGAAGCGCCGCATAAACTCCACTGCTGCAGCCTGGGACAGCTTCGTGCCTGCCTACTAGACTGCAAGAGAAGGCCGCCTTTTTCGTAGCTGCATCAACTCGACTACCGCAGCCTGGGACAGCCTTGTGTCCGCTAGACTGCAAGTGAAGACTGCTTCTTCGTAGGAACAGCTTTGTGCCTGCGAGCAAACAAGAAGCAGAAACAGCATTGTAATTGGGTAGGATAGCAAGGCCGCAGCCAACAGTCCTAGACTGGTTGCTTAGGCACCTTAGGGTAGGCCCTCTGCTATCCGTGCTGGTTAGCGCCCTAGACGTGCTCTATCAAAACTTACTCTTCTTTTCATCTATTCTATCAAACTCCATTCTCATTGCACTGCCATGCAACAACCCAACATGACTACATCACATGCGCCCACAGCTCTGACTGTCCCTCTCCCAGCAGAGGAATTTCCTGTCCTAGAAGTTCCTACTGAACCATCTACTGACGACTACTACCTGTCAGGTGGCAACATCTCCACATTTATGGGTGAAGCCCTAATTGTCAACCCGAGTTTCCCGCTAGCACGAGGTTTGGTGAGGACTCTAAAACAAGAGCGGCAAGCCCGCATCAAGTACCTTGACCAGGCGGATGCACAAATGTTTGCAGTCCCCTCTTCCGACGAACTCTGCCTCACAGCCGCGGCCTTCCGCATTTACTCCTACCACAGATCGAGGTTGGACGCCATCACTGAGTACCTGTTGAAACATGAAATGCATCAGTTAAACTCCTGGCAAACACCCCACCTTAAAAGAACAGCAAAGGGGTCAATGAGCAACACTGAAAACCCACCACCAGCTACATCAAACAGCTATGCCGCTCTCTCAGAGCTAAATGAAGCGGGTGAATTCCCAGAAACATCAGAAGCAACTCAAAAAAAAGGCGTAAGTGCTCCACGCCCCCTCCTCATGCCGAATCCATGGATGAGGACCTGGTTGAGGCTGTACAAGCTCCAGCCCATGGAACCCAACCAACCAACGCTCCAGGAGCTACAGCATCACAGAAAACGACTCCCATATACTTGCGTGATCCGGAACAAGCCCGTGAAATCACCCAAGTGCTGCACAATGGTCACCCAGAAATAAGGTTTACCATTAAAAACATGGGTGGCACCATAGCAATCCTGCCAGACACGCCCACTGACCACCGCCATATACGCAAAGTCCTCAATGAAGGTGATGTGCAATATCTGACCACCCTTCTGCCAGATGAGAAGCTTCTGTACGTCACTTTGAAGGACTTACCAATGTACGTCACAGAAGATGAGGTACTAGCCCACCTGAAGACCTTGAAATACCCAGTGGAACGCGTGGGACAGTTACGATCCAACCGCACTCCCGGGCAACAAAAGTTACCACACTTCAGGATAGCACTGAAGAAAGAACCTCGCTCCTCAGACATTTACAAAGAGACGCGCATGTTTGATGCCAAAATTAGGGTCGAAGCTTACCGACCACCCGCTCGCCCTCTTCAGTGCACAAACTGCCAACAATTCCAGCATAGTGCAGCAGGTTGTCGTCTGGTACCTGTGTGCACATTCTGTGGGGAACCCGGACACAGACGCACAGACTGCAAAGTTATAGGAATACCTGGAGATAAACCAGTCTGTTACAATTGCGGTGGGGATCATTCCTGCCGTTACGCCAAATGTCCCGTATGGCAGGAAGCCAGGATCGAAATGGCCCTCAATAAGAATGAACAGCGTACTAGACATAACGCACCTCCCAAAATCACAAATTCACTGGGACTACCGAAGGAAGCATTTAAAGGTACCCGTTACCCAGGGCTACCTCCGGTACAGCGACTGCAACACAAGTCCTATGCAGCAGCTCTGGCTTCTGGCCCGCAACCATCACAGCAGATATCTGCACAAATGCCACTTGCCTCGGAGTCTACATCTTCTCCGATCAACCACAGGGCACCGACAGCACCACCACCAGCACCACCTAAACAGGCTGTATCGCTAACACCCAGTATAGAACGAAACAACAGCTCACACAGCCAGGTTGCCCCTGTCGCCACAACCTCCAATGGGCGTCAGTTGGAGACAAGAACTCCAGCACAGCAGAGATTGCTGCCACGTTCCTCAACGGCTCCACCACAGCCCACCTCACAACCCTCCATCCCATCTCTACCTGATGAGCAGTTCCTTAACCTACTGTCACGCATACCGCTCAACCTACAGGCCGACTTCGCTGCAGATCTAGCGGAGGCTCTTACCAAAAGACCCTCAAGCATCCCACCTCAAACCATCCTAGTCCACACCGTCTATGTCTTCTTCGGTAAATATGGCAGACACGACTAGGATCATCAACCAACTCCTAAACTTACGCATCTGCTCATGGAATGCTAATGGTCTCCGCCACAAACTGAGAGAGGCAGCTAACTTTCTGGCTGTAAACAAGGTGGACATATTTCTAGTCCAAGAAACGCACTTTACTCCCAACATCAAATCTACAATACCTGGTATGTTGTGCCATCGTGCGGATAGAGCTGACGGCTATGGAGGAACGGCCGTGTACATAAGGCGTGGTATCCAGCACTTTAGGATACATTTACCAGCCACACAAGGCTTGGAAGGTACAGGGGTCCAACTTCAGACAGACAAGGGCCCACTCAATATCTTCTCCATTTATATCCCTCCAGGCAGAGCCATTTCCTTCCGGGACCTGGACGTCATATTTACTGGTACCTCTACGATAGCTCTTGGTGACTTTAATGCCAAGAACACCCTCTGGAACTCCACCATCACAAATCCCAGAGGTCGTCTCCTAGAAAGGTATCTGGAGCGCAGAAATCTGGCTGTACTTGCCTCCTCTTCCCCAACTATCACCTACGGGGATCGACGACCGCCTGACTGGTTGGATATAGCTCTTCTTCATAATGTACGCTGTCACCCCACTATATTCTCTATTCCTGAGCTGTCCTCTGACCATTACCCTCTGTTACTCCTCTTTCAGGCTAAAGTAAAACCAAAAACCTTAACACCAACAATACATCCCAGGAACACAAATTGGAACCTCTTCTCCAAAATTATGGCTAGCAAACCGGTCATAATACAGCCATGTCCCACTCCTGCCTTAGCCGATGAACTAGCAAATTCCATCACCACCACCATGTTAGCTGCCATGAAAGAAGCAACACCAATTCGACGAGCCCCATACAATCCACAGAAACCCCTTCCCAAACCAATACGTCAGCTAATAACCGCCAAAAACAGAGCAAGGCGTAGATACCAAAACACACGCAACCCACAGGACAAGCATGAGTGGAATAGACTCCAGGCTCTGATAAAAATGGAAATCTCAGACTTCAGCAACGATGAATGGGAAAGACATCTCAGCACCCTTGATCCTGCCGATGTCTCCCTCTGGAGGATGTCCAAGGCATTGCTGCGCATCCCCTCCTCTGACCCGCCACTGACCGATGGGAGCCGATTAGCCCAATCGTCCAGAGAAAAGGTGGAACTACTTGCCGAACACCTGGCCTCCACCTTTCATCCTGCTGAGTCCCCAAATGCTGAACAGGTAGCAGATATAGAAGAGGTAGTGAGTCGCTTCATTCACTCTCTTTATGAAGCACACGACATACCCCTTACAACACCCCAGGAAGTTGGACAAATCATTCTCGGTTCGTCCTTTTAAAGCTCCTGGGTATGACAAAATACCCTACGCCGCCTTCAAAGCCCTTCCAAAAAATGGATTGACTTACTCACCCACCTATTCAACAGTCTTCTTCTCCTCTCTCACTTTCCTGCTGCATGGAAGCATGCTCGCATAATCACCCTCCCTAAACCAGGCAAAGACTCCAAAAACATCACAAATCACCGCCCAATCAGTCTTCTCCCTGCCATTAGCAAATTATTCGAAAAGGTGCTTCAACGTCGTCTACAGCACATCATGGATGATCTAAATATCCTCAGACCCGAACAATTTGGTTTTCGGCGACAACATTCCACCTCACACCAACTCCTACGCTTCGTCGACGACACCATCCGTGGCTTGAACAACAGACACTATGTTGTAGCCTTATCTCTTGACATCTCCAAGGCCTTCGATTCTGTCTGGCACGAAGGTCTTCTCTTTCGCCTAATCCAATATGCCTTCCCCGCTTACCTCATTCATCTGCTTCACAAGTATCTAGCAAATCGCACCTTCGTCGTTGCTAGAGACGATATTGAATCCCAGCCATACTCTATTCACGCAGGAGTTCCACAGGGCAGCGTCCTTGGCCCCCTGCTCTTCCTAACCTACATAAACACCATACCCACCATCAGTAGCTGCAACTTATACCTATTTGCGGATGACACAGCCATCTCCACAGCATCCACCAGACTTCGAACAGCAGTACAGCGAACACAAAGGTATGCTGATATGCTGACCGCGTGGTTCCTCACTTGGAGGCTACGGATCAATGCAAACAAATCGCAGGCTGTAACATTTAGTCGTCGCCAGCTGCATGATGTTCCTGAGCTGCGTCTGGCAGGAGCTGCCGTACAATGGAAATCGGAAGCCCAATATCTAGGGGTAGCATTAGACATGCGCCTTACTTGGAAAGCCCATATCACATCGCTGGCAAATAAAGTCTCCAGAAGAATGTCCATGCTATATCCCCTCTACAACAGGAAGTCTCCACTAGCACTAAGAAACAAGATACTCATATACAAACAGGTACTAAGACCCGCCTTGACATATGCCTGCCAAATATGGGGAGTTGCAGCTAAAACTCACCTCAACAAACTTCAAGTACTCCAGAACAGATACTTTCGCACAACAATAGGTGCTGATTGGTACATACCAAACGCTAACATACACGCTGACCTATCCTTTCCTACATTGACTGAATACATCCTTGACCTTTCACGCAAATTCTATGCCACCCTTCCAGACAGTTTCAATCATTTAATCCGTGGCCTCGGGGAATATGATATTGACCCAGGAAACACCTACCCTCACCCCAGAGCTGTTCTAGACACCTAACATCATCCCATCACAGAAACTCCAAATTTCAAATTATTATAAATTATTCTTTCACATTCACTCTACCCGACTTTACATTATCCTTCTAGAAACAAAGCTCACCGTCTAACCACCATCTTTCTATTACATTGTCTAATGCCAGTAAGGGACAATGTCCCGGAATGGCTAAATGACGAAGGCCCCTGCTCTTCAGAGTAGGGTGCTCCTTCAACGACACCACTGCTGCTGTGTGCTGAAAGTATGAATTCCATGTCAATTATGAAACGATTTCCATAACGATAGGATTTTTATTTGTTATAACAACTCAACCAACTGCACCTGTTAGTGTCGTAACAAGCATACAATCCTCTTTGAAATCCATCATGAGTATTTACTTATGGCAATCCTTTAATGTTGGTATCAATTACAAAAATTGAACTCGTCGAAAATAATGGCGTCCTGAATAGTGTCATGATAAAAGCTGGTAAACTTTGATCTAGAATATCTGAACTGAGCCCTGTGCCTGGTAATTTTGACGCACTGTTCTTATTGGGCTGTTTACTAAAATTACGGTGTTTCATTGGTAATTCCAAGAGAAACCATTTTATTTTTGCCTTATTTATACTCAAAAGGGCGTTCAAAATGGGCAGTTATTTATCTTCAGCTGAAAATAATGAAATCGTTGAAGTTAAAATATTTATCTAGTTATTTCTCAGGATGGTGTAATTAATGTCTCAATTCAGTGTTTTAATGATATAACATAATGCATGTCTAGTTAACTTCAATACGTGGGATGTGTTACAGCCTTGTGATGGAACAACGTTTCACTGATCTGTAAGCGAGATAAAGGTGCAGGAAGGAAAGTCTTTTTGCTTTAAACCCATTACAGATATTTCGACAGTCCTTTCCTACAGCGACTTCGAGTTACCACACGCCGTACTCGTTTTATAGACGATACACAGGGAAGCCCGCTGATATCTGACTACAACGAGTTGTTTGTCACTCCATTAAGTTTTAACTGTGATGGTCTCTCAGGTGGTAATGTGAATTTTAAAATGTTGGGACTTCTTCCAGTTTTTAAACTGCCACTTCACTCACTGTCACCTAGTTCAACTCTCAATGAATCTTCCCATGGCTAACTCTATCACTTCACTAATGTGAACCAGTTCGAAATACCTATTCACTTTTCTCATGTCGTAAAAAACTACGCGGCATGACGTAGACTCTACTTCCGGATATATCACTTGCTGGGGAGTCTAACTCAGGACGACTGTAAGCTGTTTCAGTAATAGCATTTGCTACACGTCACCGAGGTTGTCCAAACTCAATCAGAAAACAGGGCTCTTTTATCGTACCAGAAACGGACTGGCTAACACATTCATTCACTCACTTCGTGAGGCTCGCTCAACTTGCTAGAGTGTTCGCTTATTACAGCTTTTGGAAACTTCAAGAGCGTTCCAGAGCGTTCGAGGTGGAGAAAATTGCAGAAGGTATAACTTCGGTGGTTTAGATCGGGCTAGCTTGCTACTGGTTTGTTTTCACTTCCGAATGCCTACCAATTAGCTTTGCCCAAAAGATGTCCATAGCCACATAACGCTCTTGTATTCTATATAAAGAGATTATTTAATTAATTCTGGATCACTTTAAGAAATCATTAATTGCATATTTTTGAGTCACGCACATTACAGTGAATTCTGAATGTTGTGTAAAGCGATCACCAGCATGGCATTGGCATGTGCTAGAAATATGAGAATGAAAATGAGATTTTTTATTCCAACATGGGCTCTAAAAAATGTTCAATATAGCCTTCTTATAAAAAGCTTAAACCTTGTCTGTGTGTTCCAAATGGGGTGTTTTGGACACACTCTTCTGAAACAAATGGTAGCTCGGCTTATTTTGAACACTAATGAAACTAAAAATAATGAAACACTTAACTATTAAAATACAATTTAATGTTCAGTTCAAACCAGCGTTACTCCGATAGCTTAAAGATCTAAAATGTAAGGCCTTCTCTAAGTCAAAGTATAAATACAAATATATAAGTAACTAGATAGGCAAGAAAAAGCACTCCTTTAAACTATCCTTTACTATCAATGCTAGGTAATTATAGTAAGTATTGCATTTCAACCAACAATCTGACTCTACAGTTTCACCCAAAATTATGTTTATGAGACACACTGCATGTCAAAGGAAAGGATTTTAGAAAAAGATCAAGGAGTGTAAGAGAACCGAATAACTCAAAGAACATGTTGCCAAATTTACAAACCTGCTACTTGATTTCAGCATCTTAAAGCTGACTCAACACAAAGGTATCTACCATATCCCCTACACATTAATCGAATTGGTTTGAAACACTTTGATATTATGAAAGGAGTCTCCAAATTCTAATCAATATTAGCCCCTATTTAATGATATAACATTCCATTGAAAATGTTTGACGGCGATATTTCAATAGAATTAGATAGGTTTTGAGGCACTGTGATGCCAAAAAAAAAATTAAAACAGCTACGTGTGTGTTTTTATTTAACGTCCTCCAACGTTAAGTCATATCAGGCAATGAATGAAATACGTGAAATTATGCTCAAAGGAGTCCAGCGTCCATAGAGCTTAAGAGTTACGAGACATTCATTTTTCAGGATAAGGGAAAACCCTGGAAAGGAGCCTCATCCAGATAATTCCGATTATCGACATTCGAACTCAAGATCGCTTGAACGTGAGGGATAATATGGTGCCATCTGTGCTACAGAGCTGGCACCACGGCATATCTCCAAAAACGAAAAGTTGTAAATACTAAATATGGTACTTGCGTACTGCAGCATACAAGTTCTGATCCATAAGTGGTGAACGGTGGACAATCTCTTACTACACAAACAATTTAGATCTCGTTAGAAGACAAATTTTGTCAAACATTTGTTTCCGGAGTGAGCGAAAGAGTTGCTACTTTTGAATAGCTTGAACTTTACAATAAGTACATAATATTTTTCTCAAACTTGAATACTCTTCTTTTTATATGTGTCATTTGTATCCAACCGGATTCGATCCCAGGTGACCGAAAATTGAGATAGAGGTGGACAACACGGGTCTGTGGCGGGTTTTCTCCGGGATCTGCGGTTTCCCCCGCCATCTAGTGTACAAGAAAATGTACAAATGTTGGTATAACGAGCCCCCTTCGTATTAGTACAAAGTAATTTGGAATACTTTACTCAATATAAACCGAAGAATAGAGCCAACAAAGCGGTGTGGGTACTGTTTTATCTGAACTAAAAGTTACATTAATAATTTATTGAAGTATGAATGAAGAGTCATGGGAATAAATTATTTAATATTTTGAAACGAATGACATTGACCGGGCAATGAAACTTGTTTAAGTACAGATTAAACCTCAAAACTTATCCGTGGATAGTTCTTAACAAACGACTTTTCCCGAACGTGCCTCTCTGGCACACAACATAATCTCTGGGAATGCATAGGAATTCTTCCCAGAGACGCTACAAAACACGCGCGCGCACACACACACACACACAGACACACACTCATTGAAAGCCATATGGTGGAGAGAAGGTACAAAAGCCACTCTGATGATTGGTTTGAAATAATGTCAATCGCAACACAAATGCACGACAGACATCCTATGTAATTCTAAAATAGAAATGACACTTGTCATTTGCCCAAATATATACTAGCTACAAGGTCATTTCTTTCTCACACACGTGTATTTGTCCGTCAAGTATTCTCTCCGATACATTACTGCCACTATTTGATTTCGTGCACTCAGTAAGTAAGCAGAATAACTCCAAAACAACTTGCTTAAGTTGCAAACTTGGTTTAATATATTGTAACGATTAAACATGGAGGTCTCTAGCATAGTCTGTTAAACCTAATTGGTATCATTAAATGCCCATCACCCACTTTGGGGCTCAAATTGGGCATGTTCGAGAGACCATCTCATTGCAAAATTCATGGAGAGTAATAACGTGGTTCTCCTGAACAGCGGAGAGAAAACGTTCCTTTCAGACTCCTTTAACTCCTATTCCCACATTGATTTGGCAGTTTGTTCATCCCCGTTAGCAGTTTCATTACAATGGAATGTTATATCTGATTTACATTCCAGTAACCACTTTCCATGTCTTTTTAATCCCTTAGTACAAGATGTGTCTCCCTCACTTATACCTAGCTGGCACATTGATCGTGCCAACTGGAATCTTTATACCCAGTTGGCTGTCTTTTATTACGAGCACGATTCTGTGAATGGTATAGTTGATCAGCTCACAGAGAAAATTCTTTCCGCTGCAGAACAGTCTGTTCCACGTTCGGCTACACACCCCGGTCGATTTCCTGTCCCATGGTGGACGAACGACTGCCGGAATGCTATTCGTGCTCGTAGACCTGTTCTAAGGGTATTCCAACGACACCCTACCCTAAGTAACCTAATAGAGTACAAGAAAACGCGTGCAAAGTCTATGAAGATAATTAAGGATAGCAAAAAGACCTCATGCAGAACCTTTGTATCATCTTTTAACAGACGTACACCTTCCTTTGTTACATGGCATAGGCCAAGATGCGTGGCCGGAACTCACTTGCCAATCGCTGGTCTGAAAACATTTGCAGTTACTGTTGATCGGTTTGACGTGGCTAACGCCTTCGGCTTTGCTTTCGCTCAAGTGTCTAGCTCAAATAATTATGTTCCTGAGTTCATCTCAATTAAGACTAAGGTAGTATCCCAAGGTTTCGTGTTTCGTTCCAGAAACCTTGAAGATTATAACCGCCTCTTCACCCTGGCAGAGCTAGAACACGCTATTTCATCTTCGCGACTGTCAGCAACAGGACAGGACGGAATCCACGTTCAAATGTTACATCTCTCACCTGAATGTAAGGCATTCCTGCTCGAGGTTTATAACCGTATTTGGGTTGATGCCACGTTTCCTGATAAGTGGCGGGAAGCCACCGTTATACCTATTTTGAAACCTGGAAAGGACCGTCACCTCCCTTCTAGCTACCGTCCTATTTCCCTCATTAGTTGCCTGTGCAAAGTGATGGAACGCCTGGCGGTTGGTGTGGTGGCTGGAAACGCACAACCTTCTGAGTAACATCCAGTGTGGTTTTCGACGACGCCGTTCATCAGTGGATCATCTTGTGTCCATGTCGACACAGATTATGAACGGATTCCTTAAGAACTGGCAAACCGTCGGAATATTTTTGCCCCTGAAAAGGTCAGTCACCAGGACAGTCATGGCCTCGCACCAGCCGGTCTGACGACATCATCCAGCATGGGGAGAACCTTGTTTTGGAGGATCACCGATTGAGCATTTTCAGATCTTCATGCAGGATTGCGTGCACAGATCCCATAGAAATGTCAAGTTTTAAGGCGATGTCTGCAACGCTCAATCGGCGATCCTTAAAAACAACGTTCTCCACTCGCTGGATCATATCTTCAGACCGGCAGGTGCAAAGCCGTGAATGTCTATGGTACAATCACCACATGTGTCACTCAACTGGCGATGAATTTCAATAGGTGTCACACCACGAAAATGGAGAAAACGAATGAAAACGTCGTCATTTTAAGTATTAAAAATAGTCCTTATTCTCATGGCTGGCTGCCACTAGAGTTCTATGCACTGTACAGTGCTACCATCTCTGGCACGCATTCACAGAGAGTCCACGTGCATTTAAAAAAAACAGAAATTCCTATCTGGTTCAGTACTGCAAACAAATAGGAGGTGTTATATCATGAACGCACCTTGTCGATATAGAAAATGCACCGAAAGTTGGAAACTGATGGGAGAGAGATGGATGGCGTCACGTTATCTGTAGCGTTGTTTACAATATGAGAGTGGCTCCTCCTCTGTTGCAGCTCTAGACAAAAATCTTGAACATACCAAATGGTGTGCAATTAAGGATCTGTTGGAGGGGAACGGTCCACCTAAGAACAATAAAGTACAGTAGATTCTCATTAATACGAGCTCTTTCTTTCTTGTTTTCTTTCTTTCTGTTTCTTTCTTACTTTCTGTCTCTCTCTCTCTCTCTCTCTCTCTCTCTCTCTCTCTCTCTCTCTCTCTCTCTCTCTCTCTCTCTCTCTCTCTCTCTCTCTCTCTCTCTCTTGCTCTCTCTGTCTTTATTTCTAACGGATGCATTTCTGTTTCAACAGTCTGTAGAATATCCAACTACGAGTTAACGTATGGTGCATTCATTACACATTCTTTCACGTGCCAATCTCTCTCATAAAGTGTGTGGAGAGACGATGATGGAGTGACAGTTGGCTATCGACAGCCCAAAGTGTGTCTTGCGTGTACCTGCTCCTGTTACAGCATAACCACTTATTCAGGGAAGGTGGGCTTTGCAGGGAAACCGGTGTAATTAGGACTGGGAAACGAAAGTAGCTAGCAAGATTGCTCCTCAGGGTCCAACTGCCCTTCTGCACTGCTGGTGTATACCATTTAGCAAAAAATTGTTGTTGTTTAATTTAACGTTTGATTTTAAATAATATCTGGGTAGGATAGTATAAAGCACAGCTTTCGCTGCTCATGAATTTGTTATACCATTCAGAAGCCAGTGACGTCTGAAGCGGCCCCAAGTGATCGAACCCAGGTGCTCTGATGGATGGCAGAAGTCAAAATGGCACAATTATCTGTTTTATTTTTTAAACATTCCTGGTCGTAAACATTGGGGTATACCTCGAGTGTCGCATTTATATGGGTTTCTTTTAACTCCCCTTCCCTTTGTACTCCTGGTCAGACAACCCTTGCTCAGTAAACTTGTGTATGTGTGTGTACGCACACTTTGTTCCCAGGAACCTATTCTACTTGGGCCTTTGTTCTAATTGTTTTCAAATCTTAGCAACAAAAAGTAAACAACTGAAAATCACGATATTGCATCACCGTTTAGCGTTACGTACTTAAGGAGATTATGTTGAGAAATGAAGACAAAAAAATAACGTTTTTTATTGTGGGCCTGGGACTTATTAGCCGACCTTCGTATATAATAAAATAACTTAATGTTGCACTCAAATGACATTCTCTACTCTTGTATAAACGATTTTACAAACGCTTATTCCTCTATTTGAATTACATTTGCAAAAAATATCTTACTGCTTTCCTGTAGGTGCAAAAGAATATGAATATGCTGGCTGTTTCGCTTCCGGGGGGAGGGGCTCCCAAAAGCCAGGTCACAAGGGAGGCGTAACTCTCGGCCGAACATTAAGCTGGCTGGCGTCATCCCAGTGGTGCCGTGTGTCAACGAGCGGTAGGCCAGCAGGAACATTGTCACCTTGACGTCCCAGTCTCGCTGATGGCTGACCGCGACCTTCCTCAGATGTTCTTCTAAGGTCTTGATGTACCTCTTCACCATGCCGTCCGACTGCGGGTGTAGGGGTGTTGTGCGGGTTTTGTTCACCCCAAGTCTTTCCAGTGCCTCCTTCATCAGGTTAGACTCAAAATTGGTACCCTGATCATTGTGGAGCTCTAACGGCACCCCACACCGGCAGAACAGTTGCTCCACGAGGCAGTCTGTGATCGTATTCGCCTCCTGGTTCGAGATGGCATGCACCTCCGGCCACTTGGTGAAATAGTCCACGGCCACCATCAGGTACTTGTTGCCTCAGTCGAACACTGGTAATGGTCCACCTATGTCGACAGCGATGAGTTCGAAAGGCGCTCCGACGTTGTACTCCTGCATGCGACCCCGGCTCCTAGTATAGGGGCTGCGACTCGCCGCGCACACGTGACATTAACGGCACCATCTCTCAGCATCTGCTCGGAGCCTCAGCCAGTAGTAGCGCTGTCAGAGTTTGTCGATCGTGCGGTTTGCTCCCAGGTGTCCTCCTGAAGTACTGGCGTGCACTTCTTTTAAGACTTCCGAGACCATACTCCGGAAAGGGCCAACTGCTCTCTCTGTGTTTTCCATTGGGTGATTCTTTTTTTTTTTTTTTTTGTAATTTTACGTCCTCCAACATTAAGTCATATCGGACGATATCGGGTGATTCCGTTCCCTTCAGCTGCCGAGGTGCGGGCGCTGCGGACCCTTAGCACTCGTGGCACCTCTGAAGTTACTAGAGGAACCTCGGGCCGAACATACCGAGCCCCTCCCGTAGGGGAGCTGTTCGGATTGTGTTGGACTCGAGGGGGCAGTGTGTTCCCGACACCCAGGGGCAAATGGGTACTTCCGGCCAGGCTATGGCCCCCGGAGGGGGTAGAGGGTTGCCTCAAAAGTCCCAGGTACTAGCCTGTAGTGCTAGTAGAAGGTGTGCTAAATCGCCAGGCGGCCCCACCGAGGTCATATCGGTAGCCTTCACCTTTGGTGTTGGCGCGCGTAAGTGGCGTATCCACTTCCATCCCGTCTTGACGTTGTACTCAGCGGGGGGCTTTTTAGACTCCAGGTATTGCCATATGGGAAGAGCCCCGGAGTTATCCATCGCTCCCGCGTAGAAGGAGGCCCGGATCCTTGGTCCTACGGGTCCAGGACATTTGGGAGTAGTAACTCTGCATTAACACAAACACCCGGAACAGCACACCCTTCTTGGCCTTCAGTGATTCCTATTGGGCGCAGTACGGCTTAAACGCAGCGCTTCTGGGTGCGATGTCCTCCCAGGTTGGTCTTGTCCCTGCCTTCTTTTCCCTCAAGAGTGGTACCAAATCGGCGTCCGCCAGCTGCTCCTTCAGGCCTGCGCTATGGCAGCCTTCCGCAGGCACTGCGGTGACCACTCTGACAGCTGCGACACGCTCCTTCTCTTCCACTCTTGTGCACTGGCAGCACTCTTCTGGGCAGGTTCTTCGGGACATGGCGTCTGCGTTGCCGTCGCTCTTCCCTCTACGATGTTCAGAGGTGAAGTAGTTCTCTTGCAGCCTCTGGACCCAACGGGCTGTCTGGCCTTCCAGGTTCCTAAAGCTGAGTAGCCAGGTTAAGGCGGAGTGGTCAGTCCTCGGGTGGAATGGCTGACCGTACAGGTACTTGTGAAAGTGCTCCAAGGTCTTTACTACCGCCAGTAGTTCTCGCCGGGTAACACAGTAGTTCTCCGCCTTGGATAGCGTCTTATTGTAGTAGGCTATCACTCGCTCGTAGCCGTTCTGGATTTGGGATAGGATGCCTCCAAAGCAATGGTTGCTGGCGTCGGTGTCCACAATGAAGGCGCTCCCTGGTTGTGGGAATCTCGAAATAGGAGCTCTGCATAGTCTTCAGCTGGTGTAACCGCAGTATCAGACAGCGATTAGGAGGCGGCGAATTAATTGAAATCACGAGAATTAAAAAAGAAGATAAATTAATGAAAATGCTTTGCTAAACTAATATAAAATATTGTTATATTAATATGAAATTAGAATGAAATTAGAGTAATGATTAAAATAGCGGTTTAATTAAGAATAAGATGGGAAGAATATAATTTAAGACAACTAACATGCTAGAATCCATGTAAGGGAGAGAAAATATTCCTGTAAAATCTGAACACAAGTCGGGGAGACAGGAAGAGGTGACCGTTAGCCTCTTTGTTTAAGGAAAGGTTCAATGTCTGAGAACTATAGCCAGGAATGTGTAGGAACAATAAGGTTTTCAAGATGCGGTCAAGCATAAGACCTAAAAGGATTTACTTTGCTGAGGTGATAACGATGTATACCGTTACAAAGAGCCCAGGGTAGGCGTGACCCAACTCACGGTGGGATGTAACGTCAATGAGTTCGATGAGTTTTGCTAACCAATAAAGAAAAATCGATATAAAATGAGAAACCAATAATAATGTAAGATTTGAGAAATGGGGAGAAGGGTGAGTTATTTTGGTCATGTGATAAGAGTTAGAGTGGGGATCAGAATAAAGTACGAACTGAATCGCAGAGTAGACGAAAAATCACTTCAACAGTCATACTACGAGGGAAAGGATGTGTTAGTGTGCGTGAAGAAGAAGTAGTAAAGATTTCTAAGTCCGAAATGTAGGGAAGTCAAGAATAACGCAACCAGCGTAAGAGAAGCAGCAGAAGAAGTTGATAATAGCAAAGTATTCGCCGTATAAAGAAGTAAGAGAATTCTGTTAGGAAGTTTAGTGGTCACCGCTACAAATCAATCTGAATCAACGAACTTAGTGAGAATTAAATTAAATCATTTTTGCAACGAACCAGTGTATTATTGAGACAACTGAGCAGCCAACAAACAACAAATCCATTTCCTACAACCATTCACCTGAGGATAAGAGATCTCATAGCTCCAATTAGAACCCAAATCAAAAGTAAACACCAACCAATTGAAATCTGACATGCGGGTATGCCGCACTGGAAAGCGCTTTCGACGTCCTCCATCCACTCATAAGGCCGGTGTTCCTCTGTCAGGCGGGTGAGGGGCTTGGCGATGTTCGAGAAGCCCTTTATGAAGCGGCGGTAATAACTGCACAGCCCCAGGAAACTGCGCAATTCTCTCTTATTTTGGCCGAGGCCAATCTCTCAGAGCTGTCTTCTCCGGGTCTGTGGCCACTCCGGTTGGTGAGACTATGTGGCCCATGTAGTTGACTTCATTGCGAGGGAGTTGGCACTTCTTTGCGTTCAGCTTCAAGTTGGTCCCCTGCAGTCTCTGTAACACCTTGCTGAGGTTATCGAGATGGTCTTCGAATGTCTTGCCAACGATGATGTCCAGGTATAGCAGGTAGGTGTCCTAAGTCAATCTTCTCATCACTGAATCCATGAGGCGTTTGAAGGTAGCTGGTGCATTGCAAAGACCAAAGGGCATAACTGTGAACTGCCAAAGCCCTTGGCCTGTCGAGAATGTGGTTTTCTCGTGTCTAGAGCTACCTGTCAGCAACCATACTTCAGGTCCAGGGTAGAGAACCACTGCGCAGCAGCAAGCGTGTCCAGGATGTCATCAATCCGGGGTAAGGGGAAGCAATCCCTCCTGGTGACAGCGTTCAGCTTCCTGTAGTCCACGCAGAAGCGTAGCTCGCCATTCTTCTTCGTCACGAGAACTACAGGGAAACACCAAGGGCTGTGAGACTCTTCAGTCACTCCCCTGGATCTCATGTCCTCCGGCATATCTCTTACCGCCGTTTGTTTCGCCAGCAGAATGCGTCTAGGTGGTTGCCGCATAAGCCTGGGTCTCCAATGTCGATGCAGTGGAGCACCCGGTCCGTGCGGCCGTAATCGCTGTTACCTTGGCTGAAGACGAGCTGGTATCGTCTCAGCAGTTGTGGAACCTTCTCGAGCTGTTCTGCGGTCAGTTGGTCGGCCGCCCTCTCCAATAAGCCTTCCAGCCGGGGCCCCAGATGTTGCGTTGGCACCGGCTCCTGAGTCTTGTCGATTGCTGTCACGCTGACCACAGGCTCGCACGTCCCCAACTCTATCCCGGCCTGGATGTCGTGATCGGTGTCTGTCAGGTTGAGCAGCCTCGCCGGCACCTCCTCTCGGCACGACAACAATGTCCTGGCTACACAGTCCGTGAATAGGCGTCTTCTGGTCCAGCATCATGTTCTTCGTCCGCTGGCCTTCCAGTCGCGCCAACACCACCACCACCTCGCTTCTCGCGGGGCAACCACGTCTTCCCTCAGGACGAACCTGCCAATTCCAAAGCGTTCCTCGGGTTGCCGGAGTATCACCTCATCTCCATTGAGCCGCAGGATCTTCCTGCCGACGTTCACCGTCGCCTCGTGGCTCCTGAGGGCATCCAGTCCCAGTATCACCTCCTCAGCTACCTCCGCGACGAACACCCACTGACGCATGGCACTCAGTTCCAAGATCAACTTCAGCCTTCTCCACAGGCAAGGTGTCGCCGGATGCCGTCTCAAGCTGGTATGGTCGGCTCGGTTTTTTCGACGGCAAACCCCTGGCTACGTCGGGTCTGATGACGGTCACGGCTGCCCCGGTATCTACGAGCACGCGGCACGGCTTCCGTCTCATCCAACCATCCGCGATGAGGCTGTCATCCATCCGTCGGCTGACGGCGCGCAGTGTCACTCTGGGGGATGGTGTTGACGGCGCCGACGTGCTCCTCGCCACGCCGGCCCTTTCTCGTTTCTCCGACTGCTCTACCTGGTGTGGGCAGTCTCTCTCCAGGTGTCCTGGCTGGCCACACCCCCAACTTACGCCACTAGGCCTTCGCCGGCGTCCCTCGGCTGGCCTTCGGTCTTCCGTGTAGCGAATACTCGTCCTCGACGTCGGGGTAGCCGTCACTTTGGCCGCTTCCATCCTCAGTGCTGCCGTTAGCGCCTCGTGGATGGTTTTGTAGTCGTCGAGCATTAGGCGCTGATATATCTCGGTGTCTCGTACCCCGTCAACGAACAAGAGTCGATAAATAAACACCACTCATGAAGAATATGTTCGCTGCCTAGCTGAAGCACTAGTACTCTCACATTATTGCAGTAAACAAGATCTTCCTTTTTAGAAAAATATTTTGATAAGCTATGTTGATGCTTGCAATAAATTAATACTTGGATGTAAGAGATTCCATTCCTTTAGTCTAGATGCTAATAATTTAAACTGGGCTTGTATATGATTTAAATCTCTTTCAAGATCATTCAGCATTGTCTGTAAAATTGGACAGTGGTTTTTGGATTACACAAATGCAGAATCAGATTTGGGAGTGAAAGAAGCAGTGGAACCAGCCTCCGGAAGAACGGTAAATTTTCCAGGGGGCAAATTTGGGTATACTTTGTTTTTGGAGAAGAAACCAAAAATGTTGGTTAAACAGAAATAATAGTCTAAAAGGTAGTCCTGTTCTGTCCATATCATTGGAACAGCAAACCCGTAGAAGGGCAAGTGCCATTTAACCAACCTCTTAAATTACAGGAACATCTACTACAGCAATATTTAGGAGAAAAGCTGCTGTCTTTACCTACTTTAGAGCTAAAGCACAGTCCATATGCTTTCTTAATCACAGGATTAATATTTCCTCTTTGAGATGTTGTAGTGAATTCACCACACACACAACAAAATATATTTGGAGAAATTTACACACCATGATATTGTTGTTGTAAATTGCCCCCAAGTTTTATAAACTAAAGTTCTGTTTAACGTACATACCTCTGTTACACTATTAAAAGCACTGTTATTAAGAACCACAAAATTAACATCTAAACTCTCACGAAATGAAAATACAGAGCATCATGTATAAATGGTCTGAACAATAGCAAATCATTATCCTGTCTGAATTTTATTCTTTATAAATAGCCATGAAGGAAGCATACACATATACATTTGGAAAGAATGTTAACAGGAAATGTCATCCAATAACTTCCATTGGCGTCTACCTGCAAGATTATCGTAAATTTACCTGCAGTCAGACTGCACCTGGAGTGACGACCCTGTGAGTATTAGGAAAAAGCTGAATTGCCTCACTGAATAAAGCCTTACGTGTTATGAAAAAATGGACCATATTTTCATGTTCAGCACACATAATAACATTGATATTTCATAGTTTGAAGTTTTGGCAACATTTTGTTGCCAGTTTTATATGCCAGGTTCCTGGAGAAATTTAGGGACCTTCAGGTGGACTTACGTTGCCCTCAGAAAATAATGATACAGGCTGGATAGACAGAAAAGGGAAGCTCTAACATAATACACCCTCAGAGAAGATGCTGTTCCATTTTAAGGCTTGAAAGTTAAGATGTACTTTTTTATTTATTTTCTCCCTTCCCTGTTATTGTGCAAGTGAGTCATACTGTGCACACAATTCTACAGATTATATTGCTGAATTGATATTTCATTATTAATATTGTACTATTGTATTGCTTTTTTTTTTTAAAATTTCTTTATATGCAATCAATGCCCATATGTCATCTTTATTGAGTGTATTTTTTCAGTAGAGGCCGCGCCATGGCTGAGTGGTTACATCACTTGGCTCTCACCTAGGCAGCCCGGGTTCAATCCCAGGCGACCGCAAAGTGGGATTTGTGGTGAACAACATGGCCCTGGGGTCGTGTCCTCCAGGTCCTCCGGTTTCCCCCACCATCCCACCAATTACTCCATCAATCATTCATCTCAGGCATTGGACCGACCCCTCAACCCTGATTTCATCTCAGGTCAGATGCTTCGGCTCCCTCGCTCTAAGGGGACCCAAGCGCCTCTTAATGTTAGCATTGACGAGAAATGGAGGGAAAAAAAAAATTTGGTAAATAAAATTAACATTGTGTGTAATTTGTATTTGCTATTCTGTGCTCACTCTATTATCTTATAGTATGATTATTACTATGATCACATTAGTAATAGATTGGTTTGATTGCAGTTTATTTAAAAATATCAATGAATTTAATGCATATCTGTTGTATTATCTTTTTAATTAAAATCATACCTGCAATTTCCAAACCATTTACTCCTACTTAGGGTATATACAAGGGTGATTAGAAGTAAAAATGCCATTTTTTCAAACACAAGCTGTTTTAGTTAATTGATGGAAATTAATAATATTGTGACTTTGTGGGTTCGTGAAATTAAAAGTCCAATTGCACAAACTCAAAATGTTCTTTATTTCCACCGAATTACAGTTGGAACACTTGCCAATTACACAGAATTACGTAGCACACACAATTACAATTCACCAGTACGTCTGTCACAGGTCCACTCTGCACTCGCAATTACGCACAACTCCTCCGATGCACGTTCACAGTCTTCAGGTCCGTTCCTCACTCTGCGCTCCTCACGGCTGCTCGCCAAGAACTAAACTGACTCGCCAACTACAGGCCTTATATAGGGAAGATCGCCGTTTCTGGAAGGTTCGCAGCGCACACAATTATCCCAAGGTTTCGAGACGTCTGGTGGGAGGGGAAAGAGACGGTACAGGGCTTGCGCCACTCTCCTAATCATCCCTTCAGTTAGTGACACGAGACAAATGGGTAGGGGTGGCCTGAATGCTTCCCATCTGGCCCTACTGCCGGCCGGTTCTATGGGGAGTTCCGACGTTCGGGTGACAATATCTTCACACTAGCCGTATATAGGCTAAGGTTTTTGATAGAGTCAGCATGAAAAATTCAATGCCATGGCCAGGATTTGAACCATCTCCTGGTTTCTATCCAGTCACTCTTATCCATTGAGCTACCATGGCCAACTTGCTGTCATGACATTAAATTCTCCATCTGACTCGTATGTTTCCCCGGTAAACCACTAGGTGCTCTCACATTCAAGATACACCATTTGTGGCGACTTACTATCATAAGTACTTGAGTCCAGGCTTCATCATTTAACTAGTGTGAAGAAATTATTAATTTCCATCAGTTAACTAAAATAATAAGAGTTAAATGATGAATCCTGGACTCAAATACTTACGATAGTAAGTCGCCACAAACTTGGTATCTCAAATGTGAGCCCCTAGTGGTTTACCGGGAAAATATATAAGTCAAATGGAGAATTTAATGTCATGACGGCACGTTGGCCATGGTAGCTCAATGGGTTAGAGCAACTGGACAGAAACCAGGAGATACGTGGCTCAAATCCCGGCCATGGCATTGAATTTTTCATGTTAACTCTATCAAAAACAAGCTGTTTATTTTTCAACAGTTCCCTTTTAGGAATATATACTTCTCCCAATGTTCCTGCTACATTTTTTAACCCCTCCATAAATAGAAATTGTCAAGCTTTGCAAATTACTCCTATGTCTCTATATGTTGACCTTATTTGATTTAAATTTTGTTCCCATAAGCTATTTCATCCTGTTTGGAAACAAGAAAAAATCACAGGGAGCCACATGAATCAGGTGAATATGGGATGTGTGGCAGCAATGCAGAATGGATTTCATGCAGTTCGGCGGGAATAGCACTGGATGAATGTATCGATACACCGTCATGATGAAACAGCATTTTCTTCTTTGCCAAATGGGAGCATGTCTCCTTTAACTTCTGGAATTGGGTCAATTTGTTTTTCCTTTTTCCAAAAGGTTAGAGGTTATAGGAGATTTCCTTAGAATAGTACATTTAAAAAGAAAAAAGAAGTAGGAGAGTAAGATACGAAAAGGACTTTTTGATGAGCTAAGAGGCCACAGAAACAGGAGAGAAAAAAGGGAAAAAGAGATGGCAGAAGTTCTTACTGGTAGTTAGATTTAATAAAAAAAAATACCAATTTAAAGTATGATTATGGAAAAGGCATGTACAGATAAATGTATTTTGTTGCACGGTTTCCAGAGTATAATGTTGAATTCAAGTCTCATAAGAGGTGACAACTCAATGCTGAAAGCTCTTTGCTTAGAATTTCAAAGTGGCTTCTGTCTGTTTCCAATGTGAGCAAATTCAGCAAATCAGGCCAACAACCTTTTCACCTCAAACTATCATGTCAAATATGAATTGTTGTTGCTCTTGACAGAATTATGGCCTCTGCTACTTTCTGAACTTTCTTTTAATTACTGAAAATCGTATCATGAATGTCTTTAATGACTCTCAGGAACCATATCTGCTGGATATCCTGACGCTTCTCATCAAAAACAGATGTTTCACTACCTTTAAAGTCATTGAACCTATATCTAACTGTTGAGATGGCTAGAAGTCCCTATAAACAGCACCCAATTTTGTGTTTATCTTTCACAAGTTTTCCCATCCAAAAGTGAAAAGCACATCACTGAACAATACTGCAATTTTACCAATTTTAGTTGTTCCCTATTAACCGCTTTGCCGATGGCCTTTTAAACCCTTCAGGGGGCGGAAACAGATATCCAATAAACAGAACAGGACATTTAAATTGTTAAATGCTGTAAAAATGCATCATAAATACAACTCCATATCGTCCGTATTTATTAAGTTATTTAAACAAAACAAAAACTGGTTTAAAACCCATTAAAGAAAGTATACATCTACAGTAACAAAAAAGTAGAGACTACATTAATAAATTGTTGAAATTTACTACTTTGTTTCACTGTAGCAAAAGCCATTCTTTGCGCCAAGTGCGCCTAATATTTGAGTCATTTTGTTTTGTGTATATACAAACGAATGTATGTATAGCTACGCATGCGAGTTCTCCGGTTCAAGGTTTTAGATTTTAGTTTATTTATGCTATACCAAGCAATAATCATACGAGTGTATGTTGCGTTATACTCACAAACTGGAAAGAAAACTCCCTGTCAGCATCTGTTATTACAGTGTTTCTCAACCAAGGTTTCTAGTAGCCTTATGCAGCTGTTTTCGCTCAGTATTTTAGTTCTCTGTGTCTTCAGAGTGATTTCTTATAGCTATCAAGAGCTAATTGAATGGCACATTTGAAATTGTTAAATTTCAATGTTAACCATGGCTTATACCGGTAATGTAGCAAAAAATTAGCTTGCGTATGATGTATAGAGGCAACTGATATTACTGTAGAAAATCTGGAAGGTTTGTCGTGCGATTATGAAGGACATGTTTAGGATATATGTAGGTAGCAGTGATGTGTACTGGTCTACAGATGGCATGTTAGCCACTCCATTGTTTGGGGAAATGGCGGGTCAAATATGGGTGATGTGGATCACCTATTACTAGCTATCCCTCGTTACGAAAAACAGTTAAATGGTAAAAAAAAAAAAAAAGTATTTTTATACCACTGGATGTAACCATGCACAATTGTTTAGTAATTTTCAGAGCTGTAAATTCATGCAAGACATTCATCTACCTGTACTTGCGCGTATAAATAGCTCGTAACCTAATTGCGTATTATAATACTCAGAGGCCTCTTTATACTGGGAGGTAAGAAATTCACCACATCACCCCTCATACTTGAGAGAAAACACTTCCCTAAAAAGATACCACCCACAACCAAAAAATTTGCAACCATTTCGAAAATGTCTAGTGTGTTGTGAAAAAGAAGTTTGTAACGAAACCAATATTATTTGGTGTGAATCTGCAGATGTGCCCTTGGGTGTTTATCCAGGTTTGGAGGTGTACAATTCAAAGAGAAACCTTTAAGGTACGTTTACATCCCTTATAGAACTAATTTAAATTTATTGTAAAATAGGAAGATTAAAATAATTGGTGTTAAATGAGCATTAAGTGCATGTATGCGCAGGAAATCTATACACCTCCATTTCGGTTTGGGGCATTTTAAATTGGACATCATATGACGTCCATATCGGTGAAAGGGTTAATAACTAACTGAAATGCCCACCAAATCCAAACTAACCCATGAATCAGTGACAAATTTGTTTTGGCAATGTGTAACAAATGAAAGCACACAACGATAACACCAACTTGCCTTAGTAGCACCATCTATTTTAAAACATGGGTACTTATTGAACCACTCAGTATATCTAGATGAATAAGTAGTTGGCAAGGTATAATCTGGGTAACATGCTGTGAAATATGGCTCACCCGTGTCAACTTGTCATGAAGATATACACTAAATCACCATGATGAAAAAAGGTTGGCAATCAAAGGATTATGAATAAAGGATCAGAAGTGGTATCTGAGGAGTACAATAAAATTAAGCGGAGTATAATGTTAAATTTATCAACTTCACTTCCTATTTTCTTAGACTATTAAAGCTAATCCACTGAAATGGTTACAGTATGCAGGAGCATATAATATTGGTTTGTCTCATAAATTCGTTCGATTCTTGTTACGTGTTTACGACAAAGAATGCCTGCACTGCATGCCCATATCACAACTACGGCAACAAAGTTGCCTAATTATGTAGGGGTAATCTGTTTACATACGCAAGGTCATCGAAAGTAAACAAGGCTATGATCTTTTCAAAACAAACTTTATTTTGTGCAGTATGCACCATTATTATCAATAACATATCTCCATTTCTCAGGAAGCTTATCAATACCATTTTTCCAAAATCTTGCAGTTTTCTGGTTGACGAACTCTTCTACGGCAAGTCTGCAATCCTCCAAGGAAGTAAGGCGTTTGCCATTAAGGAAGTTTTGCAGGGATCGGAATAAATGATAGTCGGATGGGGCAATGTCTGGAGAATAAGGCAGGTGAGGTAACACATCCCAGTCAAAATCCTGTAATTTCTGACGAGTTACCATAGAAGTGTGCGGTTTGGCATTGTCTTGATGAAAGACGACTCCACCATTAGATGCTAACTCTGGCCTTTTCTCTTCTAGGGCAACCTTCAGACGATCCAACTGAGAACAGTATTTCTCTGAATTGATGGTCTCCCCAGGAGGAAGAAATTCGTAATAAATAATTCCTTTCCAGTCCCACCAAATGCACAGCATAATCTTCTCAGGATGAAGCCCTGGTTCAGGAATTGAGAGTGGTGGTTCCCCTTTCTTACGCCATGACTTTCTCTTTCGGATGTTGTTGTACACAATCCACTTTTCGTCTCCTGTAACCAGCTGTTTCAGAAAAGGGACAGTTTCATTGCGTCTTATCAATGCGTCACAGATGGAAACGCGCTGAACTAAATTTTGTTCACTCAGTTCGTGCGGAACCCATACATCCCGAAGATTTACGTAACCAAGTTTCTTTAGGTGCCTGGCTACAGTTGCATGAGATAAGCTTAACTCCTGACCTACCTGCCGAGTTGTTATTCTGGGGTTGTTCGTAATCATGTCCTTTATCCTTTCCTCATCCGTAACCACAGGTCGTCCAGAACGAGGTTTGTCTTTCACAGAGAAGTTCCCAGCTCGAAATCGAGTAAACCATTTTTGACATGCCCGATTCGTCACTGCATCTTCTCCGTAAACAGCACAAATTTTCCATTGAGTTTGTGAGGCTGTTTTACCTTTACGGTAATAAAACAGCATTAAATGTCGAAAATGTTCCTTCTTGCCTTCCGTATTAACATTCACAAGTTACAACTCCACACTGTTGCATCCACAAACTCGTACTGAAGATTGGTTACCAATTCTTACATAAGTTGACCTATTTACCTCTGGCCGTGAGGTTGCTGTGGTGTGTGTTCATAGCATTCTTTTCAGTTATTGTATTTGTAAACAAACCCCATATTGCTAGGCAACTTCTTTGACTTAAAAGTAATGGGGGCATGCAGTGTTCTCAGGTGTTCTTAGTCGTAAACACGTAACAAGAATCAAACGAATTTATGAGATAGCCCGATACAACTTACTAATCTGTTTTCTAAATTATATCACCAATCTGAAGCAAACTCTAAATTATTTTCCAAGACTTCTTTTTTTTTTTTAGCATTTTATTTTTTTAAGTAGTCAAATTTTGTCATAGCTCTACCATAATTTATCCATATAATCTCTATAATGTAATGAATGTGTAATAAAAGTTTCAATGTGATGGCTTTTACTGATTCATAATGGGAAACTTATTCAACTAAAGTAGTTCTCCAAAAAATGCAGTTAAAATGTTTTCATAGGAAAACTAGTTTTTGAAGGAAACAAGCTAAAACTCTCCAGCACTGTAATCCTTATCTCATTTTCCTCCTCAGAGATCTTGCTGCTTCTATCATAATACTGGCAATAATCTGTCCCCCTTCCCGTTTTTATGTCCTCCAATGCTCAGTCATATCAGATGATGAATGAAATGGGTGACATGATGCCCAAATAAGCCCAGAGCTACCCCATATTCATCTTTCAGAATAAGGGAAACCCTGTGTGGGGAGAGGGGAACCTACCCAGATGACACCCTCACCGAGATTTGAGCTCGGGACCTCTTGAACATAAGGCAAATATGCTGCAACCTATGCTACAGATACGAGCACAATAATCTCTGCTTTTAAGATGAATTTGTTTTAATATAAATATCATTCTTCATAACAAGATGCTCTAGAACTTTGATTCTGACTATATTACCATGATTGCAGGTGGTACTGTCTACCTACCATAAGAAGGCAAGAGAGGAATGAAGGGGAGAGGGGTTTGAACTGTTTATCTGCTCTGTTAGTGGAACTAATGAGTGTATGAGAGTGCATATGAGTCACCCATGTTGCCAGATCTAATAATCATTGCAGTAACTGCAGTGATAGGTATTATGTATAGGTGAGTTATGTGGCAACACTTGTGTATTTTAAACAAAACTAGCATCCTTGTCATACTCGGAAGGCGAACATAAACACAGTGCAGCCAGCAAAAGTGATTATGTGACACCTTCCTCTAGCTTGCCTTTTTGTGCTGGACAGACAGTATGATCCATTACAAATTCAGTAAAATAAAATTTAACATAGAACATGCTGTATTATACCTCCTGTACAAATGCATGAAATTGCTGACCTAAGATTTACTTGCTGACTCAGGTCCTCTGGCTATAAGCCTTTGGTTTTCCTGAGCAGCTTGATGGCATTTCTTCTTGACCTTTTCTTCTTTTATCATAATCCACTTTTCTCTTATCCTATATAAGAAATCTCCTATACATCTATTTTTCTTTTCTCTCATCCCCGTTAGCATGCGTACTGCCAATATCTCTTTGCTCACACTGTCCCATTTCTTATCCCATATTTTTCTCCTGTAATTTGTTAGCTCCTTACATTCTATCAGGTAATGAACAGTGCTTTCTTCATCTCCACAAAATTCACATATTCCTACCTCATTACTTCTCAACCCTTTTAAGTATAATATTCCTACCCTCATCCATGCTATGCCTTCTCTTCCAGTTTTGCCACATTGCTCTATATATTTTTCCCTACCCCATTCTGTTTTTAATTGCTTATAAAATTTCAAAGATTTCTTTTCTTCTATACTTTCCCATATCTCTTACCTATGTCTTGTAGGCTAGTTCTCACTTCCTTCCAAAAACCGCTATAATTTGTCTCCTCTTCTCTCCATAGATCTCCCATGCTTATCTTTAATATCATTCTTTCCAATTCCGACCACCAACTATTTGTATTTTTAATGCTTTTCTGTTGCTTCATGCACAGATTCAGTAATTCCCCTTTCTACTCTTTAATACACTTATACCAAAATTTCAGTATTCTCTCTGTTATTATTCCCCTCCTTTTTGTATTACCTAGCTCTAGTAATGCCACCTCTCTTGGTGCCAATTTTGGCAGCCCTAGTAGTTCTTTGCAAAACAATCCATACATCTGGTCTAATTGTGTACCTATCTCTGATGTGCCCCATACCTCCACTGCATACATTGTTCTGGCTTCAACAACCACTTCATACATTCTTTCTAACCACCTACTGACATCTCCAATTTATGTTTACATATTCTTACCCCTGACATTGCCGCCCTGCCATTAGCTATCACTTTCCTGGCTTGTGCAGCCCATCCTCCACTGCTACACATCCTTACACCTAAATAGTCATACTCCTTTACCACTTCTACCTTTTTATCTCCTATGAACCATTCCTCTCCTTTCCTAAGTATCGATCCTCTTTTAAATACCATTATTTTTTATTTTTTGCTGTTTATTCTTAGTCCCCAGTAATCGCAAAACCTATGGATTGCCTCAATTGATTTTTGTAAGCCTATTAGAGAAATTGCTCCTACCGTTAAATTATCCGTGTACAATAAACCAGGGATATCTCTGTTCATTATTATTGGGCAATGGGTATTGCTTTCCTTAACCCTCTCCATTATGTCATTAATAAATAAAGTGAATAGTATAGGACTCCATTTGCACCCCTGTCTTAAGCCTAATTTCTGTTCGGCTTCTGATAATACATTCAACCCACATCGTATTCTGAATTTCACCTCACTATAAATTTTATCAATTTCTTGATAGAGTCAACATGAAAAATTCAATGCCATGGCCGGGATATGAACCACGGATCTTCTGGTTTCCGTACAGTTGCTCTAACCCTTGAGCTACCATGGCCAACGTGCCGTCCTGACATTACATTCTCCATTTGACTCGTATATTTCCCCAGAAAACCACTAGGGGCTCTCGCATTCGAGATACACCGTTTGTGGCAACTTACTATCTTAAGTACTTGAGTCCCAGGCTTTATCATTTAACTCTTATTATTTTAGTTAATTGATGGAAATTAATAATTTCTCCACACTAGCCATCAATTAGCCATCCAGATTTTTTGTTAGATGGAATGGCATCTTTGATGTTTGAGCAAATTAGGTTTTTTAAGGAGTAATGGTTCATTGGAGCTAACAAAAAATCTGGTATATATCAAATTGAATGCTGTGACTGTAGTCAAATTTATATTGGAAAAACCAAAAGAAATTTAGAAACAAGAGCAAAGGAACACTTTAGGAACATAAAATACAAACAATTAGAAAAATCAGCAGTTGCCACGCATTTTTGGGAAAAAAAACCACAGCATAAATCCAGAACCAAAATTACTAAAACATACAACAGGAAAAGAAGAACTGTCCACATGGGAACAAATCTTTATTTCAAAAAATAGGCACAAAGTATTCAATTTTGACATCCCCCAGAAAGATTTGTTCAGCAAGTTCCTCGAACCGCCACCAGAGGAGACCGATGAAAAATATTGCCAGCTACACCAATGAGAACCAGTCGATGTCCGGCTGAAGATAGAGGGAAGGCCTCAGAAACATGTTCCGGGAAAGTTTAAAAGTGAGTGTTGTTTCGTGTTATTAATCGACTCCCAATTAATTTAATTTATACAACAACACTGTTTTCAACACTTCCATGAAAGGATTTTTAAAAATATGGTATTCTAAAAACGTTAAGTGTCATCCATGTATTTGTGGTGTTCCATATGGCATCAGTGAAGAAAGAAAATGATGGATCTTACCATTAACCTGCGACTATCAATATTTTCATATAAGACATAAATGAATAAAAGAACTCAGAAAATATTGCTCACATAAAAGTTTATGTATCAACTATTAAAATAGTTTCGTTTCTGGAAAGGGGCTAGAATAAGATTTGAAGACATGGAGATCCAGAAACTCTTTAGTCAAATAGCAGAGAAGAGATCACTTGTTTTCTATATTCCATTGAAAAATAGCTGGGGGAGGGAGAGGTATATAGATAGCACTAACAGTGAAGAAAGAAAGGGGTTAGCATGGTTAAGAGCAGGGATATGGAGATTAAGAGGTCAAAGAAATGGATACCTGCAGGATGAGTGCCCATTATGTGGGGACAAAGAGGATATAGAACATATACTGTTTGATTGTAAGGAAACAGAGATGTGGAGGAAAGAATGTCAAATATCAAAAATGAATAGAAGAATCAGCTTAATCAAGGTTTTAAGTAAAAATTATAAAAACATAGGTCAGTTTTTAAGTAAGGTAAAAAACAAGTGGATATTGACTGTAAAAAGAGAGAAGGAATAATAAGTGACTATTCTGTAATAACACATATTGTAACATGTCTGTAAATATACTTAATGGACTGTCCTGTGTAGCAGTGGCCTGGGCCAAAACAGAGGACAGTCCAAAAAATTGTAGAAGCTTAGTACCTCAATAAATATTATTATTATTATTATTATTATTATTATTATTATTATTATTATTATTATTATTATTATTATTATTATTATTATTATTATTATTATTATTATTATTAATTATTATTATTATTAATTATTATTATTATTATTAATTATTATTATTATTATTATTATTATTATTATTATTATTATTATTATTATTATTATTATTATTATTATTAAAATAGTTTCCACGTTTCCTGGTATTTTTTGCTTTCCCAGTATTAAGCATATGATACAAATCCATACTTGCAAAACTGCAATTTCCAGTGTCCTGGGGAGGAACAAACAAACAAACAAACAAACAAAAACAAAAAAACTGTGAGGCAAGGATAAGAGTGGACAGTAAATGCAATATCAGAATATATGTATTTTTATTTTTGGCATCTGAAGACAATATTATTTAGAGTAAAATACCAAACTAATAATGTTCTACTTCACTTATTAGAATAACAATATCTGATAATTAGCATAATGGATCCTAGAAACATGTACAGTTGCTTTGCCAAGTGAAGTAGCGTCACTAAACAATATTACTTTATTACTTAAGTAACATGTATTTAATGATTTATTTCAAAATGCTATTAAAAGAATAGAATTTAGAACAGACTTCATGCTGTGAATATTACAATTTCAAAAATCATCCTCTGGTCCGCTACGTTGTTGTTTTGTGAGGGATCGCATTCTCTTTTGTACAAGCCTTAGACGGGCAGTCTTCACTTTTCTGAAATAAAGAAAAAGCTTTAGTAAATAAACTGCAAGTTATCTTTTTATTGATCTACACAAAGCATTTGATACTCTCAATTATGAACTCCTAAAAAATATTAGCACAGTCATGAAAAAAAGGAATTTGCCTTGAACTGATTTGAAATCCATATCCTATGCGCAGAGTATATTAGCTTTAACAATTATTCCAGTCCATATTAAGAGTAAACTATGGAGTCTCACAAGGAACAGTGACAGGACCAATATTATTTATCTTCATAAATGACAGAGCAAGTGTTAAATTAATACACAAGATATTTTTATTTATAGATGGCATCTTCCTGTTCTATGAAAATAAATGAGAATTACGGGTAACAAAAAATATGCAAACACACATAACACTACAGACATGGTTTAAAAAAACTTAATCTTTAATGTAAAATAATTTAAATATAATAGAATATAGTTTCTGGGCTTGTAAACTGTGGTACAGTCTTTCTTTGGAAATACGCAATACAAATATTCAAAGATTCAAAGAAAAAAATATATAAATGGCTAATAAAAACTCCACTCTATAGCATACAAGAATACCTAGATATAAATAAACATGACCTGTGAAACATATGTAAATATTACCATCCCTCAGTGTATATACGAGGGGGGACCCAAAAGAAACCGGATTGTTGTCATAAAAACTTTATTGATGAACCTTTTTTACAAAATTACTTTAGTCACCTTCAAAATACTCTCCGTTACATACGATGCACTTGTCAAGTCTCTTTTCCCACTGTTGGAAGCATGTTTGGAACTCTTCAAGTTTTAAATTGCCCAATGTCCTTTGCGAAGCTGTTTTTACTGCCTCCACATCGTCATAACACTCCCCTTTTAGCGTTTTTTTCATTTGTGGAAATAGGGAAAAGTCGCACGGGGCTAGGTCCGGCAAATATGGAGCGTGGAGAATGACAGACCACCTCTGAAATGCCAAATAGTGGGTCACTCGTAAAGCCGTGTGTGCTGGAGCATTGTCGTGATGCAGAAACCAGTCACCTGATCGCCAAAGTTCCAGGCGTTTCCTCCTCACATCCTCTGGCAAATGCATTAACACATCCAAGTAAAAGTGCTGGTTAACAGTCTGACCAGGGGGTACGAATTACTGATGCTCAATTCCACGAACTACAAAAATCACAATGATCATCGTCTTCACATTTGACCTCACTTGCCTTACTTTTTTTGGTCTGGGAGAGTTGGGAGTCTTCCACTGGCTTGACGCTTGCTTGGTTTTTGGGTCATACCAGTAACATCAACTCTCATCCCCTGTAATGACTTTGTCAAGAAGTTTGGATCACGTGCAATCTCTGTTTTCAAGTCTTGATACACATTCATGCGGATGGTTTTGTGCTCCTGTGTGAGAAGGTGCGGAACAAATTTAGCAGCAATACGTCTCATGTGCAAATCCTCCCTCAAAATCTGCTGGCACGAGCTCCAACTGATTCCTGTCGCTGCTGAAATTTGGTTGATCTTTTGGCGGACCTTTTCAATGTTCTCCTCATTTCGCGATGTTGAAGGGCGTCCAGAACGAGCTTGGTCTTCAACACACATCTCACCACGTTTAAAGCACCCAAACCACTCGAAAACCTGTGTGCAGCTCATAGCGTCCTCCTGGAAAGCTTCCTGAAGCATTTGGTATGTCTCCGTTGCAGTTTTTTTAAGCAGGAAACAAAATTTCACACACACTCTTTGTTCTTTTAAAGTTGCCATAACGACTTCGCAGAGGTAACCCGCCAACAGTCAGAGAAACACAATACCACACTTGCACGTTCAGCTCTACACTGACGCCGTCTGCACAGCTGTTTCATGAAGGTCTCTACTAACACCATCTAGCGTGAGAACCCTGCACTTACATCTACGAGTGGCAGCACCCTCGGATTCCGGTTTCTTTTGGGTCCCCCCCTCGTGTATATATATATAATGTTTGTTCCACTAGTAATAAGTTACTGATGAAGCCTATTGTAATTATTGTAATCATCAAATGGTGAATAAATTATTATTATTAATGAGTTTCACCCATAAGTCGGGCATCTTGAGAGAAGGTGACTCCTGGCTGGGTGCTTGATGGAGCATCCAAACTGTATATGGGTGGAAGGGACCACCACCTGTCTGCTACTGATCATTTGTATGCCAATCACTGTGTGGCTGAGGAAACTGCCCCATTATTTGTCCAGTTGTTTCTCTGGGGTTTTGGTTTTGCCTTATCTAGCAATGGTAAACGGCTTTGTGTATAAATGTTACTTTCTCTTTTCCATTAAAATTGTTTTTGGGCTTGTAAATCTCAATAGCTTCTCGGTATAGTCCTGCATGGTAGTAATTTGTATTATATAGGACTTCAGTCTCACCAAACTTAATGTCTTGGCCCATGTGTGACACTTTTCCCATGTGTCCATTTCTGCTGCATTTGCAAATAAATCATTTGCATCATCAGCTTGTTTATGATATGTTTTGTTGTCACTGTTACTATCGTAATTGTGCTGCCAACTACTAAAAGTAAAATTTGTCAGAATTGGTTGGGAGTATTTCAAAATCTATTTTTCAAAATTAATATTCTCTCTCTCTGCTAAACCATCTAATCTATCCATTTAATTGCTTTAATAATTATTATAATTTAACCTTTGGATTTATTAAATAATTAAATGACTAAAAATGATTTGGTACAGCTGATTTTTTAATCTGCTTACATTTAATATTTCTAAAATGTGTGCTTTCATTCTGATTTTTAAATGATGTTTGGAAAGAATACTTTACAAAAAGAAATGATGTTCTTAAGGCTCTACGTAAAGCAAAGTATAACAAGAACCCAGAGAACACAAGAATTTACAGCACCATTGAGGAGGACTATAAAATCCTACTAAAGGAGAAACAGAAGAAGTTTATAGAACTAGAAAGCTGCTAAAATGGTGGAAGAAGCCAGAAAAGACCTTTAGGTAACACTAAATACAAGGAAAGGGTAGAAGAGCGGAAAAATAGACATAGCAGTTTGAGAAGAACGCTCTTAAAATGCTCCAATTCCTTTTTGTTCTATCCCAGAACTTATTAAGTTGTATCCACTCATGAAGTCTTCCATACTTTCCATTCTTCTTTCCATTTTTTCCATCTTGGTGTTTACCTTCTCCAACTCTTTACTATCCCACTTCCTCCATTCCTGCTTAAATCTCATTGCCAAACCACTATTTCTTATAACTTCTCCCTGCTGTTTTGTGGCTGCATGTCACTTAGTTCCTTTTTTCTCACTTCCCTGGGAACAACTGTACTGCACGTCTGTTCTGCTTCATTGCTAGTTTAGTACTTGATCAGGTTAACAACTAAACCTCCATTGCAAACAGCAATGGCCTTGTTTGACGTAAAAATAATTCCCATCACTACACATGGAACAGGTATCAAATGGGGAAACCTAAGCTTAACAGATTTAGTGATCCTGGAAGCCATCAAATCACACTTTCTGAAGGCTGTCCTAGGTGTTTCAAAACACACTAAATCAAACTTGCAAAGTTTGTTATACATCACTTGCATCTGAAGTTCACCCTGCCATCTACAGACAGCCAGAAACAACTTCAAAAAAGGGAAAGAAAGAGGAAGGAAACATGGCTCAATTTTTATACAGCAGAGGCCACGATGGACAAATCCTGAACAGACACCAATCAAGACATTAGACATTTTATGAACTCAGTGGCAGTGCACAGATACCACCATAAATTGTATAAAAAAGAGTGATCATCACTGATTTCTTTTCCTTGCACAATTTGTGCACATTTTCTTTATAAATGATGTTTGGTCTTGCCAATGTAAACCCTATCACAATCCAAACAGCTAAAATGATAAATACCTGGATTTTTATTATATATTTTATCTTTTTTAGAAAAACTTGGCAAATTTGTATCTTAGATTTATTTTGAGGAACTAAAATTATTTCTGTTCTTTAAACATTTTTCTTTTAAATTTTTTATTATCATGGATGACAAGTAAATTGTTTTAAATTACAATCATCTTTTATTTTCTTGAGAGTAGAAACATTTTTTTCCACTCTTTTGACATTTAAATTTGTCTCTCTTTTTATTTATAAAATCTATATTAAAACCATTAATTAACATAAAGTTGATCATGTGTTTATATTCTCTATTGGATTCTTCTTTATTAAGGGGTGTATTTATTAAACTATAAATTATACTACTAAAAATAAATTTATGTGAAAAAGGACTAAACTTTTAATTTTTATGTAATTACTAGTATGAGTTGAGTTTCTATAAATGCCTGAATTCAATTTATTGTTATGTTTTATTATCTTTAAACTTAATAATAAATTAAATTTTGGCTTTTACAGAAAAATTAGCTCAGGCTGATAAACTATATAAAAATTAAAAGTTTAACCCACATAAATTTGCCGCTTTTAATGTTTAATTTATCGGTTAATAAATACACCCCTTAATAAAGAAACATTTTTAAGACAGTATGACCACATTATCAACAGTGCATTAATTAATGGTTATAACACCAATTTTATACATAAAAAGTTAGAAAAAAGTACATATCAAAAGATTATAAAACATATTTATACTCTTAAGAAAACAAAGATTATTATAATTTAAAAAAAAATAACTTATCATCCTTGACCTAAGAAACAATTTACAAAAATGTTTAAAGAACACTGAATAATTTTAGTTTTGAAAATAAATATATAAAATTTTCCTAAGTTTTTCTAAAAACATAAAATTTATACTAAGAAAAGTGTCATTTATCAATTTAAGTGTTTAGATTGTAATAGGTTTCACATTAGCAAGACCAAACATAATTTAGAAACCACATTTTAGAAATATTAGATATAAGCAGATACTTTCTGGTCATTTAATTATGAAATAAATCCAGAGGTTAAATTACTAAAGCTATTAAATACAACCACAGGTTTGATGTTTTAGAGAGAATATTTATTTTTAAAAATAAGGATCGCATAAAGAATTCTGAAATGCTGCCATATTCATTGTCAATAAATTTGTTTTACTTCCAATAGTTGGCAATACAACTAGCAGCAGTAATGATAACAAAGGAACAAACAAGTCAACAAACTGATGATGCATTATCAGGAGGCTTGGGAAGTTCTTTTATAGGATTAAGAACCACTGGTTATTGTCAGTAAGGAAAGGAGGCCTATGAGTTGAACAGGGTTTGCTTTTTGAAAGTGTTTAGTGATGTTATTCTGGTTGTATACATCTGATTAGCATGAAGATAAGTAAATTTAGTTAGACATTGCATTTAGAGAAACAGTGTAGTGTTATTAAATTATAGATGAGTCATATTTATTGCACATCGGCTTCACTTACGTACCTATATTGAGGACATGTTTCGCGAAACATGTCCTCAATATAGGTACGTAAGTGAAGCCGATGTGTAATAAATACGACTCATCTATAATTTAATAATTATTTCACTTCACTGTGGTGTTCCAATACAGTTAAATTTCGATATAGTGTAGTATTAAATTATTCATTGTTCTTTTATGTAATTTTGTGTGGTGGTGGACCATTAAAGAGCTATGACTGTGACTGTGCTTTAAACATAATATTAAACTAAGTATAAATAAATAAAAACTGACTGTGTGTGATTGGACGTATCTAGTAAGAGTGACATCAAAACTAAATGAAAAACCTATCTGTAGTTGGTTTTTTTAAAACTTACATATTGACATAAAATATTAATATAAAAATGTAAGTGACGAGGTGTCAAAAAAATGACTACAGATAGTTTTTTCAAAAAATGACTGATTTGTAATATCAGTTCCGATTAAAACTATATGTTTACAAAAGATAAGTTTTAGTCACTAATATTTATTGTAATTTGTCTACTAGTAACATCTGTTTAAAATGGCAATAACAATAGCATTATCAAGGTCTATTATAAGAAACGTACAATGAACATACTGTTTTCTGATGATTTCATCCTTGTCGAGGTTTAGTTCCTTTGGAGGAACAGTAACTGCACGAATCATAGTGCGAAGCTGATCTAATGCATCTGCAAGATTTATCTGTTGTGAGCGGGTTTTTTCTGATCGAATAATTAAATATCCTTCTTTTGTAATCTTGGTTTTGTACTGGAACAGAAGGAAACACAGCATTAAAAATCCTGTAAGTTGCTTAAACATGACATAATCTAATGGCAAATTAACATATTCATTATATGTTATTATTTACTTAAAAAGTGATTCTTCTATCCTTGTTTTATTACTTATGATACTTTTTATTTAGGAATTGTTTCAAATTAAGCAACATGTACAAGCAGCTCTAAATCTTCAAATACTGGAAGTTTAAAAAATAAAATAAAGTTTTAACATTCATTAAACAATTAGGTCCTATCGGCTGATGAATGAAATGGGTGAAATGATGCTCAAATGAGCAGTTCTGATGTTGCTAGAGGTACACTGGGTACAACATTCTTGTCCCTTCCATTGGGGAGTTGTTCGTTTGGGTAGGCTGCGGTGTGGCAGTTGTTCCCGATACCCATAGGAGATTGGGGATGTCTTTTTGGCTCAGCCGGCAAGCGGGGATGAGGACCACCTGAAATGGCCTGGGTACTTGCCTACAGAGGAAGGAGAATGGAATGCTAGATCACCGACGCCCTGACCAAGGTTTTTCCATAGTCTTCCCGGATGGGTTGACGCACCAACATTTATATTTCAGGATTAGGTAAAACTCTTGAAAAAACCTTATCCAGATAACTCACCTTGACCAAGAGTAAAACTCAGGAGCTCTTAAATGTGAGACAGGCATACACCTACAAACCATGATGAAAGTGATGTTGAAATCAAATTTGAATTGAACAAGTCATCAACTTGTATTTGAAGATATTTAATAGGAAAACAAATATTTAAGAACATATGCATTCAAATGTTTGTGATGAAACCAGTTGCAATGTAGAGAAAAGAAATGGGGACAAACCAGTAAACTTTCAAGCATTTCCATATATGCCTGACAAAGCAAATGTATCTGTCTGTATTGTGTGTCTACGTTGGAGTTGTCTAGTTGCTTGCATATGAGGAGCAAGGTCTCTGGCACGAAGGTAAAGGATATCTCTCATCATACCTTTCTTATTTGTGCAAATCATCACTATTTGCAGCACAGGTAAGATATTTGTAATTACTGTTAAGTTTTATACTTATTTAATTGGGAGGGAGGAAATAAATCAGGCAAAGGAAAAAAGAAAGAGGACAGAAAGTGGAGCAGGAAAGGAAATACAAACACTTGAATGTCATTATAATGTGCAAGTGTGTGTGTGTGTGTGTCTGCGTGCGTGCGTGCGTGTGTGTGTAGTGTTTAACGTCTGCTTTTACTACATATGGCACTGCAGGCAATGACACTGATGATACATGAGATGAAGATGGAGCACCAGTGGAATGAGATGGCGGAGGAAACCGGAGAAAACCTGCCCCAGCGCCGATAATGTGCAAGGCTACCTGAGCTTCATTTGCCAATGATGATGATGATGATGATGATGATGATGATGATGATGATAACAAATAATTTATTTGTCACTGAGCCTTAACAGCAATAGACGTCAGTGATACAACAAACTTACTACAAAATATGATTATATTTATATACAAAATTGAAAGTGCAATCTTGTGCAAAGTAATATAGGTTAATTACAAGATATATTATACAGGTGCCCCAGTAGTTCTAGTATATGTGTACATTTATACAAAAATCAGTACTTATTATATTTCAAAATATTCTTGTAAAGAATAAAAAGGATAGCAACAAGCCAGTCATATAGTTTATGTTTAGAAGTTTTTTTTTTTTTTTAAATTTTACATCCTCCAACGTTAAGTCATATCGGACGGTGAATAAAATGGGTGAAATGATGCTCAAATGTGTCCAGGGTCCATGGAGCTTAGAGCTACCTGACATTCGTCTTTAAGGATAACGGAAAACCCTGGAAAAACCTTATCCAGGTAACTCACCCTGACCGAGATTCGAACTTGGGACCTCTTGAACGTGAGGCAGACATGCTACCATCTACTCTACCGAGGTGGGCTAGAAGTTGTTGAAGGACTAAGTTTAAGGTAGTTTATTATACATTTTAGCACCTAGTACTTCAAAACTCTTTCTTTAGTCAATCTACAATATGTGTTGAACAACTTTTTATATACAATCATACAGTGTAAATATATAAATTTATTATTGTCATTATTCTTAATTTAATAAATAGTGGTTTGCAGGTGCTAGCCTTGATTCATCTGACATTATTTGAATGACCTTTTTCTGTAACAGAAGTATGTCAAACACATGTGAACTGTTAACCCTTAGTAAAATACCATATGCTATAATGGTGTGAAAAAAATGCAAAACGTGCTGATTGAATGTAGCTTCAGGTACATGTATTTTCAAATTTTGAATTAAGTATATGACTTTGGAGAGTTTATACATTATATGAGTGATATGTTGTGCCCAGGATAATTTATTGTCTATTACAATTTTACATTATCCAGGTTATTAGCTAGAGGGGAATCCCTGCTACCAAAAAGCACATGTTGTATTTTGTTCTGATTAATAAAAGCCTGTTGCTTTGAACAATGTATCGGCTTGGGTCAATTATTTTCTACTGTAGATTTAACCATATGAAGATCTTTATCACATTGAAAAAGTTGTATCATTGGCATTCAGAATGGATAGTGAAATCATGAAAGATGGAAGGAAGATCACTGATCATTAATAATAATAATAATAATAATAATAATAATAATAATAATAATAATAATAATAATAATAATAATGGTCCAAGAATCGAACCCTGGGGACCCTGCGTTTTATCTCAGCTACTTTTATCTTTCATTTCATATACGAAACAACCGTTTGCTGATTTACAAGATACGATCTTTAAAGTTCAATAGCAGAGTTTTTCTATTCCATATAAATTTAATGTATTAAGTACATAGATGTGGTCTGTACAGTCAAATGCCTTACTTAAGTCACAGAAAGTGGCTTGTGCACGTTTTTCATTTCAAAAGCTGTAAGTACTTTTTGTATTAATGAAACTCTGGCATCAATGATAGCTTTTGCTTTTCTGAAACCAAACAGTGATTCTATAATTATGTTATATTAAAGATAATTATTTAATTGGTTGTAAGTAACTGACTCGAGCACTTTTGAAAATATGGAGACTAAGGATATTGAGAAATAACTAGCCATAAGATTTTGTCCCCTTTTTTATAAATCGGAATAACTCAAGATACTTTTTTAATAATCTGGATATATGCCCTCAACAAGGCATTTTTTTAAACTGGGGGTAAGTGTTTCTGCAATACAATCTGTAACCTTTTTTAGTATACTGTTAGATAAACCATAAATTTCAGTGCTACCTGATGGCTTAAATCTTCTCACCATATGTAGAACTGTTGTGGATTCACTTTTAAGAAAACAAATTCACAGCTATTACATCTTATGCTACAATCTTTTATTAGTTCTATTGCAAATTCATCAAGATGTATAATGTTAACTTAGAGTTGTAATTTACATAAGTTCAACCATTATGCCAGTAGGTCAGCTACCCCTATTTATTCTTATCTATGTGACCCGTAGTTTATAGTCTATGTGAAAACATTGACCTTTTCAGCCAAAAGCTGTTATTGCAGCTCTGCCCTTCTATTCGTAATATATGAACCAATATTAATACTTACAACCCTGAATGAAGACCAAGAAGCTGCAAAAAGCTTAAATAAAAGACAATTTTTCATGTATATAATACTAGCAAGGTGATAAACGAATGCTTTCCCTACGAGCAATATATAATACATGGCAGCTGGTCGAGATGGTTCGCTGTGGGCATATGGTGCTGCAAGGGCTAGGTTCGAAATGACATCACATTGTCTTTTTCTTTTTTTCCTTTCTCCTGGTCTTTGTTGTTTGCATTTTAGTTACTAAAATACAAACAATAAACAAAATAAACAATAAAATTGTTTATTGTTGCTATTAGTTCTCTTGTGAGACAAAGACACAAGAATGTCGATCTGATAATTAGGGATCATGCTTAGCATTGTGACCATTTATAATCTGTACCATATCTGGTGCTGTAAACCATATTACGTAGTTAGCTTTCATTTTTTAGGAACATTAAATGTTTCACTTCTTCTAATGACAAAGAAGTTGTGAATGTGTTAACTGCTTGGTTAAACAGAAAAATAAATTGTCGAAGTGTGGATTTCATCAATGCAGTAAATGTTCAAAATGACGACCCCCGACAGTATTTGAGAGGTTTAAAATACTGAATACCCACATAGATAATGAAGCGTTCATTTATGCCAAACATAGATGCAGGCGCAGTGTAGTTAAAGCCAATTTGCATTTATGAAGTGTTTGAAACTTGGTTGAATGTGTCAAGCACAATATAGACTAATTACATATCCACTAAGAACTATAAATTTATATCTATCTGCCAGTGGAAAACATGGTGATTACTGTATTTTATAAACAGGTATAATGCCATAAAAATGTTACTTGTATCATAATTTCAAATTATATATCACAAGAGGTAAAACAAACGGTAAAAAAAAATTTGAGTTCAACACGGAAGGATTTGAACCCAACTTGTAGTGGCAGAGTGGCAAGGTAACTTCCATAATACCATTTATGTTGTTGTAAACGTCCTCCAACGTTAAGTCATATCGGACGGTGAATGAATTGGGTGAAATGATGCTTAAATGAGACCAGGGTCCATGGAGCTTAGAGTTACTCCACATTCATCTTGAAGGATAAGGGAAAACCCTGGAAAAAACTTATCCAGGTAACTCACCCTGACCGAGATTCGAACTGGGACCTCTTGAATGTGAGGCAGACACACTACCATCTATGCTACCGAGGCAGGCATAATACCATTTAGCCAATGCTACCTTACGAGCTGAGGTTTCTATACAAATATGTAACTGCAGACCTCAGACTCCCACCTCGAATCTTTTTAGACACTTTTTACAGCTTCAAACACTGTTCTGAGCTCTTCTTGGTAGTTTTAATGCAAATAAATAAAACTGCATCCACCATTAAAATTACTAAATAAGCTGAAAACTGCCATAATTTGTGACAAGCAGAAACGATTTATCTGATTCTTAGCACTTTTTGAGATGGCTGTACAATGAAAACATGTGTTGGCTGAAGATTTAAATCCAATAATTGGTCCCACAGTGTAGATCTGCCATTTTATGTTCCAAAGTTATAGTCAATTGATGCATGTGATACGTTGTTCCTTCAGGGGAGTGTTTAAAGGCATGTGTGAATGTACACTAATAAATAAAAGTTTGCAAACTCGTCTAGAATTGTTACTGTAGCTCTCTGTGTCTGGGTATGATGTTTTTGGAATCGACATACGTAGTGATTGCTTTCTGTACCATAAAACACTTAAGTACTAAGTTATCTACCCTTTCTCTATAAGCTGTTCTGTAAATCATCCATTAGGAGGCATTCAAGAAAGGCATAAGGCTCATATGTCGCTTAGCACATTGCATAAATTCATAGATAAATAGGGGCAGGTGACTCACCTGGTATATCACATGACATTCTCAAGTTTAGGATTTTAATATCTGTTATGGAACTTGATATCACTGTCTTTGCTTTTATCTCAGAGGCTATTTGACCACTTTGTTAAAGTGGAAAAGCTACAGTGTCACTTATTATATGTGTAGACTAATATTTGTACATAATTATCTGGGCAAGCCAAAACTCTTTTGCGTTTATTGTTAGTGCACTTAAAATTAACCTGCCTAACAAGATTTTTGAAGTCATTTATGCTTTGTTTATTTACTGTTATGTTAAACTCTGCATTTATGTCTCCACCATTTACAATGATAAAGTGCTTCCATTTAGGTGTTAAGAGAAAATTCAAGAGCTTCTCAAGTTTTTCAAGGAAGATTATAGGGTTTTCCTCAGAACACCTGTACAGTACTATTACAATTAGTTTAAATTCTATAATTAATAATATTAATTTTAGTTTTCTTTCACAATATTCTCATGCATTACTATTAGCATATCTGGGGTTCAGGTTTGCTACGTGTTTATATGCGTTCTGTCTTCAAAGATTACGAATTAATGAAACCATTTTCTATGAACGTTACTTGTCTTGAAGAGCCTAATGGTACCCTATTAAACCTCCACTCTAATTTGAAATTTTAAAGCAGTACACCACTTACTCCACTTCTGGATTGCTGATTGATGAACTCAAGCTCAAGTGAAAGTTCACTGTGCATAGTTATTCGAAAATAGATTACTTATGGATGGTCTGGTATACTCAATAGAGGTGTTAGAAAAAATGAATACAGAAAGTGAACTTGCACTCATTAAATTGAAAATCAGAAAAATACTGTTTAATAAAATACCACCAATGCATAACACTGAAAAGAGAGATATATTCCTAAATATTTGAAATCATTTTTTATAAAGACTTTATTTAAATTGTCCACTGTTTTATGTGGCTGTTACGCATTTTGGTCTGGTAAATCAGCTTTCTTACTGTACATATATACAGTGTCCAAAATGAAAGCTACCAAATCAGAAATGGAATATCCAAACATATATTAAAGTTACACGCAACCAGTTTGCACTAAAATAAAAAAACTCATGAAGTTTCTGTCTTGGAATTAGTATTAATTATCCTATTTTGTTTTTTGTTTATGTTCAACTTCTTTTCTAAAATAACTCCATTCATTAAGAGAGCAATAACAAAAAGTTCAGGACTGTTACTGGTTAGCAGAGCTTAAGTTTCCATGTGATAGGATCACTGCAACCAATCCACTCTCCTGGAAAATGATTTGAAGGATGAATGACTGGATCATAATAATGAGGGGATGCCTGTCTTGCTGGAAGGTGTACCCCTCTAGGAATCTAGGGTAGAGTAAAATTTTCAAGCATATGGAGATATGCAACACCATTCACTGTTTTCCATAAAGAAAACAGGTCCAATAACTTCTGACCAGGTTAATCCACACCAAACATTTAACTTCGGAGTAATGTTACATTCATGTTCATAAATTTCACTGGTTCCAAAATTCATGTTATTTAAGAATATTTTGCACGTATGTGTATGTGTGTATGAGCATGCAACAAGCATATTAAAGGTTAGTGTGAAAACTTTGCCCCTTTTGCTAAAAATACCTTTTTTAAAGTTCTGCTTTTCAAACAAGAACCAACCATGAGAACCAATGTTCACTTTTTCTATGTGACGATACCTAGATTTCATCATTTCAGATAAAAGAAAATGCCAGAAAACAACCTGATAATTGTGTATAATCAGGCAAGTTGAATCAGCTTTCAAAAGATTCAATAGGGGACTTAAACCATGGGTTTTGGCTCTCTGCAATAATGCTTTAACTGTTTGAGCTTCTCATTTAATTTCAAGTATTCTGGCAAACCTGAACAGAACTCACAAATCCTCAATGTAATGTTGCAAATCCTTTGTTATAGCTATACTGGTCGCCAATCTAGAAAGTGACTGACATTTTGTAAAGAGAGAGAGGCGACGTTGCCGCTTATTGCTGCCATGTGGAGAGCGAGATAGGATTACGCATGCGAAGGTGATTCAGTTGCGACTTCAATTGGTATTTTATTACTATTATTATTATTAATTATTTATAATGCTGTACACAAAGACACTAGTACAGTTGTGGATCTACATGCAAACACTAGAACATGCAAGAACACATCAATGTAAAGATACTAACAAAAGAGGCATACCTGTGACATTTTGATGCTTATTGAAGTGGGAAAATGCCGCTTACATAATTCTTTCCGGGAGTTTCTAATTTATACCCCAATGTCTTTCTTCTTTAAAATACTTTTCTTTCCCAATCTTAACCTTAATGCCCTTATTGATACCTACAGCACGGGAAGTCCTATCAAGCACTTAGAGAATGGAATACTATACTCCCCTTTCAATTTCTCCTCTTCGAAGTATACTCTCACAGAGCATATTATTTCCCGTGTATGTCCTTTAATTGGAATACCTTTACCAAATATAGTTTTATTTTATTTGAAGCAAAAGGTTAGAAACAGTGATGTATTTAACATTTGAAAGTAATTGGTCGGTAATTCTAAAACAAACATCACTTTTGTTTTTGAATTAGCGACTCATTACTTTCAAATAGTTTTATTTGCTTCCCGAGCAAGTTCAGGTTTTCGCTTGTCACTATATTTAAACATAATTAAACATTCATTAAACACTATTGCAAATGATCACAACACGTGCACAGATACACGAACTCACACACACACGTAAACCAAGGCAAATTGCCACAAATAAAATGCAAAGTAACTTGCCAGTACAGGATCTCTAACTGTGAGAGCATTCTCTTTATGCAGCGTTATCAGAAGAGAAATAAAAACCTAGGTATTGTATTTACTGCAGCGTTTTCATAACTTGCTCGCCCGCAAGTCATGCTAAGCACGTGTTAGAATATCGGCAACCAAGGTTTAGCGTCTAACATTGTCATGGAAACATCTCAACTCTAATTGGTCCCTCTAATCGTTACCATGACAATCGTTATGACGTACTCATCCCCTCCCAATTATTTAGAGCGTTCTTCCATGTGGTTATTGTCAATCACATTCCAGTTTGGCGACCAATATAATTACTACCTATTCAATAGTTTACCAAGATATTTATGCGTGTACAGGCACCTTCAATGATAACTCAGTCAACAAGACCATCAGCATGGTTCATATCCTCAGTGTGACATTGAGTTTTTCAAGTCTGGTTTATCTTTCCTATCCTGAAAACATTCCTGGGTTTCTAAATGTGTAGGACGAAGCAGTGGAGAGCTAAGTATTAATCTACAATATATACCAAAACAAGCTTAATAATACAGCCGCCAAATAGGATTTCAGGATCATCTCCAATCATTCATACTCAATTATCCATCTTGTTGGAATATTCTGTCATTGAATTAAGAGTCTGATGCACAGACATGGTTGACTGATTAGTCTTACTCCACAAATCATGAACTCTTTAACTTCTTTATTTTTTCAAACAGAAAACCATGTTACATATCTTTTTCTGCATCAATTTAAATATTATTTCATACTTGACAGAATTAAATGGAAAATGTCCACTATGACACTAAATTCATATGGTTCTGATGAAAACCTTTAGTAGAAAACCTATTTCAGAATCAGATTCTGTTTTACTAGCAACTAGCAACAATGTGGAAATTTATTGGAAATTTAAGTCGACAATTTAATGTCATGACATTAAGTTGGTCATGGTAGCTTTTTTTTTTTTAATTTACGTCCTCCAACGTTAAGTCATATCGGACCATGAATGGAATGGGTGAAATGAGTACGGGGTCCATGGAGCTTAGAGTTATCAGACATTTGTCTAACAGGATAAGGGAAAACCCTGAAAAAACCTTATCAAGGTAATTCATCCTAACCAAGATCCAAACTTGGGACCCCTCAAACATGAGGCAGACATGCTACCATCTATGCTACCGAGGCAGACTGGTAGCTCAATGTTTAAGAGCGACCGGACAGAGAACAGGAGATCCGTGGTTCAAATCCCAGCCATGGCATTTAATTTTTCAGTCTGACTCTAACTATTCAAATAGCAACAATGTGATCAAATAACTAGATTAATTGATCTTTGTGAACACATATATAATTTCTATAAACTGACTGATGTATAATCATCTTGGCACAACAGAAGTAAAGTGAGCATCGACTACTTCATTAAAAGCATGATTTCATTTGGAGGAATTGGTAAAAAAAGGAATGCGAAGCCAGAAAGTCATAAAAAATATTTTACAAAACATTATGTTCTTTATATAGTTTTGCAGTACACACTCTTTAATTTACGGTGTAACAAATTATAAATAATACTTTTGGATACATCAATTTAACTTTAGTGACAAGGCCATTGTACTGTCCAGTATTCACAGCTACACCATCACATGTCTGACCAATTAATTTATTGCCTGAATGGAATTCTTCTAAATGCTAAAATGATCATCTGGCTACATGATCATCACTACATCAATAAGCAGGATGAACCTTTCTTTCATTATTCCTTTTCAGTCAACATTATACACAAATGACATTTCTTAGAAATGTCCATGTTTCATCCACAATAACACGAACAAACTGAGCCACAATGGCTTCCAGTTTATTTATTTTTTTTTTGCATTAAATGCTTCGCAAATGCTTGTATTATATCATACTCAATCATGGATGGTTTATCAGGGAAAACAGCACTATTATTTACGTAGCTTTAGAAGTGGGGGTCTGTCTCTGCCATAAAATTCAGCCACTCCCCATAACTTCCTCTATTTGAAAGGCTAACTCATTATGATCTGATAGGTAGTTCCTAAAGAGCTAAAAAGCATGTCATTAATACATAAAAAACTGAAGTTACTAACAGTAAAGCAATACAAATATTACAAATTATATTTTATTGTAATAAAACATATCATTAATTAAAAACTTAACAAACTATTAATTAATTTTCACTCTGGCACTGTAATTTTCTAAATTAGTTTTATAAGCCTTGCTTAGTCAAAATTTTATTTTTGTCCCTATATTTTAGAGGTAGATTAAGTAATGGAGGGGACACCTCAATCTACAATAGGGTCAGCATAGATATACTCCTGAGAAGAACAGATGAGATTAAAGAACCGCAAGAGATGTATGGGATACAGAAATGGACAATGCAAGTGACAGATGTGCAGAGTTCCCTAACAATTACTGACTTGACCACCTGACTGGGAGACATTTGTGATGATCTGCCCAAGCTGCCGGAAGGTGGATTAGAGGCTCCCCTTCACTGGGAACCAAAGAAAGCTCAACTCGGCAGTGGAGGTTCAGATGACCATTCTCTGGCAAAGCTGAGAAGTTCTAGCATGTAAGTCTCTGCACTATCTGTCTACCATTGATCAAAACACAGCCCCCGGAGTCATCCTGTAACATGAAAGAGGCGATAATGGGAGGAAAACAGAGAGAGAAAGGAAATCCATGGCAGAAGACACTACTCCAGCATTTTTCTTGCCTACCAGGAAAAATTATGGAAAAATCCATGGTCAGAGTAGGCAGCCACCAGGGACTGAACCCAGAACCAACAAAGTGTAAGCCTCATGCATTATAATGAAGCTATCTTTTTCAGAATGCTTATCTCTAACTTTTCAAACTCGTTTAGCAAAACCAAAGCACCAACACATTCCTGGATTCGTTGATAACATTTACATAGCACATCTCCTAAATTATTTAAATCAGTTATGCCTTAGTACAAAGGTGAATCGAGAAGATATTGACACATTGCTTCACTCACACTGTTTATTCACAGGACATGTTTCAAGAGCTCTTGAAACATGTCCTGTGAATAAACAGTGTGAGTGAACCAATGTGTCAATATCTTCTCGATTCACTTTTGTACTAATTTGTGCTTCACTGTCCCTACGCTTCTTCCAAGTTTATACTTTCAGTTATGCCCTGCTGTTCCAAATACACTTTTGATTACAAAACAATAAATTTCGCCAACAGACCAGTTTATTTAAATGTCTATACTCTACACACTTAAACACAGCATTTCCACATATTTTGATACATAGGAATTAAATTTCACAGTTTTACTGCCTATTTTACAAACAAGTTTAGATTTATTAATGAAGGTATAGACCACCCTTTAGAAATACTTTGTTTTTAACTTTCTCTAACACGTACACACTAGTTAGAGAAGGTACTGCACTCGACCCAAAAATTCAATTGTCAAGAAACCACTGGAAATACACATTTTGATGTCCCTTAAACTCAAATTCGTTTTAAAAATATGTGTGTATGTGTATGCAAATGTGCATGCCCTATGCCCTTGTAGCTGGGTGAGTGCCTGCAAGTATGTTAAAACAGCATAACTCAAAAATGAAAAGTTGGAAAATACCAAACTTGGTTAAATTTAAAAGGAGTCGATTAATGACACTAAACAACACTTAAATTTTTCCGGAACATGTTTCAGAGACTTTGCCTCTATCCTCAGCTGGCCATCGACTGGTTCTCATTGGTGTAGTTCACAATATTTTGTCACAGGTCTCCTCTGGTGGCGGTTCAAGGAACTTGATGAACAAATCTTTCTGGGGGATGTCGAAATTGAATACTTTATTCCTATTTTTTGAAACGAAGATTTGTTCCCATGTGGATAGTTCTTGTTTTCCTGATGTATGTTTTAGTAGTTTTGGTTCTGGATTTATGTTATGGTTTTTTTCCCAAAAATGTGTGGCAACTGCTGATTTTTCTAATTGTTTATATTTTATGTTTCTAAAGTGTTCCTTTGCTCTTGTTTCTAAATTTCTTTTGGTTTTTCCAATATAAATTTGACTACAGTCACTGCATTCAATTTGATATATACCAAATTTTTTGTTAGATGGAATGGCATCTTTGATGTTTGAGCAAATTAGGTTTTTTAAGGAGAAATGGTTGACTGGTGCTAGTTGAATGTTTTGTTTTTTGAAGACTTTTTTGAATTTATCATAGGCCCATGGATGGTAAGTGAATTTTTTGAAAATCATATTAGTTTCTGTAGCTGAGAGGGTTGTGGTTTCCTTTAGTAGCTTCTTCTTTTTTCCTAAGTTCACTTTTTTGTCTACTAATGATTTGGGAAAGTTATTTTTTTGTGCTATTTAAATTATTTTGATGTATTCTGTTTTGTATTCTTCTGCTGTGAGAGGGATGTTTACCAGTCTGTGTGCTAAACTATTGAAGATTGCCTGTTTAAGGGAAACCTTTGTTGATCCTTATTTCTAATGCAATCCTGTACAGATCGGCCAGGAAGGGTGACAGGGGATTGCCCATTGCTAACCCTGAAGTTTGGTGATAATAATTTGTTTGAAACTGGAAGAAATTTTGTTCTATGCATAATTTGGTTAGTTCGATGTAGTCTGAAATTTCAGGTGCTGCCATTCCAAGTGATTTGAGCCATTTTTCTATCAACGGTGGGAGTTGATTAACTGGTATGCTGGGAAACAGTGATTTAACATCAAACGAGACTAGTGTGTCCTCTTCTTTTAGTTCAGTATCCTTAATGTGTTCTATAAGTTCATAGGTGTTTTTGATGCTTAGGCTGTCGAATTTTGGAAATTAGTTGAATTTGTTTATTAGCCACTTTGCAAATTTGTATGTTGGTGAATTTATACTGCTAACTATAGGTCTCATTGTTATGGATGGTTTGTGTATTTTGGGTAAGCCATAAAGTAAGGTTGGGTTATCCGGTTTAACTGTATATTTGTTTGGTATTATGCTTGATTTTGCTATTGTTTTTTCAAATGACTGTATGCAAGTTTTTAGAGGATTTGGTATTTCAGCATCTTCCAAGGATCAACATAAAGATTTCCAAAAAAATATATCCACTCCCAAATTATCCTTTAATAAAAATAAATGTCACAAATTTTTATTATCTCAATAATGCTGCTGATGATTTTGATTAAAATACCATGTTTAAAACATGCACCCCACTCATAACACCTGTGGTGGGCAGAGCTGAGGGACATAGTGGCCAGGCAAGTAGGTCTTGGCCCAGAAAGGGCTATTGTACCTTAAGGTTGGTTAGTTTTCATGTTTAAGATACTTTCATGGAAACTGGAATGTATATCTTCATTTTATGGGAATAGCCTTTGAACTCCTCCTTAATCTTCAAAGATATATGTAAAAATACATGAACATATTGAACATTTCATATTTCTTGTTAGTGGCTTACATTTTCAAATGCTTCTCAGATGGGAAGTCATTATTAATTTTTTTTTCTCTCTTGGTCATTAAAAGAGAATGGAATTGCAAAGCCATTTCACAGTAACCAGTGCTTTACTCATTGTAACTAAAGGAAAGGTGTAACAAAACAATTTCTATAAATGTTTATCTCAATTAACATGAAGATAATTGAATAAGAATAGCTTGTTGAAGAATGGGTACAGTTACAACGTTCTGCTCGCCTTTACAGTGGCTTATGGGCAGTAATTGCAGCTTTGAAGGGTACAAACAGAGCCGGCCGATGATAAGAGGCAAAGCCTCAGAAACATGTTCCGGAAAAATTTAAAAGTGTTGTCTAGTGTCTTTAATCGACTCTCTTTAAAGTTAATTTATCATAACAACACTGTTTTCAACACTTCCAAGAAAGGAATTTCCTTAATCCTAATTATGTTCTCACTCAATTCTTAACTGGTCATGGCAAATTTGCTGCTTACTTAATTCGATCCTAAATCAAATCCACCTCTGATTGTATTTGTGTAAATCACCCTCTTATTTGATCACCCCGTTTTCTGTTTTAAAAGATATGAACTTGAATTATTGCTTCAATCCTTAGGTTACACTTTTTCAAAACCACTTACATTTTGATGAATTACAAAACTTATCAATATTTCATGGCTCTTTTGAACAAAATATTTCTTAAACTAAATGGTTAATTTTAATGTTTAGTGTTTGTCATCTTGATATTGTATTGTATTTGGTTATAGCTTGTAATTTTATTATATTCATGTTATAATTTGTAAACTATATTCCTAATATACCTTTGGATAAAGTAGGAATCACAAAATTGGATAATAAATAAATAAATAAATAAATAAATAAAGTCATGTGAGTGCAACACATTAGATATTTTTTCTTTGTGGTTTAATAAACGAAAAGGTTTTTTTCATTAGCTTTACTATTATGCAATCACAAGTTTTCACTTACTGGCAATGGATTTTTACCACATTTTGAAGCACTCATATTACAAGCCTAAATTTTATGTTTTGGTATTGTAAACTGCTAGGAAAAGAATTGCATGTTGAATAAATGAACACATTCTCAAAACAATCATCGGACAGCATGGAAATTCTTTAACTGTACCTCTGTCTTCCCCTAACTTGGCATTGACAGCATTATGTACACTGAGAAAGATGAGCTTTACCAACCTGCTCACCATAAAACCTTTGACTTTCTACCTTGAGTGCAGTCAATAATGCACTGTTGTCATTTACTATCAATTATGGTAATAAATGCTAACAAAGGCTGATGCAGATAAATTGTTAAGTGTAGGACGATTCTCAAATACTATATGGGATAATCACCACTGCTTTGATAACTTGAACTGTGAATCAAACACAAATCCACAAGCTACAAGTCCAACATACTGCACCTATAGACTTACAGAAATTTATATTATTTCTGACTTGTAAAAGAAAATAATATTACCTGTTCTGTTAATTTTCTCTTAATACTCTCCTTTAACCATGGAGCCGATAAAACATGAAAACGGACATCAACTTTGGTATTCACTGTATTTACATGTTGCCCGCCTGGACCAGAACTTCTGCTATATGTTACCTTAAGTTTCTCTGAAAATCACAAAATCAGCAGCTAATCATTTGAAACTCTCTTCTCAATATATATTTTAATTAAAGAGCTATAAAGAGCTATTTGTAATGTAATAATGTTGTCTTTTAAAAAACTGCTTTGTGAAAATTGTGTATATCTCAACGAAAACCATAAACAGAAAATATTAACATTATTAACATCCATAGTAGCATTATAATACTATTTTCATGTTGTATTTGCAAATTATTAAGTGGTTGTATGTGAACCACATTTAATTTAAACATCTTCGCTCTAAGAAAAGTTTAAAACTTAATAGAACTTTATTCTTCTCAAAAAGGCCTTTTCAATCTATACTAAGATCGCAAAAACTATTTGTAGTTGGTTTATTGATACTCGTCACTTACTTTTTTATATTGATGAGAGACTAGTTTCAAAGACAATTGCCTTTGAAACTAGTCTCTCATTAATATAAAAAAGTACGTGACGAGTATCAACAAACCAACTATAGGCCAGTTGGAAAGAGATTGAAAATGGAGGCGATTGCCTTTGAAACTAGTCTCTCATTAATATAAAAAAGTAAGTGACGAGCATCAACAAACTACAGGCCAGTTGGAAAGAGATTGAAAATGGAGGCGATTGCCTTTGAAACTAGTCTCTCATTAATATAAAAAAGTAAGTGACGAGCATCAACAAACTACAGGCCAGTTGGAAAGAGATTGAAAATGGAGGCGATTGCCTTTGAAACTAGTCTCTCATTAATATAAAAAAGTAAGTGACGAGCATCAACAAACCAACTACAGGCCAGTTGGAAAGAGATTGAAAATGGAGGCGATTGCCTTTGAAACTAGTCTCTCATTAATATAAAAAAGTAAGTGACGAGCATCAACAAACTACAGGCCAGTTGGAAAGAGATTGAAAATGGAGGCGATTGCCTTTGAAACTAGTCTCTCATTAATATAAAAAAGTAAGTGACGAGCATCAACAAACTACAGGCCAGTTGGAAAGAGATTGAAAATGGAGGCGATTGCCTTTGAAACTAGTCTCTCATTAATATAAAAAAGTAAGTGACGAGCATCAACAAACTACAGGCCAGTTGGAAAGAGATTGAAAATGGAGGCGATTGCCTTTGAAACTAGTCTCTCATTAATATAAAAAAGTAAGTGACGAGCATCAACAAACCAACTACAGGCCAGCTGGAAAGAGATTAAAAATGGAGGCGATTGCCTTTGAAACTAGTCTCTCATTAATATAAAAAATGACGAGTATCAATAAACCAACTACAAATAGTTTTTGTGATTAATTTTGACGTCACTGTTACTAAATTCCTCCAAACACATATATACTAAGATTATACTAAGAATATTAGCTGTAAGAATTACATAAATTCATGATATTGTCAAATATGATACAATATAATAAATCTGTGATATAATATATACATATAAAAAAAACATAACCCATGACACGACAGCCCTTAGAGAGCCAAGGCCTACCAACCCGACTGCCGGCCTCACGCCCACTTATGCACGGCAGAGGTGGGCGATCATCCAACCAATACGGGGAGGATATGTGGTCAGTATCTCGGCATCCCCCAGCCGGAACATTGGTTTTCATGACCAGGGCCACTTACCTATCATAAGCGCCTCACTTTCCTTACGATGCTGAGTGGGCACCGCTCCTATACCCGGGACCGAAAATCCATACCCCATGGGTGGGACTGAACCCGGGCCGCTTTCCATGACCAGCGACCAAGGCATTCTGCCTTAGCCCGCTATGCCACAGCGCAGGACAATATAATATATAGTGATCTTAAAAATAAAATAATCTATACTCTATTTCAGGCTAGTTTAATCCTGCTGTAAACAACAAGGCAGAGCTCACTCAACTCACCACGTGTTAGATGCTATATGCATACACATAACTTTTGCAATACTAGCAGTATATATAGCAGTGCTAACTTCTGGACAATAAATAGAGTTGGTTTACACATTAAATTATTAAATCTATGAGTTGGTTCATTTCTGAAAAAAATAATCATGAACTTTACTGCATATGGCACTTTCCGCAAAATCGTATTTCTCCACATGCCTTTTGCATTTACGCGATTTTCCTGGTCTTCTTAAGAGTTCTGGATGCTTGCTGTTCCATTCTAACACTATGTACACTACTTGCGGAAACACCAAGAAGATCAACAGTTTCTTTCTCAATGTTTTTTTATAGACGATTCTGGGTTTCTTTCTTTAAGGCCCGCTAAACAATGTGTGATCATCTGCCTCTCGCCAGTTTGTCTCGACTGCATTTCATTTCAGTTGAAGCACTGGCCTGCTCCATGATGAAAAGTTTACTGATTTTAAATTGCATATACATTAGTGTTCTTGGGCTTGTGAGGTATGTGAGATGTACAGGAAATAGTGTTAAACATCAGAAGCAACTCCACACTATAAACAATAACATCTTAATCAGCATTCAACTCCATACAACCTTGTTGTGAGAGAGCTGCTTGGTATATGAATGCAAAAATATGTAATAGCAGTGTCCTTTAGTAATTGTCTAATAAAATGCAGCTTAATCTAACATAATAAGTTAATAGTGTGTATAATTTCAACTGTCTTCTGTCTAATCTGTATATAGTATACAGAACACATTTATGTGGTATGTGAAACAGAAAGATAAAATGTGGGGTTATTACATTTATAAGAATTGAAACAGTTGCATACTTTTCTCTCTCCAAAATCAGCTCGCACAGAGCAGTGATCAGAAAGCTACTTACAGTACTGTACTTAGAGGGGTTTATCATACGCATGTAAATAAAAGAAAATGCCCATTAACTTCGCTAAACCAATTAAAAGCTTAACCATTTTCTGTCCCAATATCTCTGTCTCTCTTCCCACCCAGATGTTTACAGCAGGATTAAACTAGGTTGAGATAGATTATAACAAGTATGTTTTGCTTTCTCTGGTGTATTACCTTATAATAAAGACACAATAACTTCAAAAAAGAAAATCACAAGATATTTAATAATATCAGGAAATAAATTTAATTGCAGCTTAATTTGTACAATATACAAGAATTTTAGAAAAACCTTCACATCTATGTTATACACAGCACAAACATCCATTGTACATAGTCTCAAGGCCAGAAGACCATCATTTTATGTGAAGTCAAGATTTAGAAACTCCATTGTGTGTAAAATGATAGAAGTTTATCGAGATTTAACTGTATTGGAACACCACAGTGAAGCAAAATAATTATTAATTTATAGACGAGTCGTATTTATTACACATTGGCTTCACTTACGTACCTATATTGAGGACATGTTTCGCAAACCATCGTTTGCAAAACATGTCCTCAAAATAGTTACGTAAGTGAAGCCGATGTGTAATAAATATGACTCATCTATAAATTAATAATAAAAGTTTATTTCATTTAGTTTTTAATTGTTTATTATCCAGTGATGTTATTGTGTGTAGCAATTTATTACATAAACAAATTTCTCTGTGGGCAATGCTGTGGCTTTTATTAATCATGTGGGAGTCCAAATGCAAATTATTTGTTATTTGGAATTCATTTTAAAAGATCTTGCATTCTGATGGATAAAACACGCTGTTTCTAAAATAGTACAAAGTATTAATATTTTTAATAGTACACAGAAGTAATTCTTAATACCTGAACAATGCCCTGCTAGGAGTTTCAATAGATGCAATTTTCATTATCCTTATAATTTTCTTCTGAATGTTAAATATCTGGGATACTTTTGGTGATCCACATCATAATGGTATGGCATAATAGATGTAAGTTTAGGCAAAATATACTGGTAGCAAGATATCAAGAAGAGCAACATTACTAAGGAGTCTGAATGCATAGCACAAACAAGTGAGTTTATATATTAACTTATCAAAATGAGTACTCCAAGAGATATGTAAATCAATCCAAATAAACAGAAACCTTATCACTTATTTCTTAGATGGATAAGTTTATTCATAAATATATTCAGCAAATTTTGTACCTTCTGCTGATTAAATTGAATGTAAACAGTCTTGCTGGTATTTAAGTAAAGTTTGTACTTTACTAATCAGTCTTGTAACCTTAAATTTGGTTCATTCTCAACAGAATGGAGTTCATGTAAATTGTTACTTTCAAAAATCATGTTGGTGTCATCCACGAATAACACTGGTGTTTTGTTTGTGATAAAATTAAGGATAAATCATTTACATACAGTAAAAAGAATACAGACCCTAAAATTCAACCCTGAGGAAGCCAGTTATCATTTCAATTGTTTTCTACTTTCTAGGTAACATGCAAACCATTTCCCTGCTACACCTCTAATATCATAGGAGGTTAACAACATGACTCTGTCAAAAGTTTTTTTTTTCGATAAATAATCCTAAAGATTGATGTTTTCATCTATGGCTCAGAGAATATCATCAATAAATGAAAACAATGTATCCATTAATGGTTTTCCCATTCTGAAAACCATATTGTGATGTTGGAGAGGATACCAGTAATTTCAAGAAGGACATTAATTTAGCATAACCTTTTCAAGAACTTTCAAAAACACACTCAGTAAAGATATTGGTCTGTAATTTTCAATATTATTTTTGTAGCCCTTTTAAAAACTTTGGAGCAAAAGAGAAAAATTTAAGAGTAAAAAAAATGGTGGCGGAAGTGGTGCTTTCTGTCGCATACAACACTTATGCACTGAGTTATCTACCCTTTCTCTATAAACTGTCCTGCAAATCACCCATTAGAAGGCACTCAAGAAAGGCATAAGTGACATGTTGCTTAGTATGTTGCATAAATTCAAAAATAAATAGGGGCAGGTGACTCACCTGCTATATATATATATATATATAAGGTTTTTTCTTGAAAATTGTATCGCATCCTTGACACAATCAATATCAAGTTTCATATTTAACAAACTTTTAAGTTTCTGGGTGAAGCTGCTCATGTACACATGCAATAACACACGCTTAGTTTTTCTAAAAAAGTTATTGTTTTACTTTCAAAACCTCAAAACATGTATTTCCAGTGAAATCTCGCTATCACATTTTGGGTAGAATGCAATACTTTCTCTGCCTACTTTAGTATTGCAAGTAATAGAGAAAGTAAAGTGCAAAATTTTCTTTACATAAATTGGCTGCTGCTATAATTTTTTACTTTATCAAGGTATATGTTGCATTCCATCCAAAAATTTGATACCAAGATTTCACTGGATATATGTTTAAAGACTTCTTTATTTGAACAAAAACAAAAAAAAACTGTTTTAGAAAAAGGTTGCATGTGAACATCTAATTAAAAACAAAAAGTTGGTTAACTATTAAGTTCACCAACTTCCAAGGATGAGACACAAAGCTTTTCAAGTAAATGCCTCTCTTTCAGGCCACCTTTACATTACATAGTTTTTGAAAATTTGGGTTTTCTTAAAAATACCTCTTAATGATTATGATTAAAATATCATTATGTTTAAGATATTTTCATGAGATGAAATTATATCTTGAATTTTCTGGAAATGCCCTCAGAAATCTTCATTCTAGGTGACTTTTACATAATTGGTAAACTGCAAGAGATAGATAAAATCTTAATGCATAAAAAATTTAGATCTTGCTGAAACACACAATTTATGTCAAATATATGTATTTTTTGTGAAGTGAATCATTTCCAAGAAATTCTCTGTTATTTATTTTATTTTAACAATATTTACAGTTTTCTCAAATAGGAATACATAATTTGGTTTTTTATCTCTCAGCTATGCTGAGAGAATGGCTTGACAAAGACATGACACAGGAATCAGGTCTTAAAAGACTGAACTATTGTATAAAGCATACTGTATTCCTAAATTCCTCTTGTACCTACAAGAAAATTTCTGTAATTTCTGCAAATGTTCATCTTAAGATGAAGTAAACGAATAAACGTTTGTAAGAATAGTTTGTACAAGAGTAGAGAAAGTAACACTAGTGCAACACATCAGAAGTTTTGAAGGTATTTGCAAGATCTTTTTGTTTTGTACATATGTAAAGAAATTGAAATTAAACTGATATATTACTTTCTCTGATAATAAAAACAGAATAAGTGTGTGATTATTTTGAAAAGGCCATGAGCTAGACAGGACAAGATCAATGATGTGGCATTCATGATATAGCAGACTAGGTTTCATTTTTGTACTTCTTGGTTGAAAATCACAAAAGGCACTAAGTATCTAAATATTATTCTTACAATAGTTAAGTTTATGTATGGAAATGAATACAGTAACAGTAGGCCCATAAATTAGTCAAAAAATGTATAAAGGCCACAGAGTTACTTATGGCAGCAAGTACTTCTATTATGTGATCTCCAACTGCCACACAACTCCCCCTCCCCCTCAAACATGAATTTATATTTGTTTTAAAATCAATTTTTCTATGATATTAGCCAACACTATCCTACACATTACACTAAATTAAATAAAATATAAAAATAAGTTATAATTAGCTCTATTTACCTATAGGAATATAACCGGAAAATTCCATTAAGGTAGGATCCTGTTGTACCTGAAACAGAATATGACATTACAGCTACAATGTTTGCATTTACAAAACATGTTTTATGAATACATACAAATTATTATATTGTGACTTTGTGGGTTCGTAGAATTAAAAGTCCAATTTGCAGAAATTCCAAATGTTCTTTATTTGCATAGAAATACACTTCGTAGCAGCAGAATTACATCACATACATAAGATCATCTACCACGGTCGATGTCTATACAAACAGTGTTCTAATTACATCAGCTCTCGTTACAACAACACTCTACAATTGTTTACTGCTTCAACTCACTCTTGGCAAGTCGTCGCCTTCTTAAATACCTCATTGATAAGTTTGAGACTGTTCTGTAACAATCACGAGATATTTCTGGAACAATAACGAAACCGAAAATTCTATCACTTTCCAGAAGTGTAACTTAATCTATGCCGGCAAGTCCTTTATCTCAGCTATCTTTATTTGCCGGCCCTTTGTGTACACTAGCCGCGCTATCGTAGATAACGGCTTCATGACAATATCTGTATATATTTGTTTGCTTCACTGTTAATAGCTTCATATTTTACATATTTATATGTTCTATGAAGTTGATCGCTGTCTATAATAATATAATATATACAGTATGTATTATCAAGAAATTAGAATTTCATTAAAATAATTGAAAATGAATTGATTAGTAACACTAAACATTCATCTTTTTAAATTTCCCAGAACATGTTTCAGAAGCTAGTTTCTTCCATTATCAATCAGACAACTAAATTTATTTGTAAAAGCTGGTCCTTCTGTAGACTGCTCTGGTAGTGATTCTAAGAATTTGTAAAATGGGTTATTCTGTGGGATATCAAATGTTCTGGGAAATTTGAAAACTGAGTGTTGTTTAGTATTATTATTCACTTTCTATTTTAAGGTAATTATTTCAAAAGCACTGTCATCAACTTCCAGAATTACTGATAAATCAGAATTTGTTCTTAAAAATTAGCAGTCTTCCTATTTTGTGTTGTTTTAATGTTTTGAAGTTGATAATATGATATTACAAAGTGCAATTATAGAATTTTAAATCCATGTTCCTTGCCAGGTGAGATAAGTGAACAAGATTATTGATTTAAATTTCTTCTAAATGCAATCACTTCAATTAAAAGCATTAATGTTTGCATTACATTCTTATTTTATTCATCTGTCACATACATATTATAACTGAGCAAATACTATATAAAGGGACCCATAAAGCCAAGATTGAATGCAAATAATCCAAACAATATCAGAATGTATTTAACAAACTATTGCATAATAAAATACTTTTCACATGAAAATAAGCCATTTTATGTAGTAGTAGTAGTACTATTTATTCATCCTTTTGATCATAGTACATGATATAGGACATGTCAAGTACTTAGAACTAAAAATTATACAGCACACCCAATGTAAATTTTATAGGTGGATTTTGTATATTCAAAAGTCTAAGACCATCTTGTATGAGTTTTTTAGGTACTATTGACGACATTTTTGCAATAGTACCTAAAAAACTCATACAAGATGGTCTTAGACTTTTGAATATACAAAATCCAGCTATAAAATTAAATTGGAAACGGAAGAGGATGGTGTGCTTCCCTTTTTAGACATCAAGTTCCAAAAAATGAACAACAAACTCACTTTTGGTATTTACAGGAAACCGACACACACGGATAATTATATTAAGAACAACAGTTTCAACCCAAAACAACACCAACATGCCATTTTCAACAGTTTAATATTTCGGATGATCAACTTTCCACTAAACAGAGGAGATTATCAAGAAGAATACCTACACATAAAAAAGTAGCTATGTCCAACGGTTTCAACCCAAATTTAGTAGACAAAACCGTTAACAGACTCAACAAAGCTAAGAAAATAAAAGAAACAACTACCCTAGAACCTACAAGAGAAAAAGAGAAAAATTTTTTTTAAAAATTCATCTTTCATCCATCAGCCTATAATAAATTCCAAAAAATCTTCTCAAAACACAACATAATTCTTGCAGCTCAAAATACGTTTAATATCAGAAACTTATTAAAAGCCCCCCCCCCCCAAAAAAAAACTTCAATTACCACCAAAGAAAAACCAGGAATCTATGAGATCAATGCACTACAATTTATATAGAAAAAACAAAAAGAAATATTGACATCAGAACTAAAGAACATATAAGAAACATTAAAAATGGTGAAACAGAAAAATCAGCCGTGGCTTTTCATATTTTGAATACTAGACATGACACCAACTTGGAAACATCTTTAATAAAATATGTTAATCACCCCATAGACCTTTCCATATGGGAAAAAATCTTCAATAACATAGTCATGAATTTTGAAACTCCACCACCGGACATCTTTGATAAATACATCATGCCATTTATCGACAATATGGAGAAAGAGGAAACCACCACAATTTGCACTAGTCAAGTACCAGCTAATGATAAAAGAGCAAAAGTTCTTGAAACATGTCCTGTGAAAAAACAGTGTGAGAGAAGCATTTTGTCAATATCTTCTCGATTCACTTTTGTGCTAAGTTGTGCTTCACTGTCTCTACGCTTCTTTCAAGTTTATACTTTGAGGGAAAATTTGCTAAGCTTTTTAGAAATTTCGTTAATGTGAATATTCCACTTCAAGTTTTTATCTAGATATAGACCAAGGAGATTTGTGCATCCAGAGTAACCAATATATTTCTCATTTCGTATTATATTAGGGCCACTACCTTGGATACCATGTATATTTTGAAAAGAAAAGAAAAGAAAAGAAAAGCCACTGTCTTTTCTGCATTTATTACTAATCTGTTTGCTTCAGACCACTAAATTAGTTGATTTGTTACCATTTTTATAATATCATCTAGAGAATAGAAATTTGGCCCAGTTAAAAAAATACTAGTTTCATCAGCAAAAAAAGTTAAATTACAGTTCTTGATAAAACACTCTAGATTATTTATGTATATCAGAAAAAGTACTGGTCCGAGAATTGATCCTTGTGGAACACCACATGTTATATATCTTTTGAGGGACTGCGAGGTATGAAAATCATTTGTTTTTTCATCTACTTTTTTAATTTCTACAACCTGTTGACGGTGTGTTAAGTAGGATTTGAACCATTCATAGGCTACACCTCTTATTCCTACTCAACTTAACTTTCTTAACAGAATATGGTGATATACTGTATCGAATGCTTTTGAAAGATCCAAAAATAAACCAACATAGTTACAACATGGAGAAATACAATTAAAATGTTTTTTTGTGGTACCAAGCCCTTGCAATGGAAAAGAATAAAAAAGATAATCACAAACTTTCAAGCATGTCTAGGTGACTTAAATATGGGAATGGAAAAGGACAAAAATTGTGTATTTTAATTGGTTCTACACTTCCAGTATAAGTTTTTGTATATATTTTTCATGGTTTCCTAATTATACAAAAGTGAATCTTAATAAAGGTGCCCCTAAGGTTACGCATTGAAAACTAAACTGATACACATTATTTCTATGGCTAATGGCAATAGAAAATTATTAACCATTTTTGAAAGAGTAAAAAAATAATCACAAATTTTATGTTTAATGGATAGTTTGGGATGGGAGAAGTTTCATGAAAAGCTTCTGTCATATCCTTACACATTGAACTTTTAATCACCAACTTTGGTATTTATCCAAGCTTTTGTTTTTGAGTTATTTTGTTGTCTCTCTCCTATGTCTTCTCTCTCTCTCTCTCTCTCTCTCTCTCACACACACACATAGGAAACCTTTTTTTCTAAAAATATAAATATATTTTAGGGTTAAGAGGACCTCAGGATGTGTATTTCTGGTAAAAGCTCTATATTAAATTGTTGGGTGGAATGCAATACTTTCTCTACCTACAACACAAGAAATACAATGAAAATTTTACAATACAGTAAAACCTCGTTAATACGGATCAATTGAGGCTTAATGTCCGGATTATCAAAAGTCCAGATTAAGTGAAATGAACACCACAGAGAAAAACTGTGAATTCAATTATTGTACTGTATAATTTTATTAGATCATAAGATACATTAGGCACACCAGAGTTTAATTACAAGTTCTTTATTTGTTTGGTTTGAAGAAACTATTAATTTTCTTTTGTGCTTTATCATACATATCTTTCACAATTAGACCAGCAAGACAGCTCATATGATGATAGTACGTGGAAATCTGTTTATTGCCAGTTTTCTTGACAAAAGTCTACTACACAATTCATATGTTGTAACCTCACTTAATTTCACTTTTGACTTTCTGAAATGTACATCCTCAGCCTCACATTCACTACTAGTGTTCCTTTCATTGCTTACACTTTCCACAATTTCATCAGTCATGATGTGATAGCTTGAAACATCTTAATTTCCATCAAGTCAGTCTTCGATCTCATCTGTTACAGCTTTCTCGCCACCACAACCAGTGTTTGGTGAAAGTAATTTAATTCAGTTGCATTTGTGTCTAATTCAACACTATTATCATACAAAAGTTTCTTCCACGCATTAGTCAATGTAGAGTTTCAAATGCTGTTTACTGCACTTGCGAAATTGTAAATCACAGATCTGAAATTAGACACACATTCTGCACATACACATGAAAGTGTGGCACCATTTTCAAGCCTTTCAATAATTTTCAGTTTCTACGTATTGTAAGCTATTTGTGTTTGGTTTCCCCGATACATTGTAGGATTATGAAATGACATTGTGCACTCAATTTTTTCTTTAGCTTAATGACTGAGAGACAGACGTGTTAAACTAACCTTCCTGACAAGAGTTAAACGCCCTATAGCAGGTACAAGAGTTTGGGAAGGAGTTAGCCTAATGTCCATTGTCACCAATATATTCGTGGTATTCCTAAGAAATTCCTATTGTACAGCCTGTGTAAAAATAAAATGGGCAATTTCCTTATGCTTGTCTTAGTACAGTACTACAATTTAAGTTAGCAGTTCACAGATTTTTTAAAGGATGCTTGTCTGGATTTCGCAAATTCTGGTTTAAAGGGATCCGGATTAACAAGGTTTTACTGTACTATGTTACACAAATCAAATTAAATTTGTTTATAGCTGACAGCTACTTTCTAATGTTCTACATGTTCATTGCGGTGTATTTTGTTCAATTTGCTCTAATAGCTTCTTAATTATCATCATTTTAAGATTTTGTGTTCAACTAAACATGAATTTGACTACAATTTTTAATCATGACCGCATTGTTACATACAACAAAACTAGTAAGTGATTTCTGGATGTCCTAAGGTCAGTAACATGGACCCTTCACCATTATAATGACCTAGCACCTTTGATTTCTTACCATATGCAAACATTGAAAATAAAATGCATAGAATCACTTTCTCATCATTAGATGAAACAGTGGCACAATATAAAGACCAGTCTCAAGAAGTGCAGCATTATTGCCTTCAGGAATGATTTCATCAAATGCAAAAATGTATTGATGTTAAACAATCTTTTGAAAATTAATAAAATGATTTTAACTTTTAAAACTAATCTTGTTTGATTTTCTAGAAACTTCCAGTGCTGTCCTTTTAAGAAATTGTTAAATAAAAGTACTAAACAATCATTTTTCATACAACAACAACAATAATAATAATAATAATAATAATAATAATAATAATAATAATAATAATAATAATAAGAAGAAGAAGAAGAAGAAGAAGAAGAAGAAGAAGAAGAAGAAGAAGAAGAAGAAGAAGAAGAAGAAGAAGAAACGATAGCAAGATAAGTAACCAATGTTTTAGAACCAGAATTTACTTAACCTTTTGCCAAAACTAAAAAACTATCCGTAGTTGGTTTATTGATACTCGTCTCTTTCTTTTTTGTATTAAGGGGAGGCATCGGTGAAATTTTGTCAAAAATGACAAAAAACGACATTTTCCACTTTTTGCATTAAAATTATGTTTAAACATTGTAGTTTCAGAATCTGTCATCAGTTAGGCCCTAGCGCCATTTAAAGAGCAGCTACGTCATTATTTAAACGCCCATGTGCGGGTGGGCGTGGCCATTTATATTGCTTTTTCCAGTGTGTCGCAAAGAAATTGATGGAATTCTCACATTTAAACTACGTGGTTTGATTCTATAACTGTGGTAATTTGCAGAGACATCTTCTGGATGTTTGTGGAAGCTACTGAACCTTTCCAATACCATTTTTATATATTATTTCCCGCTTACTACTTTTGAAAGTAAACAAACATTTCCACTGACATGTAGTGTTTGTGAAATATGGTTTACATGCAAGAGAAAGCTGTGGATAGCAGCTTATATTAAATTATTATTGTTTAGAATAGGAATAAAGCCTGATTTAACATTGTATTGCTTTCTTGTTGCAACAGTAGGTAAATGATTCATACCAGGTTAGGTTAGGAGTACAGTGGCTATTTCAAAGCAAAATATAATGAAACTTTAAGGTGTTCTAGCCATAATAGTAAGTAATGATACTAGAATGCTATGCTTGAGGTAAATGTTAAGTGAAAACATATTATAGACCAAGAGTTAACAGTGATTCTAGTAGGTCACCTTTGGATGTAAGTAGAAGAATGGTTGATGTATTTCTGGGCATTGGTAAGGGTCATATTTCTATGCAGAAGTTTTATATGACCATGGGTATGAATTGCACGAACTATTCTACTTACAATTTCCATCTCACAGACAAAAATAAAGAGATTAGTTAGTACTATTATATGGGAAAGTTACATTAATGGAGAAGCACAGAATGCTAATGAAAGTTTCCATGGAGTAAATGTCACAAAGAAGTTTTTGTATTAAGAAAGAAATTGCAAATTGCAGTGATTGCAGCTGTTAGTGAATTTAATATGGGTTATAAAGATAGACTTAAAGTTAAGGCAAAAGTTGCAGCAAGCAAAGTAAGTCATGTTAGCAAAAAAAAAAAATTAGCAGTATTAGGGATAGGTGAAAGCTAAAACAAAGTGATCAAATTTCATTGAGCAAATATAAATCTGCCAAGCAGCAGTTAAAGGTGACTAACTTAAAAGAAGAAGAGGATAGTAAACTAGCTGAGTGGTCTTCATATAGTGCAGGATGATTTTGAAACAAAGAAAAAATGTTGTTTATATTTAGAGCTTCTAACTAGATTTTTCTTCATTTCCAACTTTTAGCATTTTTAATACCCCTTATAGTCCAGACACTAAAGTTTTCAATGAATTTCTTTAAGTTTTGCATATATGTATATTCCTAGATAAGTTTTCAATAAAAATTGGTAGCATTGTGTCTGTATATGAAAAAATTAATAATGATTGGAATTGAAAAAAGCAAATTGAAAAAATTCAAGAAAATTCTATCATATTCCTTAAATTTTCTCCTCCAGAACCATTAGACTTGGGTAAATGAGTATATACATATATAGTTTTGCAACTATTATCTAAAGGAACCAGAATCCAAAGTTCCAATCATTTATAACAAAAATTGTAGAGAATGTAATATGTTTCCCAATGTAAAGAAATTGCAGCAAAAAATTAAATTATTATTTTTTTTTGGTAAAAACTATTGTAGATAGAAAAATTATAAAAAAAGGGCCAAACGTAACCAAATTAAAGAGAAAGAAGGTAATAAGATAGCTGTACGGCCTGCATATGATGCATGGAGTTTTCAAAGTAAAGAAAGTAGTGTAATTTCTATCTAAATCTTTAAATTCATTTTTCTCCACTTTCAATTTTTGAACATTTTTGTATCTTCAAAATGCTCCAACTTCTGCAATTCTCAACGAATTTGTATTAAACTTGGCATACATATTCCTAAATAAATGTTTAATAAAAGTTGATATTTTTGTGTATTTAAATTAAATAGTTCATATATTATTGATTTTTAAATCTCAAAATTGCAAAAAAATTAAGAAAAATTTAATATATTCACACATAAAATTTTTTTTGTCCAAAAATACTTGATACACACTTTAAAAGTATAGCAACTTTTATAACTGATGTATAGAGAAACCTGAATATAAAATTTAAAGTTCCTAAAAGAAAAACTGTATGACCTGGGACTTTTTATATAACATACAAAAATCATACTATAAAAAGCACTAAATATTTTTTTTTTAAAAAACTATTTACGATAGAAAGATGAATTTTAAAAGCTTAACTAGATTCACTATACCCCACCTAATGACAAAATTTCAAGCAGTTCTGATGTAAACTCTGGATTTTAGCATTTTTCACAGATGCCTCCCCTTAATGAGAGACTGGTTTTTAGATTTCTTTTAGTTTGACCTATGTAGCATTTATCACAATTCTTACAACTTATTTGGTATAGATCCGGAATATACCAAATAAGTTGTAAGAACTGTGAAAAATGCTGCATAGGTCAAACTAAAAGAAATCTAAAAACCAGAGTCAAAGAGCACTTTAGAAACATCAGACTGAAACAAGAAGATAAGTCAGCAGTAGCATTTCATTTTTGGAATGAAAATCATGACATTGATCCAAATCCATAATTATTAAAAGGAGTGATAAACCAAAATAAATTGACATCATGGGAGAACATATTCATATGGAAAAATAAGGATCACATACTGAACTTTGAAATCCCACCAGTAGATAATTTGGCAAAAAAGTTCATAGTTCCACCACCAGAGAGAGAGAGAGCAGACAACAGATGTCAGTTGGAAAGAGATTGAAAATGGAGGCAATTGTCTTTGAAACTAGTCTCTCATTAATATAAAAAAGTAAGTGGCGAGTATCAATAAACCAACTACGAATAGTTTTTTGAGATTAATTTTGACGTCACTGTTACTAAATTCCTCCATACACATATACTTTTGCTAAATGTTTCACTGTATGGAGAGTACATTACAAGGATATACTCATTTGTAGCAAATAAAATGCATGTTCATTTAGAAGCTATTAACACGTGATAAAGTGTATTTTTGTTAAGGATTTTTTACACACTTTCAGAAATAAGGAAAAGGGTTTCTACAACACATTATGTGATATGAAAAGTTATATAAAGATAACTGCTGGATAGAATGTATCTTTCCAAAACCTCAGATGAATAGCAGTAATTTGCCGTAAAACTATGAACAATTTCATTTCTGGATGTAATTAAGTCAAATATAGCAAAAGAGGTTTTACAAAATACTGAAATCCAGGTTGCAAAATGGTAATGTGCAAAAGTCTAGTGAAGTATATGTTACACCATATAGTGTCATTTAGAAATAAAATGGCATGTTATATACTTATACATTTTAATCAAAAGTATATTGGAGCTTATTTGATGATCATGACATACACTATGGATAAATACATTATAAATATACTTGAATAAATAATAAAAATAATGATATCATTTTTACTACTTGTCACAGAAAGTGACATGTGCCCAAGTGGCACATACTACCAAGCAGTTTTGCAAATTCACAGTTGCCAATTTCTTAAGCCACAAGGTGTAGCTGAGGCACAGAGTCCTAAACCGCAAAACCTAGCCAAAAGATATTTTTATAAGAAGAGGAGTGAAACAGTTGGGGGCTTCAGCAATGTTGGAAATAATCTAACAAGTTTTGCTTCTCATTTAGATTGCCAGTCACCATTATGCCTGCTTAGTAGTGACAAGATTGTCAAGTTCTAGACGTTCTCGGGCTTCGAGCCAGGTAAGCAGATGTTGGGACATCGACGTTTCGGGAGCGTACATCTCTCCCATCTTCAGGATGTTGAATGACTTAGGGCTGGTATGTCATGTATGTCAACCTTACATAATTAATCTGCTCTAAAACAAAGGGTCCTAAAAAGTGCACGTAGGTGGGTCCCAGGCTGTAAAGGGAGAGCTCAACACCATATAACACTCCTAAGGTAACCAAATGCTTCTGTTCCACTTGTGTCCCGTTTTTCTCACTGCCACAAGTAGCAAAAAGTAGCCATAATAATATTTAGTTACTCAATACGTGAAAAACTGAAGCTAATAACAGTGGAGCAATACAAATATTACAATAATGCATACTAATTTGTTATAAGCTAATTATCTTTTTAAGAAATTGTAAATTCTTAAAAAGATAAGTGAAGTTTGTTCCAAATTATTATATATTATTGTAATATTTAGTTACTCAATTTCTAAAGTATTATAAACAAACAAAATGTTTGGACACTGCAAAAGGTTTGCACTATCAAAAAAAACTACATTATTTCAGTGCAGCCCCAAAATTTTCATCCAGTAGCTATCACATTCTTCACTTTTTGACTGTGTTGTTTATGCAGACGAGTCACCACATTTGAATAAAAAGCAGAGCATAGAGAGCAGAGCTTAGTTAAGAGATTGAGGGCCCTACGCCACAAAGTGTAGACTAGGGATATTTTTTAAACAGGGAATGAATCAATTGCAGTTAGCATGATAATGGGGCATATTTGTGAGATCTGAGAAGATAAACCCTAAAATTGGAAGAACTACATAAAACGTGATATTTTCCATGGATTTTACTACTACTGATCGGGTTTGACTGTTTGCCACACATACCAGTAACAAACTGGACTACTTTGTTCACACTTAGTGATTTATTTCGCATATAGGAAATTGTCTTAAAAAGCTACAGCGAATGAGTTACAGGCTCTCATAGTGATCCCATCTACTTCCTAATTGTGTAATATATGCACACATATTCCTTCTTTAAATAATATGAAAAACTTGAACCCTTTTTAACATCTTTCCTAATTTATTTGGTTACAGGGGAATTATTCCTTTCTTGGCCTGATATGATGGTACTTGCATAAGCACCCCTATCTCCTTTGTTTACACCATTACTGAATCACGACACAGTTGCCAAAGTGAGACTAATAAGCACCACCAACCTTACGCAAATAACTAACAATTTAAAACCAAATGCAAGGCATAGCCAAAGGCTTGAGGACCCTAAGCCGCAAAGCATAGCCAAGAAATTTTTACAGAAAAATGCTTCAACTGCAAAGAGATGATAAAATGTACACGAAAAATCAATTACCTAAACCCTTATGATCGAGGATAGTGGGAGGAAGGTAAAAGTAAATAACGGATAATGCAATTCATGCCATTTTCTCAAATGCAACTCCCCAATACCCATACAATTCTGGAAAGGTAAAAAGAAAACTTAAAATAACGTCAAGCTAGCAGACTTCACCTTTAGGTGGATACCCTCACCCCATATCTGTTGAATATAATATATAGTTATACTTAATACTAAATAGTGTGTTTTATTTAATAGAAAACGTACTATACTATCTAAGGTGGTTAGATCTCCTCTATGCCCAATTCTTATAACAGTCTTGCTCACTTTCCCATATCTCATTTTTTATGGCCAACTAGGAAACAAAGTCCAGTTATCCAAACCCGATTAAGACCGATGCTTTTTAAGTATGGTTTAAAGGAACAGTCCCATGTCAGTAGATCTATCACAAAATTGCAGTACAAGAGTGGCAATGATAAACCGAAAAATAACAGCGTCGTTTACAAACGAAAATACTTCTAATTTCGTTACAAGTAAATTATTTATAAGTACATTATACATATATGCCCTTATGGCTTATCTCTTACTGCTCTGAAACGCTACAAGTATGCTTTATTACTACGCAGTCTCAAATTATAATAACTTATATTAAATAAAACTTACTGTTGTTGTAGTATTTAACACCAATGAACTATTTTGATAAATGTTCTCCAAACATAATGCACTTTTGTAACAATATGCCCTATTTTGAAACACGTTATTAGCTATAGATTTGGAATGCAGAACATTCCTACAAATTAATTTTACTGCATACATTGTGATTTTGCAAAACCAAACTATTTCAGCGGAGGTTAATGATGTTGATGATATTGATGTTAATGATATTGAAAAAACAACTGCGAAATGTTACGTTGCTACGAGATGCATGGTTACCAATATATGAGCATACAATATTTTAAGAAGTAAACAAAATGTGGCACTTCATTACAAGCGATACCTTCACTGAGCCGTGACTGAGCCTGACTGAGACACACAGAGGTGTCGTTAAAGAGTGAAGAGTCACCCAGGGGCCATCCTCCGAGTACAAGAAGCCGTCGGCCTTTGCCATTCCTGGACTCCGTTCCTTACTGGCGTGATGATGGAGTTATAATAAAAAACTGTGGGTAGATGCTGTTTTTTTTTTATAAAATGTCACAAGTTGTAGGATGGAAGAGGGAAATTGTTGTTAATTACTATAGGAGACCATTGAGGTTATGCTCAAGTTATTCTAGGCCCACTGGGTCTAAGGTGAGTCTGGAACGCTTGTGAGTTTTCCCTGGTTCAATGTCATATTCCCCGAGGCCTCAGATAAGTTGATTGAAGCTGTAGGGAAGCCGGGATTAGAATTTCTGAGAGTGTTTGAGGATATAGTTATTTAATTTTGGAAAGGATAGGACTGAATGGATGATTTCCTTACGAATTTACAAATTGGGAGCTGTTGCTACTCGAAGGTATCTCACGGAATTATTTGAAGTTTGTAAAGATGAATTTTTGCAGCTGACAGGCGTAAGTGGAGGTGGGTCTTATTACTTATTAATATTGTGACTTTGTGGGTTCGAAGAATTAAAAATACAAGTTGCACAAATTCAAAACGTTTTATATTTCCGCCCAATTACACTTGGTACACTGGCAGATCACAGCAGTATTATGTACTACACACAATTACGTAACACACAATTATAATCCACCAGTTCGTAGATCCACACTTCACTCACTACTCGGCACCTTGCCGTAAACTGTGACTCAAAACTGCACACACTCCTATTTATACGTGGTTAATCGGTTCTGGAGAATTCTCCACAATGGAGAAGTCGTATAAGAGGCTTCACGATATGTCAAGGAGGTAGGAGGGGGGAACGAAAATACAGCCACCTCCGTGGCTTCCCCTCTTCCCGCCATGTCTCGTCTCCGTAGGCGCTAGCTCATAGGCGCAGGCGTGGCTTAACGCTATCCGACTTCTTCACTCACGAAGCAAGCACCATTCCGTCACATGAGTAGCCGTAGCCTCGATGCCATCTGACCCTCTCTTTCTGCCAGCTGGTCTTGTCGTATGATCCGGTGACACTGCTCCCTCCTCAAGGCTGGTCGTCCCGAACAGCACCATCGTAGCGGGCCAGAGGATCCAAATGTATACTTCTCCACAGAAGAGAAAGTCTCCGAGGGACGAGACGCAGGGAGGTTGGCGAAGGTTCCCACACCCTCCCTGGACAGGTTTATGACACCCCATGTGAGTACAGTTACAGACCATTCAAAAACATTCTGGCGGCTTCTACTTATGTAAATGAATCTTCTCGGTTTTAATGTACAGGGCGATTAGGGTGCATATTTTTTTAAAGGTCTGCTACTTGTATAGCAAGCGTTCTCTGCCACACACATTCGCTGTCCTTGTCCCACAGCACATTCCTTACAGGGCTTTTCTTTGCGTTGCTATACTATACCACCATCATCTTTCCTCGGGGAACCTTCTGGATGCGGTAGACCACGTCGTTAATCCTCTTCATCGCCCGGTACGGTCCTTGACATGGCTGCTGAAGCTTCGGGCAGCGTCCCTTGATCCGGGTAAAACAAAACAAAAAATCTGCATTACTATGCCTTGGTATCTGGTTTCTAAACCGAAGCATAACATCCACCGATTTTATTTCTCATTTTTATACTTTATTTATTAAGTGCATCCCATTTTTGCAGATATATATTATATCATGAAAGTTAACTACTTATCTAAACTAATCTACTGCTACTGTTTCCAGTAGCTTACAATATATTCTAATCCTATTTCTGCTCACAGTCCTCTAACAAAAGAAATGTAACAATTCAATCTAACTTAAACTATTATCACATGTTTGTTTCTACTGAATAATTTGACTGTTGGTACTACACTATATAAGTTTTACAATTTATCCTGGTTTCCATACCCTTCCTCAACAAGTTACATGATTTGAAATCAGGAAAAGGAGCTGTTCATCATTTCGTCGTTTGTTCCATCCTTACTTTTATTTGAAATATTTTTTTCTCGTATAACTGAACCATGCTCCTCCTGCTGCCTGCTCCAATCCTGCCCGTGAAAATCCAGTTGCTTTCGTCTGTTAATTCTCAACCGTCCTGATCCTGACTGGTTATTGGAAATGTAGACGATGTTCCTCCTCCTGCTCTACTTGTCTCCTTTGTCTTAATCTAGTATATCTCCTTAGTTGTGGTTGATGTTCTACTTCCTCTCTTTCTAAACGTTGATGTAGGCTCAGTTTTTTCTCTTATAAATATCTGCTGTAACTCAGTTTGGATACTGTTCCTGCCATCTGTTCTAATATTCTGTAATCTTCTTTATTTCCGATTATTGTTGCTATTTGTTTTCCAGCTAATTGCTGCCGTTGATCCTGAAGTTCTTCTCGGTAATTTTGGCATTCAAATAGAACATGTTCGGGGGTATCCCGTAGTCCACAAAGCTCACAATTATCATCTCTTTTCTTGTTGACCTTCTTATAGTAAGTGCCATACGGTCCATGACCGGATAGATAATGTATAGGTCCTTGCTTGGGATCAAGATGTAGTCTAAGTCTTTCTTTGATGTTTGGAAAAATACTGTAAACCCTTCTTCCTGTTTCTAAACGATTCCATTCCTGTTGCCATAAATATATTAATTCAGAATTTATTTGTCGTTTATCAATGCATCTTTTACCAACTATTTCCTTTACCTTATCCAAACTTTGTTTTTTGAGCCAATAAATGGCTGCCCTTCTTCTGATAGCAAGATCCAGAGGCCTATCCCTACCTAGTATGTTAAGTAGTGCCATTGTAGATGTTCCCATTGCACCTGTTGCTCTTATCAAATATTGTCGATGCGTCTTCCTAATTATTCTAATATTTGAAATTAATTGTTCTTTCACACTGGCCGTGTGTAGGCTAAATTGTGGAAACGTAGAGTCAGAATGAAAAATTCAATGCCATAACCGGGATTTGAACCACAGATCGGCACGTTGGCCATAGTAGCTCAATGGTAGAGCGGCTGGACGGGAACCAGAAGATCGGTGGTTCAAATCCCGGCTATGGCATTGAATTTTTCATTCTGACTCTACGTTTCCTCATATTCTAATATTCTTCTGCAGAGTAAGACGGTGGGCCCATATGGCCGCTCCATATCCCGTAATTCCCAACATAATACCAGTGTGATAAGTTCTTATTGCGTTCAAATGTAGTTTGACATTTCTTGTTGTTAATGTTGCTATTTTCATCATAATATTGCCTGCTTTTTCTGTTATCTTTTTAATATGCATGTCATAATTAAACTTTTCATCCACCTGTAATCCCAAATACCTCAAATGTGTCACCCTTTTAATAGACTATCCATTAATTTTGATCACTGAGTTTCGCTTTAACTGTCCTTTGAATATGACGTACGCTGATTTTGCTGGTGCTACATCCAGTTTTACATTCCTCCACCATTCTTCTATTTTGTTCATGATTTTCTTCGCTTTTGTTTCGATCTCTTGTCTACTATCAGCTTCCAGAAGTATCACCACATCATCAGCATAGGCGATTACATCCTTTGTATCTGGTAGTTCTAGTAGTTTTATCAAAAAGGGTTCGATTAAGATGTCCCAAAACAGAGGCCCAAGTATGGATCCCTGCGGGCATCCTTTCGTGATTTCTCTGGTAATCCTATAATCATCTCCACTTACATAAACTCTTCGATCCGTGCAATAATTCTTTAATATGCTTACCAAAGGAGATGGATATCCCTGATTTCTCAAAATGCCAAAAAGTGCAGGGTAGGGCGATATAATCAGACCAGGTCACCTTGCTGGAACCCTTGGCTGTTGGCTTGCTTGTCGTATGGGGTCTTCATATGGTGGCTCGCCTTCTGGATGTTCTGGCAAGCCATTTCGTGCACGTCGTGGATGTGGTCCACCAGGTTCTCCACATACTCAGTTGCTGGCTTTTTCGCTTCCGGAAGGCTCCCAAAAGCCAGGTCACAAAGGAGGCGTAACCCTCGGCCAAACATTAAACTGGCTGACGTCATCCCCGTGATGTCGTATGTGGATCGGTAGGCCAGCAAGAACAGTGGCACCTTGAGGTCCCAGTCTCGCTGATGGCTGGCCACGACCTTCCTCGGCTGTTCCTCTAAGGTCTTTATGTACATTTCGACCATGCCATCCGACTGTGGATGTAGGGGTTTTGTGTGGGTCTTGGTCACCCCAAGTCCCTCAAGTGCCTCCTTCATTAGGTTGGACTCAAAATTAGTATCCTGGTTGCTGTGGAGCTCTAGCGGCACCCCCAAATCGGCAGAACACTTGCTCCACGAGGCAATCTGTGATTGTCTTTATCTCTTGGTTCCGGATGGCATACATCTCCGGCCACTTGGTGAAGTAGTCCACGACCACCATCAGCTACTTGTTGCCTCAGTCAGACACTGGGAATGGTCAAGCTATGTCGACGGTGATCCTTTCAAATGCCTCTCCGACATTGTACTGCTGCATGCGACCCCGGCTCCTGGTCTGGGGGGCGTGACCCGCCGCGCACACGTGACATTGACGGCACCATCTCTCAGCGTCTGCTTGGAGCCTCAGCCAGTTATAACGCTGTCGGAGTTTGTCGATCATTTGGTTTACTCCCAGGTGTCCTCCTGAAGTACCAGCGAGCACTTCCTCTAAAACTTCCGGGACCTTACTCCGGGGAAGTACCAACTGCTGTCTCTCTCTCTGCGTCTTCCCATAGGGTGATTCCCATACCCGGAACAGCACGCGACTTTGATCTTCAGTGAGTCCCATTGGGCCCTGTACGACTTGTAGGTGGCGCTCCTCGGTGCGATGTCCTCCCAGGTTGGTCTTGTCCCTGCCTCCACTTCCTTCAAGAGTGGCCCCAAGTCTGCGTCCGCCAGCTGCTCCCCCCTCAGGCCAGTGCTATCCCAGCCATCCACAGGCACTGCCGTGACTACTCTACAGCTGCGGCACGCTCCTTCTTTTCCGCTTCTGTGCACTAGCCGCATACTTCTGGGCAGGGTCTTCGGGACATGGCGTCTGCGTTACCGTGGCTCTTACTTCTACGATGTTCTGTATCGTTTCCTGGGATGACTTAAAACGTGGAAACGTTAAATTACCAGAGGTCCATATAGGATGGTTAAGGAAAGGTACAGAGTATTTCAAAATTAGATGTTTTAACGATATCTTTATACTCTTAAAATTTCAAATATATCAATATACAATTTCTCTTGTCTTCAAATATTTAGCAACATGTCAATTAGTTATCCTTGCCACTGGTTATATATTATTATTTCTTTATCTGCATTGAAAGTATTTAGGGTTTCTTTTGTTGTTTAAAGTGCACTAACTCCATGATATTTGTCTTAATTGACGCGAGAAACACAGGGAAATGTTTGGAATAGAATTTTAGAAGGTTTATCCAGAACTTACATAATGAAGCGAAGCCAAACAATGTTGTTCCCAATGTTCCTACGTACGGAGCGACGAATTGCAGATGCGATGTTCAGTGTCCGAGATCCATGTCCGAAGTCCTCTTTCTTGTACCGGAGACTCCAAGACGAAAAAATCCAGGCCGATTCCCCCGTTGCAGCGTCAAGCAATTGTCCAATCTTTTGGCTCCCTCTACAGGCCAAAGTAACGCTTCCTAGCGCTCAGCAACGGAACTCGTAAGAGAACAGATGCAATTAGGCAGCATGTCTGGTAGTCTAACGAGCTGGAGATCACTAATGTAGCTCAGGAGCTTGGGGGAGTAGTAGTTAGTACGAAGTAGATGAGTCTTTAGAAGTGATCAGGTGCAATGATCAGGTGCAATACTCCTCAGCCGACGAATCTGCCACAAACGGAGAGGGAGGCGTACGCACAGCAACCGGGAGGTGGCATGCAAGGTAAAAGCAGAGCAGGATCAGCACACGACCAGCAGAAGAACGTAGGAAACTTTGGGAACCGTCACAACAAAATATTAAATACGAATGCAATCTTTGGAGTTAACGCACTTTATTTATTTATTTATTTATTTATTTATTTATTTATTTATTTATTTATTTATTTATTTATTTATTTATTTATTTATTTATTTATTTATTTATTTATTTATTTATTTATTTATTTATTTATTTATTTATTTATTTATTTATTTATTTATTTATTTATTTATTTATTTATTTATTTATTTATTTATTTATTTATTTATTTATTTATTTATTTATTTATTTATTTATTTATTTATTTATTTATTTATTTATTTATTTATTTATTTATTTATTTATTTATTTATTTATTTATTTATTTATTTATTTATTTATTTATTTATTTATTTATTTATTTATTTATTTATTTATTTATTTATTTATTTATTTATTTATTTATTTATTTATTTATTTATTTATTTATTTATTTATTTATTTATTTATTTATTTATTTATTTATTTATTTATTTATTTATTTATTTATTTATTTATTTATTTATTTATTTATTTATTTATTTATTTATTTATTTATTTATTTATTTATTTATTTATTTATTTATTTATTTATTTATTTATTTATTTATTTATTTATTTATTTATTTATTTATTTATTTATTTATTTATTTATTTATTTATTTATTTATTTATTTATTTATTTATTTATTTATTTATTTATTTATTTATTTATTTATTTATTTATTTATTTATTTATTTATTTATTTATTTATTTATTTATTTATTTATTTATTTATTTATTTATTTATTTATTTATTTATTTATTTATTTATTTATTTATTTATTTATTTATTTATTTATTTATTTATTTATTTATTTATTTATTTATTTATTTATTTATTTATTTATTTATTTATTTATTTATTTATTTATTTATTTATTTATTTATTTATTTATTTATTTATTTATTTATTTATTTATTTATTTATTTATTTATTTATTTATTTATTTATTTATTTATTTATTTATTTATTTATTTATTTATTTATTTATTTATTTATTTATTTATTTATTTATTTATTTATTTATTTATTTATTTATTTATTTATTTATTTATTTATTTATTTATTTATTTATTTATTTATTTATTTATTTATTTATTTATTTATTTATTTATTTATTTATTTATTTATTTATTTATTTATTTATTTATTTATTTATTTATTTATTTATTTATTTATTTATTTATTTATTTATTTATTTATTTATTTATTTATTTATTTATTTATTTATTTATTTATTTATTTATTTATTTATTTATTTATTTATTTATTTATTTATTTATTTATTTATTTATTTATTTATTTATTTATTTATTTATTTATTTATTTATTTATTTATTTATTTATTTATTTATTTATTTATTTATTTATTTATTTATTTATTTATTTATTTATTTATTTATTTATTTATTTATTTATTTATTTATTTATTTATTTATTTATTTATTTATTTATTTATTTATTTATTTATTTATTTATTTATTTATTTATTTATTTATTTATTTATTTATTTATTTATTTATTTATTTATTTATTTATTTATTTATTTATTTATTTATTTATTTATTTATTTATTTATTTATTTATTTATTTATTTATTTATTTATTTATTTATTTATTTATTTATTTATTTATTTATTTATTTATTTATTTATTTATTTATTTATTTATTTATTTATTTATTTATTTATTTATTTATTTATTTATTTATTTATTTATTTATTTATTTATTTATTTATTTATTTATTTATTTATTTATTTATTTATTTATTTATTTATTTATTTATTTATTTATTTATTTATTTATTTATTTATTTATTTATTTATTTATTTATTTATTTATTTATTTATTTATTTATTTATTTATTTATTTATTTATTTATTTATTTATTTATTTATTTATTTATTTATTTATTTATTTATTTATTTATTTATTTATTTATTTATTTATTTATTTATTTATTTATTTATTTATTTATTTATTTATTTATTTATTTATTTATTTATTTATTTATTTATTTATTTATTTATTTATTTATTTATTTATTTATTTATTTATTTATTTATTTATTTATTTATTTATTTATTTATTTATTTATTTATTTATTTATTTATTTATTTATTTATTTATTTATTTATTTATTTATTTATTTATTTATTTATTTATTTATTTATTTATTTATTTATTTATTTATTTATTTATTTATTTATTTATTTATTTATTTATTTATTTATTTATTTATTTATTTATTTATTTATTTATTTATTTATTTATTTATTTATTTATTTATTTATTTATTTATTTATTTATTTATTTATTTATTTATTTATTTATTTATTTATTTATTTATTTATTTATTTATTTATTTATTTATTTATTTATTTATTTATTTATTTATTTATTTATTTATTTATTTATTTATTTATTTATTTATTTATTTATTTATTTATTTATTTAGCATTTAATTTCTGTACAGAAATATTTGCTTTTTCAAGATACAGTACAAACAATACAAACTAGAAATTCAGAAAATACAGAATTAATTCTGCATGCAATAATCAGATTAAATTGTATCAATGTCAACAACTACAGAAAACTTACATGAATTGTCAACCATTAATATCATAAAATTATTCTCATGTAATCATTTACTCTACTTAATCTGGTGTCTAAAATATTCAAGGAACTCTTGAGTACTATAGAAGCACTGATTTATTAAAAATGATTTCACATCTCTTCTGAATCTTTTCTTATCGTTGTTTTTGATTTTCTTTAAGATTAAGTTGTACATGTGAACCCCTTTATGAATTACTGAGTTAAGTTTTTTATTTGATCTTGATCCCAGTATATGTAATTTAGTATTATTCCTAGTATAAAGTTCATGAATAGTATTATGTGTTTGAAAATATTGTAAGCTGTTGTTTATAAAGCACACGGTTTCTAAGATATACAGACGTGGCAGAGTTAGTATATTATTTTCCTTAAAATATTTCATACAATGAGTCCCTTTACTTAGATTAAACATTCTTCTTATTATTTTCTTTTGTGTTACAAATAAATCTTTTATTTCGGTAGCTGATCCCCAGATAAAGATACCATATGCAAGATAAGACTGCACATATGAATAGCAAATCAGCTTTAATGTTTGTGTATTTCAAATTTTCCTTAGCACTGATATTATGTAGTGAGCTTTATTAATTTTTGCAGTAATATACTGAATATGCGGCTTCCAGCTTAAAAATTTGTCAATAATTACCCCCCAAAATTTTGTTTCATTGGTATATTGTATTACCTCATTGCCAAAAGCGATTACAGGAGCTATATTAGCTTCATTTCTATTTGATAGTGAAATATGCATACTTTGTGTCTTTTTAACATTAAGTAGTAATTTATTATTAGTTAGCCAATGCATCATATTTGTCATCACAGTATTAGCATAATGTTGCAATTCAGAATTATTGCAGCCTCTGATTATTATATTAGTGTCGTCAGCATATAGAATAGTTTCTGCATGGGGAATATTAAGTGGAAAGTCATTAATATATACTAGAAAAAGCAGTGGTCCCAGGATAGAACCCTGTGGAACCCCACATCTCACAATTTCAATATTGGAATTAATATTATGACCATTTAATTCATTATTAACTACAGTATACTGTCTTCTACCCTCAAGGTAGGATTCAACCCAATTATGAGATACCCCTCTTATACCATAGGCTTCAAGTTTGGATAATAGAATATTATGGTCAACCAAATCATATGCCTTAGACAAATCCATAAAAATACAAATAGTATAATTATTTGCCTCAAACCCTTCTAATGTTTGTTTCATAAAGGAGTATAGTGCATTAGAAATTGATTTATTTTTTCCTAAATCCATTTTGTTTATCACTGAATACATATTTTTTCAAGAAAAGGAGATATCCTGTTGAACACAACAGTTTCCAAGATTTTTGAAAACCCCGATTGAACTGAAATAGGTCTATAATTATCAACATTTTTTGTATCTCCCTTCTTAAATACTGGTACAACTTTACAACTTTTATTAATTTTAAGATATTAGGAAATTTGCCTGGTGATATAGAACAATTACATATATCCATTAATGGTGCTACTATATATTCTTTGCAAGATTTGATTATACACTCTGGTACGTCATCAAATCCAGCAGAGAATGTGTTCTTTTTTGAATGAATTATTTTAAGAATCTCCTCACAAGTTACTGGTTTGAGAAATACACTTTTATCGTTTCTGATTAATTTGATAGGAGTATTTGTTATATTGGGATGAGTCAAAGGTACTCTATCAGCAACACTAATAAAGTGTTTATTAAGGATATTTGATACCTCAGCAGGATTATCTAATTTTGTATTATCAACTATTAAAGTAATTTTGTCTCTAGTTCTGACCATGTTGTTAGTGCTTTCATTTTTTACTATATTCCAGATAGTCTTATTTTTATTAGACGAATTTGATATGCAAGTATCTATATATTGCTTTTTTGCAGCTTTTATTACCTTATTATATATTTGCTTATACTTCTTATGATATTCTATAAATGCTTCAGTTTTGTTTACTTTACTCAACTGATTTAGATAGCGTTTTCTTTTGCTAGAAATAATAATTCCGTTTGTTATCCATTTCTTTCTTTTACTAGTTTGCCTCTGTTTAACAACTGTATAAGCGAAAAGCTGTATTAAAATTATGCAAAAACGTCAGTAAAATTTTTGCAATTTTTCATCTATTCTTTTTTCATTGTACACATCAGTCCAGTCTTCAAGGTTTAACAGCGTATTGAAATATTGAATATTTGCAGTAGAAAATACCCTTTTATAACATGTTTGGGAGTTATTTTAGCATTATTAGTCCTAAAATTTGTTAAATTAGATACAATAGAATTATGATCTGAGTAGCCAGTGTTAATATTCTCCAGCTTGACAGTAATGATAGATTTGTCTAGAATTATAACATCAATTGCCGTATTTGACTGGAAATTTAATCTTGTGGGGTTACTAATTACATTTGAGAGATTGAACAATGCTAGTAAGTTTTTTAATTTATGTACTGATGGGTTGCCTTTTAAGAAGTCAACATTAAAGTCTCCACATATAATGATTTGTCGAGAGTGTTTTCGGAGTGTATTAATCAAACTCTCAAGTTTATCTAGGAAAGTAGCATAACACCCATTTGGAGAGAGATAGATACATACAATAAATAATTTTAGTTCCTGTATATCAATTATAGAGTGCTCAAACATTAGTTCTTCATTTAGCATATTGGTTTTTAAATACCTCTTATATTTGATTCCTTTTTGTACTGCAATCATGGTACCCCCATGTGTGTAGTTTTCCCTACAGAACAAGTCTGCAACTATAATGCATCAAAATATAAGTGCAAAGGCACAATTAAAGGCAAGGCAGAAATAACAGTAAAAGTTAAGAACAAGAGTAACAAAAGGGAGATTAAGAGTATGTAAATAACCAAACAAATATATATATATATATATATATATATATATATATATATATATATATATATATATATATATATATATATACAATATAAAATACAAGAAAACAGGCATACAAATACAAGCAAAAGGTGCACCTAAAACATTCTTAAGGGGTACAATTGTACATAACTTTATAACTTGGTATACCAGAAAAAACTAGCTAGTGGTACCATAATGAAACATAAAACACACAACGGTCACACAAAAGGAAAAGGGGAAAGTCCGGACAAAACACATAAGGCCCACACAAGAAAAGAAGAATGAAAGCTAAAGAAGGAACAAGAAAAACACAGCACAAAGAGAGGCAAACAAGGAAACGGAAGGAATATAATGGGGCATGGAACCACAACACTGAGAAAGGAAAATACCAAGCGCCTGGCGAAAAAACGAGCAAAAAAAAAAAAAAAGATTCAAATACAGGTGCTTGGGAAAACCACAAAAGAAAAGGGTTACATGCCCACCGAGGAATCTCGGACATTCTGAAACAAAATGCATTAATTAGAAGCAGGTATATAAAGCTTAAGTTCTGATGCATGAGCCGTGGTAACACAGTCAGTGACGCAGTGATGGAGCTGAAAAGAAGCATTGCGTAAAACATGGGTAACCTGAAATGGTCCAGAATAGCGTTCGACAAGTTTAGCTGAAAAGGAAGTACTCGCTTTGCTCAACGGGTAGTTGCGAACTAGAACCAAGTCTCCGACAGGAAAAGGAGCCGCTTGGCGGTCAGCGTTATAGCGTGAAGCACGGCGATCATGGTCGTGCGAGAGGTGTTTAAAAACTGTACTCCAAAGTTGCTGGATCCCCTCCTCTGGTAGTTTATCAGGTAACAACTGAAAAAGAGACCATTTGTTAGTCAAGGTAGTAGATGGGGGGAACCGAAACATGATTTCAAAAGGAGTATGCTGATGCGCCTCGTGTTTGGCAGAATTAAAGGCAAGTTGAAGTTGCGTAAGATATGTGTGCCAAAGACGATGACTATCAGAAAGGAACGTTATCAAGGCACTCCTCAAATCACGATTTACTCGTTCTGCCAATGAAGGGCGAGGGTAATACGGGAGGTATGCGTGAACTGGATGCCATACTCAAACAAAAAGGTGTGAAAAATACGAGCCTTAAAGTAAGACGCGTTATCAGAAACTAAAACGCGGGGAATACCAAAGGAAGCAAAAATGGGACGCCAAACTGATATACAATTAAGAGCTGTATGTGCACGGATTGGAGAAAGCCATATGAATTTAGAAAAGGCCTCAATAATGACAGCCCAAATAAGTATGACTCGAAGGAGTACGTGGTAAGGGACCAATGAGGTCAATATACAAGCGGTCCATGGGATAAACTCTGATATTAGATTGTAAAAGCCTGAGTTTGGTGATTCGAGATGGTTGGAGGTTTCACAATCGTGATACCGACGTACAAAGTCTGCTATATCACGGTACAAACGCGATGCCAAACAAAATATTGACGGATTTTGCATTTTGTTTTATAAATTCCTAGATGACCGCCGAAAGGAGAAGAATGAAAATACTGTAATGCCAACGAGACTAAACTTTGCGGTAAAAGAATACGAAAAGTATCAGATTTAGGCAAATGCGTATAAAGAATATCATTTTGAAAAAGGTATCCTGGCGCTACATCACCATTCTCGCATTGACGGCGCAGAGGGGCTAACGTTAGCTCGGAAGCCTGAAGCTGTGGTAGGGAATGAAAAGCAGCTGGAAAATCTTTAGTAAAGGTTGGCAACGCACATGCGAATGCAGTAGGAAGCAGAGACGGTTCAGAAAATACCCGATATAAAGCATCTGCAATGCAATTATCAGAAGTGCGAATGTGAGAAACAGTAAACTGAAAGGCACGTAATTTCAAAGCTCAGCGTGCCAATTTGCCAGTTTTTCGTGCATGTGAGAGAACCCAAGAGATAACCTGATTATCGCACTCCAAAAGAAAATGGCGATGTTCCAAAAACGGGCGAAATTTGTCAAAAACCATCAAAACCGCAAGGGCTTCTAATTCATACACGGAGTAATTACGTTCGGCGCGCGATAAACAGCGCGAGGTATAATAAATAGGTTGGCGACCTTTGCCAAGGTTTTGCAACAGTACCGCTCCCAGGCCAACTCTCGTGGCGTCTGTTTGGACGATAAAGGGTTTATCAAAATCAGGCATTGCAAGAACTGGGGGATTCATAATCAAAACTTTGAGTTTGTCAAATACTTCTTGATGTTCGGGAAGCCATTTAAACTTTACATCTTTACGTCGCAATGCATACAAGGGATCAGCAGAGAGAGAGAGAGAGAGAGAGAGAGAGAGAGAGAGAGAGAGAGAGAGAGAGAGAGAGAGATATTTGTAATAAATTTGTGAAAAAATTAAACATTCGTAAAATCGACGCCAACTGCGTAGAGTTACGGGGCGGGAAAAATTCCGAATAGCAAGAGTGCGGTCAAGATCAATAGAAATCCCCGCTAAGGAGATAATGTGACCCAAAAAGGAGATTTGAGTAACCGCAAAACGTACTTTAGATGGACTAACAGTCAGGCCGGCTTCCTGCAATCTACTGAAAACTAGATGTAAATGAGTAATATGGATTTGAAACTCCGGGGAATAAATAACCAAATCGTCCAAATAATGGAATACGAACTTAAATTTGAAATCACAAAAAAGTTGATCTAAAAGACGGAAAAGGACCTGGGCGCCAGTGCAAATACCAAAGGGCACGCGTTTGAAACCGAAGAGTTAGGAGGGGCATGGGATCTAAACGAATTTTCTGGTTTAGTTTACGAGAATCTACAACCAACCGCCATTGGCTATTTGGCTTAGGAACCAAAAAACAAGGACTAGCATAAGGTCCATTGGAGGGTTCAATGATGTCCTCGCGCAACATATCGTTAATTAAAGATTTCAAAATTGCCATTTTTGGAGGAGTCAAATGGCATGGAGAAGAATGAATAGGAGTGATATCCGTTAAGTGGATCGTGTATTCAACACCCCTAAATATGCCTAACCACTCGGAAAGAACCGAAGGATAAGCATCAATTAAGTTTTGAACTTCGATTTGTTGGTCTGCAGTCAAATGTGTCAACGGACATGCAGACAGAGAAGGGGAGTTAGAGGTTGTTAAAACAGTAGGTGAAGAAGTACCAAATGTAAAGGGGAGACGGAAATGTGGGGCAAAGGGGAAGGGAAAGGAAAAGTTAGAATAATCGAGGGAAAGGCGTGCACGGAGGAGGAAGGGGGCACCCAAAATAAATGAATGAGGTAGAGAGTGAGGAATATGGAAAGAAAGAGTCCAAGAAAAGTGAGCAATTTTGATATGCAATTTAATATAACCCAAAATGGGGACTTCTGAACCGGAAATAGAAGTACGGTAAAGTGCAGAGGGAACAATCTGAGCCCGAATTTAAGGAGATAATCCATCCAAAAATGAACGAGGCACAAGGTTTATTGTGGAACCAGTGTCGAGTAAAGCAAAAGTAGGCACTGAATCACACGTAAGGGCAACTATTGGTAAAATGGGATGTGTAATTCCCGTTATATTAGAAGGAAGCTTACTACCCGTTAATGACCGAGATAGTCAGCTAGAGGACAAAGGCGGACGAGATTTTTGAGAGCGCAACCGAAAACAAAAGGGGCGCGTATGTCCGCGACGGTTACAATATGAACAAATGCGAACGGTATTAACCGGTGTAGTAGTTTCACACGACGGTTGAATTGGAAGAGGGGGTAACAAGGAAGTAGAAGCAGGAAAAGTGGATGCAGAAGTAAGAGGAGGTGTGGAGTTAACACCAGTCGAAGTGGGCAAAAGTTGGTAAACCCATCTAACCAAAGTATCTAGCTCTAAAAATGTAGTTGGTTTCGCAGAAAAGATACAAAGACTGCTAGTAGTATTGTTAAGCCCGGAAAGTACATTTAAACAATTTTATGACTCCGAATCCGAAATCCAAAATATACGCGAATATTGTTTCCGACGCATAATGAAATCGAGAATATCCTCCTCGGAAGATTGTGGAACAAAATAATACTGAGTTATATAATGATGTAATACATGAGGAGGAAAGAAGAAATGCAAAATTGTCTGGTGAAAAACGTCCAAAGAATGTTGATCACACACTGCATTATGTAATAAAAGGTAATTTTCCCCTCAATAATGGAGCGTAGAATGTGATACATTTCCACAGGTGTGTATTTATCAAATGCAAGCATATCGCAGAAGCGAATAAAGAACTGTAAAAACATAAGTGCCTCCTGTGTTGTATTAACGACAAAATGTGCCTTATCAAGGAAAGTTTGGGCCAAATGTTGCACTTGTAAAGGTTTGAAAGTAATGGCTCTAGATGGAGAACCCATGATTACACTACCCGTATCTACAGAACCAGCTAATAATTCAGCAGTGGATTCCTTAGTCGAATCTGATGGTACATTCGATAATCGAGTAGATAACTCGGAATATTTGGAAACAAGACCCCTTAGTGTACATAAATATGGGGAAGCAAATTTTGATTGCATAATCCAATTTAATTTATCGATCTAAAACGACAAATGAGCGCACAGACGCCGTAATATAGCATGAGAAGGATTTAGTAAATTCTCTTCTAAAGTGCTCTGAAATTCAGTGTACTGAAAATCTAAATTTTCCATGAAACTATCAATATCTTGTTGTGAAAAGGCGGTGACATCAGGGTGGCTAGTCGATGCTCCGCGTAACAACTGGATCAAGGTCACGCACGGCTGTGAGCTATGAGCAGGCAAGGTATGTAATTGGCAGCGAAAAATCGGTTCATCTTTCCTTAAAAGTTTTAAATTAGAAATCGCCATAAGAAGGCAAAAGAACACAGAATGAAGAAAAAGGTGTAACCGGAAAGATTACTCTTAAATTTGGCTTATGAATTTTTATTACAAATGAAAATACGTAAAAAGACGTTAATATTGTTTTGCTACCAATTTGTACCGTTTCTTGGGATGACTTAAAACGTGGATGCGTTAAATTACCAGAGGTCCGTATAGGATGGTCAAGGAAAGGCACAAAGTATTTCAAAATTAGATGTTTTAGCGATATCTTTACACTCTTAAGCTTTCAAATATAACAATATACAATTTCTCTTGTCTTCAAATATTTATCAACAGGTCAATTGATTATCCTTGCCACTGGTTATATATTATTATTTCTTTAACTGCATTGAAAGTATTTATGGTTTCTTTTGTTGTTTAAAGTGCACTAACTCCACAAAATTTGTTTAATTGACGCAGAAATACAGGAAAAAATTTGGAATAGAAATTTAGAAGGTTTATCCAGAACTTACATAATGAACCAAAGCCAAACAATGCTGTTCCCAATGTTCGTGCGTACGGAGCGACGAGGTGCGGATGCGATGTTCAGTGTCCGAGATCCATGTCAGAAGTCCTCTTTCTTGTACCGGAGCCTCCCAGACGAAAAAATCCAGGCCGATCCCCCCGGTGCAGCGTCAAGCAATTATCCAAGCTTTCGGCTCCATCTACAGGCCAAAGTAGCGCTTGCTAGCCCTCAGCGACGGAGCTCGTAAGAGAACAGACCTGGAGGTCACCAATATAGCTCAGGAGCTGGGGGAGTGGTAGTTAGCACGAAGTAGAGTCTTTAGAAGTGATCAGGTGCAATGATCAGGTGCAGTTCAGAGGTGAAGTCGTACTCTTGTAGCCTCTGGACCCAACGGGCTGTCTGGCCTTCCAGGTTCCTAAAACTAAGTAGCCAGGTTAGGGCGGAGTGGCCAGTCCTCAGGTGGAATAGCTGACCGTATAGGTATTTGTTGAAGTGCACCAAGGTCTTTACTACCGCCAGTAGTTCTCGTCGGGTGACGCAGTAGTTCTTCTCTGCCTTCGATAGCGTCTTGCTGTAGTATTCTATCACCCGCTCGTGGCCGTCCTCGACTTGGGATAGGATGCCTCCGATAGTGGTCACTGGAGTCCATGTCTACGATGAAAGCGCCACCTGGTTGTGGGAATCCCAGGGTAACAGCACTGCATAGTGTCTTCTTCAGCTGCTGGTAAGCGCCTTCGGCGTCATCCGTACAGTTTGGAAAATTCATTTTTGGTTACCGTACGTCTAGTACCAAGTATACCTGCATATTCTAAGGTACTGTGCGAGAGAGAGGGAAATATGAAATGAGTCGGGCTAAAGAGGTGGCAACTTGAGCATGGAAGTGCATGTCATTCGCTACAGACCAGAACTCTTCCCATTTGAAAAACACAATACTGTCACCCGAACGTTGGAACTCCCTATAGACCGGCCGGCAGCAGGGTAGCAGGAGACGGGAAACATTTGACCACGCCTACCCATCTGTCTTGTAGCGGTAACGAGGGGGATGCTTGGAAAGACATCGTTAGCCTCTCTTTCCCCCTCCTTGACGTCTAGAACCTGCAGGATGATTCACCGAATTGCGAGACTTCGAGAAACAGCGATGTCCCTATAAAAAGGGGGCTGCAGTTGGCGAGTGAGTCGAGTTCTCCGAGGAGCGTCGAAGAGCACACATCCCAGGCAACTGTGAGGTACTCGTACCATCTACAACAACTCCGGCGACATCACCAGCAGCTTAGACGAGCAGATTAGAACGGCCATAGCCAACAGCTTTAGTAGCTGGCTCCACGGTGCCTTCACGGGTCCGGCCCTCTACTAATCGCGCTTTTTAGCACTCGCTAACTGACTCTATCTCTTTTACTATATCTATTTTACTCTGTGCTATCTAGACTTAAGCCCGCTTTTAGGCCCCGAAATAGGCTTTCATGAACACTTCTCTCTTCCATCTTCTTCATAGATCCTAGAATAAGGTAAACTGCCCTTGAGGCAATCTTATAGAGCGCTTTATCTACCACAGGCCTTTCTTAAGGTAGTGGCAGATAAAAAACCCAACCTTTATTAAGGCAGGCATCCCCCTCTGAGTTAAAAAAGGAATGAAAATAATAATACAAAATAAAACAATATAAATAAAATGGCAAAAACAGGCAGGTACCCGACCAGAAGCCAGGAGAAGGACCCGGAGCGACCAACCCCGCTGCCAGGACAGCCCGAGGACGAGATTCCTGTCACCCGAACACAGGATGCGACAGCAGCAACAGAGAAGGAGACTGCCGGAACTAGTCAGGATGCTACTGGCCAAGTAGCCCAGGACATGACAGCGGCTACAGCTGAGGTGACTGACCGCACCAGCCAGGACGTTGACGGCCAAGTAGCCCCCAGGCAAGGTACCAGCCGTGACGATCTACCTCCCCAAGACTTCCCAGCAAATCAACAGGAGACGGGCGAGGCCACAACTACTGCAGTACACCTCCGTCCTGAAGGCAGTACACCTCCGACAGCAAATGTTTCGCAGAACTCGGCCAACCAGCGCACCCGAGAAAATGATGAGCAGAGAACAGATGGCAACCACAGGGGCTCAGTAGAATATATTGAACACGAAAGGGAGAATATCCCAAGAGTATACGTGGCAGACTAATGCCCAAGGAGCCTGGCCCCAATAACAAGAGATTTCGACACCATGTACAAACCAAGCCGATACAATGCCACCTACAGAAATCATTTCAACTGCTTCCAGTTCAGCAAGCTGGAAGACTACAACAACTTCACCAGGTACTGCAAGAATCACAGCGTGTCATTCCATATTACAAAACCCCTTCAGCAACGCCCCTTCTGGGTAGTTGTTAAAGGGCTCTACTCAAGTGTGCAACCATCAGAGCTCAAGCAAGAGCTTGATGACATAGACCTAGGACCTATTAAGGTGAGCAAACTGCCAATATTCCTAATCGAATACCCAAATATCAAGAGCTCAACGCCCATAACAAATCTGAGAGAATTTTCCACTACTAGGTCCGGGTGGAAAACTATAGAGCACCAAATGGACCCGCTCAATGCGGCAGATGCATGAGGTTCCGCCACCTGACGAAGAATTGCCAGGTCCCACAAATATGCTCCATTTGTGCGGGTCCACACCTTAACAGCGTCTGCCAAAGCAACAGCAGAAGGTGCGCGCTGTGCAACTCTGCGGAACACGGAGCACGTTGGAGGGGCTGCCCCATCTACCTGCGGGTTGCGTACCCAAATAAGCGCCAGGAACCGGCAAGGTGCCATCCCAGGGGCTTCTGGGAACCGGTATCCGAACAACAAGGCAGCTACGCTGACGTTGCGAGAGGACAGCCACCCTTCGCCAACCAAACCACACATCAGCAAAGGTCCCAACCACATCTGAGCCAGCAAGCACGCCCAGATCAGCAACAGAGTTAGCATCAACACCGGCCTGTCCCAAAACCTACAAAAAACCAACGTACAGTTAATGCTCCCAGCAACACCAGACAACCCCTGCCACAGCGACAAGCAACCCCTACATCACAGCAGCAACGTAATGAACCCACCCAAAAGATGACAGAACGTGATATCCGAGGACTTAATGAAAACCTAATAAGCAAACATAAAGCTAATCGGCCTCGGCACTTCTACACATCACCCCAAGGACAAGACGGCCTTTCAGTATATGGTGACACCAAACTACAGCTACTCCTCTTGGGAAACCAAAGTTACCTGAAGGGGTACGACCTCCTGATGGATGCCTGGAGTAACCTGTACGGTCATCAAGCACATGATCTCAGCAACGAAGACGCCCAGCTGCACCAAATGAACTTTGTCGTTGAGTTTGCAAAACTTACAACTGCGCTGGGTCCATTCATCACGAATCGCCAGCCACGGGGAAGCAGAGATAAACGCTGATCCAGCTTATCACCGCACCACTCCCACCGACACACTCAAGTACAATGGCACACCTACAAGACAACCAGACACCCACCACACACAAGTTCCTTTACTGGAATATACGGGGGACCAGGAGCAATATCCACGAACTGAAACAATACCTATACCTACACATCATCACAGAAGCACTACTTAACGAGACTTTCCTTACGCCTAAAGCGCGTTTTAAAATTCCGGGATACCACATTTACAGAACTGACAGACCTGACGGGAAACCACATGGGGATACAGCGATAGTGGTCCAAGAAAATCTTCAACACAATCACATACACATTCCCCCCCCCCCTCCACACGATGGAGTCAACTGCAATATCACTCCACATACTTAACACCAATGTAACACTTGCTAGTATCTACTGCTGCACTTGCAAGCTCGCAATGCCGGACATAGATTTAATACTAAACCTTGGTAACTCCATAATAGCTGCAGGCGATCTCAACGCAAAGCACCCTACCTGGGGCTGCCCAAATATGAACACCGAGGGCAACAGCCTCTATAATCACATGAACAATAACACATATATCATTGAACACCGTGGGGAACCTACATATATAGCACAAAAGGCACATCATGCACCACCAACTCTGGATATGGCCCTAATCAAAAACATACCCTTCTACTACAATATTAAGCTAGTAGATGCGCTAGCATCAGACCACCATGCTGTTCAAATAGACATCGCCGCGTCCCCAAAGCTCATATCGCCGCCAGTTAGACTCAACTTCAACTGAGCAAACTGGAGCGTGTTCGCCGACACTCTAGATCATGAATTAGCACAACCCATGGCACTTGAAAGTCAAACAATGGTAGACCAAACTGCCTTACTTCTTGAGAACGCCATTCAGACAGCAATGAAAGCAGCAGTGCCTACTAAAACTCCCCCAAAACATGCCTTAATGCCTTAACCTACCCTCCAGCGGTACTTGCCCTAATCCATGAAAGAGATCATGAAAGACGTCGTAGGCAGCGCACACGTAACCTGGTACATAAGGTAAACATGACAACCCTAAATAGCACTATAAAAACCAGGCTAAATACCCAGGCCCAGCAATAATGCGACCAAACCCTTGCAACGCTACAACCCGACAACGCCAGAGTATGGCATATGGTAAGAGCCCTTAAACGCCAACCTATAAACATTCCCCCCCCCCCCCTAATAATGGAAGGCAGCCATCACTTTGCCGAAAGCAACGCCGACAAAGCGAACACACTGGTGGACACCCTGCAAAAGATATGCACACCAAACCCGGGTCATCCGAACGAAAGACTCTACGAGCAACTAGAACTGGACATGAAACTTACGCTTGCGAAACCGGCACACGATAAGTGCAGAAAGACAAATCCGGGAGAGTTAAAGTGGATCATCAATCACTTAAAACTCAGAAAGCACCCGGGCCTGACCAAATACCAAATTTGATACTCCAACATCTCACCCCTAAAGCGCTCAAAATTATCAGCCATATATGTAATTTCTGACTTGAAAATGGGTACTTCCTCACATGTTGGAAGCAAGCCAAAGTGCTCATGTTTCCAAAACCAGGCAAGGATAGAGCAGACCCATCAGTCTCCTCAAAACTATCAGCAAAGTCGCAGAGAAGGTCATATTGAAAAGACTGGTATCCCACATCAAAAAACACCAAATATTAATTGACGAACAATTTGGTTTCGGTGCGAAACATTCCACGACCCTACAGTCAACCCGAACAGTAGAATATATCACAAAAGGATTTAATGTTCAAAGGTCCACCGGAGTAGTACTCCTAGACGTAGAACGGGCCTTTGACACAGTATATCACGCGGGAGAGATTAATAAACTGAAAGATCTAAGATTTAATGATACCATGGTCAAACTAGTGGCACACTACCTCACCAGCAGAACCTTCACAGTCTCCATTGGGGAACAGTGTACTGAACCGTGCAGAATAGCTGCCGGAGTCCCCCAAGGAAGCCTCCTAGGCCCGACACTCTTTAATCTTTATATTAATGACATACCAAAGAATACCAGCACCAAGCTGTCAATTTACGCAGACGACACAGCCATTTTGGCGCAGTAATGGAAACCTGAGGTTGTCTGCCGCAGACTGCAAAATTCCCTCACGGAGCTAGAACCCTGGTTATCCAAATGGAGAATCAAAGTAAATACTCCTAAAACACAGGCAGTCCTATTCACGAGGCTCAGAAAGCATGCAAATAGGTCCACACCATTGACGCTCCATGGTGAGCTAATACCCTGGAAGAATAAGGCCAAATACCTCGGAGTCATCCTGGACTCCAAGCTCACTTTTTCAGAACACACCACGGAAGTTAAACGTAAGGCCACACAACAACTAGGAGCGCTCTATCCCGTCCTAAATTATAAAAGTGCTCTAAGCAAGCAAATGGGGCTCACACTGTACAAAACCCTAATAAGGCCCATCATGACCTACGCAGCCCTAGCCTGGTGGCACTACGCCAAGTCCCATATAGGTAAGCTACAGCTGGTCCAAAATAAATGCCTAAGAATAGCTGCAAATGTCCCGCGCTCAGTCCCATTGGACATACTACACGGCGACCTACGCATGCACTCAATTGAGGGTTTTATCAAACAACTTGCGGACAACATGTACAAAGCGGCAAAGGTCACCACAACCCAGCTATCAGCAGCATCGGTAAATACACCACAGACATTGACAAACACAAGAGACCACTATCACTATTTGACGGAACCATACCATTAAACCGACATAGTACAGACATTAACACCCTTGTCATCGACTACCTTCACCAGCTAGTCCCACCATTAACATCCCAGAGCAGCAGCTGTCCGGAAGACCTGGGGAGGATGTCACTCCTCTCCCTGGGCGGCCCGGTGACGACGGACATCCCCAACTGATGACGACTGTGTGACCTCAAAGGACTCGACTGGATCAAAGCATCAGTAGAGTAGATAGCAATAACATTGTAAATACAGATTAAAAAAGAGGAAAAAAGTGATTAAAAATAAATAAAAATAAAAAATATATATAACAAAAAAGGAATTAAAAAACATATATTTTTGAATGCACATATATTCCAACCTTGTAAATATTTATTTATTATCCCTGTGTACAGTCCTCCCCTCCCCCAACCACTCTGTTTCAGACGACGATATATATAAATATATATAAGGGCTCTCAACTACGGCGGTCATCAGCGCCCTTTAAAAAACTAGTCATGGCAAAAGCCAGATATAAAACTTTCTAAAAACTATACAAGTGTAACAAAACCTATTAAAAATACACGTACATAAAAAACATAAATCAAAACCTACTAAACATTTCGTTCACTAAATCCGAAACTCTAAACTAGACAAGAATCTAAAAATTTTCTCCACGGGTCTCCACGCACGGCCTACACGTGGGTGGGCCTGTTGACCGTCTCCCTCAACCACGAAGAGGAGCCCACACGAGACTGTTGGCTCGGGAATCCGGGTGCGCCAAACCCGTACCTACCGAAGTAGGCCCCTGGGGGGACTCTGTTTCAGGACCAACGGCAACAAGCTGCGGAATATTTTTCGACTCAGCTCCCTCTCCAGCTGAAACCGCAATAATGGTAAGGTACCTCAATATTATTCCTTAACGCATGACACCTCAATCCAGCTCCATCTGCATTAGCATGAAGCACCTCCACTAACAATAGGTCCCTGGTCAGGGCCTCGGTCATGGCCAGTACCTAATTCTCCACTCTGTCCGTATGCTCTCATGCATGCGGGCGGCTGTTTAGCTATTACCCACTAACTTCAGGGTTGCTTCGGCGGTACCGGACACCAAGCACCACTTTCCCATCCATCACTTTAGTGTATCTTAGTGCATGGTAGGGGAGACGACGTAGATCCACTTCGGATGATCGCCACCAGGTGTGGCGGAGGTGGGGCCACACCCAAAAAAGCGAGTGAGTTCAGTTCTTGGCGAGCAGCGTAGGAGCGCCGTGATAGTGTATGGTCGAGAAGACTGTGTACGTGCATCGGAGGCGTGTACGTAATTGCGAGAGCAAAGTGGAACTGTAACGGACGAACTGTTGAATCGCAATTGTGTGCATTACGTAATTCTGTGTAATTGGCAAGTGTTCAACTCTAAGTCGGTGGAAATAAAGAACATTTTGAGTTTGTGCAATTGGACTTTTAATTTCACGAACCCACAAAGTCACACTGGTGTCAGGAGGGGGATGACAACATCACCGAACATTACAGCCATGGATGCATTGGAAAAGATTTTGGAGAAGATGATGGAAATGAAGGCGGAACTGACAGAAATAAATACGGCGAATGACAAATTCGCTGCAAAACCAGAAGCGGCAAATAACAACCTGGCCGCAAAGTTGAAACAAATGAAGACGGCCAAAGACAACATCACCGAGAAAATGGAAAAGAGTTGGAGACCGCAAATAACAACTTGGCCGCGAAGATGAACGAGTTAAAAACAAAAACGGAAGCGGCAAACAACAACTTGGCCACGACAATGACCGCAAAGATGGCCAAACTGACCACGGAAATGAAGGTGGCGAACGAGGCCCTCGCCGCCAAATTTGAAGAACAGTTGGCTGGCATGAGGCATGACGGGACGGAGCTGGGCAAGCGGATGGGCCAAGTGGACGAGCTAGTCGAGGACCTGGCGAGCAGCGCTAACGACCTGGAAGGAAAGGACGACAGCAGCGTCAAATCCCTGAACCCTATGGTGTCGTCGGCAGGAGGTTGAAGAATTAGAAGGCCGAAGCCCCGGGACGCGACACAACACCGGCGAGCGTCAAACCTCCGAAATATGACGGCGCGTCAACATTTGTGGTCTTCCACCGCCAGCTCAACACAGTGTTCAAGCACAACAAATGGTCACCAGAGGAGGAGGCCACACAGTTAATAGCCAGCCTCCAGGGACGGGCCAGGGAAGTCCTGAACGCGGTACAGGCAACGGCGGTGCTCAAGGACATCTGGGAGGCCCTGGAGAATCGTTTTGGAAACCACCGCTTAGCCGCAGCGTACCGCAGCCAGCTAAAGGCAAAGTCACAGCAGCCAGGGGAGGCGCTGCAGGAGTTCGCCCTGGCAGTTGAACAACTGGCTTGCAAGGACCTAGTCTACCTCCCACCAGAACTCGTATCCCGGGAAGCTGCCTACACATTCGTTGACGGGGTATGGGACACGGAGATTCGTCAGCGCCTAATGCTCGGCGATTATAAAACCATCCACGAGGCGCTAACAGCAGCATTAAGAATGGAGGCGGCCAAGGTTACAGCTATCTCGACGTCGAGAACGAGGAGTGTCCACTACACCGGAGACAGAAGACCAGCCGAGGGACGCCGGCGAAGACCTAGTGGCAATTGTTGGGGGTGTGGACAGCCCGGATACCTGGAAAAAGACTGCCCACGCCAAGAAGAGCAGCCGGAAAACGAGTAAGGGACGTCGCGGAGAGGGGCACGTCGGCGCCATCACCACCGTCCCCTCGAGTGTCACTGCGCGCCGTCAGCCGGCGTATGGACGACAGCCTCGTCACGGACGATTGGGTGAGAGGGAATCCGTGTCGCGTGCTGGTGGACACCAGGGCAGCCGTGACCATCATCAGACCTGACGTGGCGAAGTGTTTGCCGTCAAGGAAGCCGAGCCGTCCATACCAGATTGTCACGGCATGGGGCGACACCTTGCCTGTGGAGAAGGAGGCCCTGCTGGAGCTGAACGTGGGACGGAGTGCCGTGCGTCTGCGGGTGTTCGTCGCGAAGGTGGCTGAGGAGGTGATTCTGGGACTGGGTGCCCTCAGGAGCCACGAGGCGACGGTCGACGTCGGCAGGAGTGCCCTGCGGCTCAACGGAGAAGAGGTTATACTCCGTCAACCCGAAGAGTGCCTGGGAATCTGCAGGGTCATCTTGAACGAAGACGAGGTTGTCCCCGTGAGGAGCGAGGTGGTGGTGACGGCGCGCCTGGAAGGCCAGAGAACCAGGAACACGATGCTGGACCAGAAGACGCCTGTACACGAACAATGTGTAGCCAGGACATTGCTGCCGTACCGTGAGGAGGTGCCAGTGAGACTGCTAAATCCAACGGAAACCGATCACGAAGTCCAGGCCGGGACGGATTTGGGAACGTGCGAGCCCGTGGTGAGCGTAACAGCAATCGACAATACACAGGAGCCGGTGCCGACGCAACACCTGGGGCCCCGGCTAGAAGGCCTACTGCAGAGGGCCGCCGAACACCTAACCGAAGATCAGCTGGAGAAAGTTCGACAACTGCTGAGACTATACCAATGCGTCTTCAGCCAAGGTGATAGTGACTACGGCCGCACGGACAAAGTGCTTCACCGCATCGACACTGGGTACGTCCGGCTTATTCCGCAACCACCTAGACGCGTTCCGCTGGCGAAGCAATGGGCATTATGAGACATGCTGGAGGACATGAGATCCAGGGGAGTGATTGAAGAGTCTGACAGCCCTTGATGTTCCCCTCTAGTCTTGGTGACACAGAAGACCGACGAGCTACGCTTCTGCGTAGACTACAGGAAGTTGAACGCTGTCACCCGGAAGGACTGTTTCACCTTACCCCGGATTGACGACACCCTGGACACGCTAGCTGGTGCTCAGTAGTTCTCGACCCTGGACCTGAAGTCGGGCTACTGGCAGGTCGCTCTAGATCCGAGAGACAAGGAGAAGACCGCATTCTCGACAGGCCAAGGGCTCTGGCAGTTCACAGTTATGCACTGTGGCCTCTGAAACGCACCAGCTACCTTCCAACGCCTCATGGAGTCAGTGATGAGAGGACTGACTTACGACGCCTGCCTACTACACCTGTACGACATCATCGTCGTCGGTAAGACCTTTGAAGATCATCTCGAGAATCTGTGTAAGGTGCTACAGAGATTGCAGGCGACCAACTTGAAGCTGAACGCGAAGTGCCAGCTCTTCCGCAAGGAAGTGTACTACTTGGGCCACATAGTCACAGCAACCGGAGTGGCCACAGACCTGGAGAATACACACGCTGTGAGAGATTGGCCTCGGCCAAAGAATGATAAAGAGTTGCGCAGTTTCCTGGGGCTGTGCAGTTATTACCGCCGCTTCATATAGGGGTTCTCTAACATCGCCAAACCCCTCACCCACCTGACAGAGGAACACCGGCCTTATGTGTGGACGGAGGACGCCGAAGACGCTTTCCAGCACCTGAAGAAGACCCTGTGCAGTGCTCCAATTTTGGAATTTCCACAACCAGGTGGCGCCTTCATTGTGGACACCGACGCCAGCGACCATTGCATTGGAGGCGTCCTATCACAGATCCAGGACGGCCATGAGCGGGTGAACTACTGCGTCACCCGGCGAGAATTATTGGCGGTAGTACAGACCTTGGAGCACTTCCACAAGTACCTGTACGGTCAGCCATTCCACCTAAGGACTGACCATTCCGCCTTAACCTGGCTATCGAGCTTTAAGAACCTGGAAGGCCAGACAGCACGTTGGGTTCAGAGGCTGCAGGAGTACGACTTCATCTCGGAACATCGCAGAGGGGAGAGCCACAGTAACGCAGACGCTATGTCCCAGAGACCCTGTCCTAAAGAGTGCGGCCAGTGCACAAAAGTGGAGGAGAAGGGGCGTGCTGCAGCAGTCCGAGTAATCACGGCAGTGCCTACGGATGGCTGGGATAGCGCAGGCCTGAAGAGGGAGCAGCTGGCGGACGCAGACTTGGCGCCACTCTTGAGGGAAGTGTAGGCAGGGACGAGACCAACCTGGGAGGACATCGCACCGAGGAGCGCCACCTACTAGTCGTACTGGGCCCAATGGGACTTGTTGAAGACCAGAGAGGGTGTGCTGTTCCGGGTATGGGAGTCACCCGATAGGAAGACGCAGAGAGAACAGTTGGTACTTCCCCGGAGTAAGGTCCCGGAAGTCTTGGATGAAGTGCACGCCGGTTCTTCAGGAGGAAACCTGGGAGCGAACCGAACGATTGACAAACTACGGCAGCGCTTCTACTGGCTGAGACTCCGAGCAGATGTGGAGAGATGGTGCCATCAGTGTCACGTGTGCGCGGCGAGTCGCGGCCCCCAGACTAGGAGCCGGGGTCGCATGCAGCAGTACAACGTCGGAGCGCCATTTGAACGGATCGCCGTTGACATTGCTGGAACTTTCCCAGTTTCCGACCGAGGTAACAAGTACCTAATGGTGGTCGTGGACTACTTCACCAAGTGGACGGAGGTATGCCATCCCTAACCAGGAGGCAAAGACAATCACAGACTGCCTCGTGGAGCAAGTGTTCTGTCGATTTGGGGTGCCGTTAGAGCTGCACAGTGACTAGGGCACCCATTTTGAGTGCAACCTAATGAAGGAGGCACTACAAAGGCTTGGGGTGAACAAGACCCGCACGACGCCTCTACAGCCCCAGTCGGATAGCATGGTCGAAAGATACACCATGATCTTAGAGGAACACCTGAGGAAGGTCGTGGCCAGCCATCAGCGAGACTGGGACGTCAAGGTGCCACTGTTCTTGCAGGCCAACCGCTCGTCTACACACGACACAACTGGGATGACGCCAGCCAGCTTAATTTTCGGCCGAGAGTTACGCCTCCCTTGTGACCTGTCTTTTGGAAGCCCTCCGGAAGCGAAGCAGCCAGCGAGTTCGGCGCCCAGGTATTTAAGCCTAAAAGGCAAATAAACACCATTTTGCCACATGAAACGTAGGTTGTTTTATACAACTCTCCAGTATCAACTTAGGTAT